>BSBN01000764.1:10600000-10975000 GCA_027924645.1 Cunninghamia lanceolata | reverse complement strand
GGTGACACTTGTCACCTTCTCACTCTGCCCCAAAACCACTATTCTGCCCTGGTGGCTTATATCACTCACCCTTCCCAAGGGTACTCCTTATTCGTCTCCTCATGTGATTCCTCTTACGCATGGGAGAAATAAAAGGAGTTAAAGGGGGAAGAAGACAGGTGACCCATGCCCCTTCTTCCCTTCTTCACATGGGTGTCCCCACAGCACATGGGGGAATCTCACTATGGAAGGGGTGACTTTAAGTCATTCCTTCAATAATGGATGGCATCTCTTACCTTGGGAAAAGTAGAGGGGATGGGTTGGGTGTTGGTACAACCCATCATGTCCCCTCCTACCTCCAATTTTCGCCACTTAACTTCAGGGGGAAGTTAAGATGACTAGATGGAGGTTACTCAAGGGTTACCCATGCCAAATGGGCCCCTGGACCCATGGGGTATAACCCAGGGTCAACTTTAACCCATACAAGACACCCCTGGTCAAGGTAAAGCACAAGAAAAGGCCTCATAAATTTAAATTAAATAAGGAAATTCAAATTCAAATCTCTTTACTACACAAATTATAAAATAATGTTACATGAGGGTAACCTAACCCACTCGACCATACGAAAGACCACATTACAACATTACATCAAACACAAAGAGATCTTGGTTCCTCGTGGAACCAGATCGGCTTAACAGGGAATAACAAATAACAAGGTGCGGAATGATCTCCAAATTCTGTGGTTCGATTAGTAATTCCTGCACACTAAATTACAAGATCAGTAACCACATAAAATCATCATAGCCGAAGCAACTTGAAAACATGCATTATCATGACATAGTACTAATTAACATAAATAAAATCATATTACAATTTTCCATCATCACCTAATTAATGTTTTTCTGAAATGTAAACTTATCCAAACATCACCCAATTAGTTTTTCCGAAATCATAATAAAGTTTAATAGTTTGACAATTTCGGGAACTGCTATCCCACAAACATAAAAAGTAACAATAACAGTCATGTAAATAGTTATAACAACAGAAGTAAAAAAAAAAAGCGGTCCTCACACTCAGGTGAGTCACAAAAATTATCAAAAGTTAGCCAAAAATGGAGCACACAGTCTAGCATTGTGTTGCTAAGGGCTCACATGACAATACAATATCAAAGATTACATGGACTAGCATGGCTAGGTAATCCCGATGAGGGTTGTTAGTCCAAGAGAATGCATGTGCATGGGACCACAAGCTACTAATGCTATAGGGAATGTACCATCAATGTGGTGTGTCCAAGTGTGAAACACAAAGTATGTCCTCAAAATAATTGCATAAACCAATAGTATGAAATTGATTTTAAGGTAGAAAGGGGAGAAGGTGAAAGAAATTTTAGGAAACATATATGGGGAGATATGTTCCTAAATTCACCCTTAAGAAGGGGTGCCCCCAAGGAGAGGCACATAAAATGATTCAACAGGCATGATACATAGAATTTTGTGTAAACATGGAATGATAACAAGAAAAAGAAGGACGTGTCACATAAAATCAAGCAATTCATCATGTTGGCACTAGCTTGATTTTAGGGTTTTAGTGCGTTTTTGCCTAAGTTAAATGCTATTCCTAAAACCCCTTAACCCTTGTGTGCCTTTTTAGCAATCATGCGTTCTAATTTGTCGATGACCTCTATTACATCCCCAACTTATGATTTAGCTTAATATTATTTTTGTATGGTAATCAGGAGGATTAAACATAGTTTAATGATTAGATGTTGCAGAAATATCTGATTTAATCATTGATTATGTGAATACTGACTAATGATAGTTAGATATGAAATTACATGTTCATATGAATATTTAAATATTATGAATTGGGAGTTAGATGATGATGCACTGATCATGGTTTTATGATGGTGAGTGTGAATAGGAAATGAATCTTCCTTCAAAGATGAAAAGAAAGTATCATCCGGGAGGAAGAGATAGATGTTAGGAAATGGGTTCAATTGCCATCTGAGTATCAGATTTTACGTCCTTATGAACCCTTGTAAGTTGGCGTGAGTCACAACTTTTCTTTGCTAGTCGATTTCCTTTTTGTCTCATAATGTCAATTGAGTTATCTCAACAATGTTTATGTCGACTTGACTAAACGAAGTTCTTAGAATGTCAATGTGAGTTGAGAGATAGTCTCACCAAGTGGTGGAGTACTTTCTTGTTTCTCTATTTATTCCCAAACTAGGATTTTGAATCTATTATTCTTGGTATAATATGCTTTGGGTTTATAGCAAAAAAGGGGGAGTGGTGCTTGACCCCTAAATCACATTTTGATCATGTCACCATGTTGGTGATGATGTCGTATGATGACATCTTGGTTGTTATGAGCATCCCTATACATCATGAAGATGTATGGAAAGTTTATTAAGATATAACTATTTAAACTTTGTATCAAACCCCATGTTAATATTAATATGTATATGTGTTTTGTGCGTTGGCTGACATCATCCATGGTTAGTAGAGTGATGAGATGCCTTATTGGACCACGAAGACCTTTATCCTCGTTGTCCACTTGCTTATAGCAAGTAATGTGATGAGTTAAAATATTGACCTCTTTTTATGTTACATTTTACATGCTTTTGAAACTTTTCTATAAGATCCTCTAGACACTTTGCCAACATCTCCTTCATTATATGTTGTCTTTTTATATACTTTGCAAGACTTTGAATCTATGATATTAATATGGAATATGGTGATGATATTATCAATTGAATGATTTAAATATGAGTATGCATGCAATATAAATAGAATCCTATGGTTTAATCATGAAGGTTATTTGTGTGCATATGTTTTGTGAATTAACCCCTATGTAGAAAGAACGTGTCATCAAGGAAATGAGCATTTGTAGCAAAGTTGCAGACAAGGGAATAAAGGAAGTGAAGTTAGGATGCCAAAAGTGCAGGCAGCTAGAGGATGAATGTGAACCATCATGGACAGAAACAAATGCAGAAGAAGTAGACTTGTTTCAAACACATCCTATGTGTAAATTCTTCATGCGAGCTATGCATAAGAATTCTTATTTGGATAGGACTCTCCTTCCTCTATTCAGTTAGATTAATAAATTGATCTTAAACCTATATCCTATTATATAGGAATGGGTTGATGGTTGAAGTTAGTTGGTAGTTGCATAAAACTCTCCCATTTTTTGTATAAGTTAGGAGGGATGAGTTAGATGTCAAGTTAGTTACTTTATTTCCTAGTTGCTCAGTTGTTACTCTATTTTTTAATATTGGAAGATCTAGACATGTTTTATTAAGGAATGCCATTATTGAATACAATCTAAAGAGATTCTGTTTATGATCTGAAATTAATGAAACTATGTGTTATGAAGATGAGTGAGTAGTTGAATTAGATTTGATTTCCAGTTAAGTGAGTCAATCCCCTGAGCTGGCCACTCAAGGTACTGATCCTCACTTCATTTATTTGTTCAATCCTTTATGCATTCTTGTTAGATTTGTTTTTCATTTGTGTATAAATACATTATGAGTTAATTAGAATATTTTGATTGTCAAATTACAGTAGTATGGTTCATGAACAAATGCATGCTTTGTCTACTTTAAGTCCTCTAGATGTTAGCATTAGTTCTCTTATCATTTTAGATGTTTTAAGTTAATTTTGTAATTCCTTTTGATAATAGTTATCTACAGCTTATGCTGAAGATACCCGTAGCCACTAGATTCTATAACTGATTTTACTGTTCTTGTATTTCTATGAATTCCAGCAGAGTAGAATAATATGTGTAGGTTTGGATAAGATAGTTTAGGAAGAATATGAGCCCTGAAGGCACATACAGTGCAGTGTCATTATAAGATTATGCTCCTTGGTTGATAATTTAATGTAGGAATGCAATGTTAAAGTGGACTGTTCAGATAGGTTTACCTCTGAATTATGTTAAGTCTACAACGCATTAGTTTTCCTCTACATAATGGACAAAGGGACTCTAAGGAAGCCGTAGGGTGACGGAGTAACCACCCTCTACTTCATGGGCTCGTGTGGCGGTTTCACTGCATGTTCGACATGCAAAGATGATCAAAACATAGTTGTAAGTCTTTTCTTTCATTATCATTTCTATTCACAATGCTCGAGAGAAAGAGTAGGAATATGATAGTATACAGTTAGCTGGAAATCATTGCAAAAGGCCATAGGAAGCTAGCATGATGGTTTTCTGCTAAGACCCAATGATAGACCACACCATATCATTTAAATGAACACTCTCAAGTAAGATTTGAAGTTTGTAAAGAATCACATTGCTTTGAATGTTAAACAATATTAATTCCCTGTTGAATAGGGTCGACTGTGTCGATAGTCAAGTATAGTGTTTGTTGTGGTTATCATTTTTGAGGCCCTTGGGCCATAGCTTTCGATATGATAATCTTTATTCTCAGACCCTTGAGATCTATGTTATTGTTGTTTAATCTTAATAATGCTTTTACTTGGAGATATACTCTAGGCCCTCGAGGCTGTCAATGAAATATATTACAAATTTTATATTGAATGTGGTTTAACTGTTGCTCGAGTCCTTCAAGTCTGAGCTAGTGCTCACTATAGCTAACACCATGTTTGAGTGCCAATAAGGCACAGTATGGAAACAGTTTAATGACAACACAAAATCTTCCATGATGTATTTGATACGATTGTGCTCATGAAATATAGTGTTTAAAACTATTTTGTTTAGTCATATGCTTGGAGGATTCAGCTTGCATGTGGTCAATGTACCATCCTTGAGCTGTAATGATAATCTTTTTGAAAACTTTAACCTTTGAACATGCTAAAAGCACTTAAATACATTCATAAGGACTTCATGCATAGTACTTGACTACTATTGAAGGGTTATTAGGATACCCATAATGTAGAATATATCGACCCCTCGATAAAGAAGGAGGGTAGAAATATGAAAGTTATTAGTATTACTCAAAGGCTACTTTACATGCATGCTGGGTTAATGGTGAGGATTCTCCTCTTGATACTTATAATATTATGAGATTGAAAGCTAAATTATTTTAAGTCTCTTATATTATAATGCAAACAAAAGCCATTTCTTTTACTTGTGGTTGAACTCCATGAAGGGAGTATTTAATGTTAAAAATCACATGGGTATATGAGTTGATGTCTTTCGTTAAGACCATCTTAATTGGCTAAGGCAATGTAAGCCTATGATATTATGATCTTGAATATAACTTATATGGTCAAACATTTTGAAATTATGAACCTTGGGAAGTCCCAGGTTGGAAAACTTAGTTTAACTATTGTCACGTTGAAAAAAGGAACAGAGTGACAAGTGTCATAGGTTCCTTGTTGTGAAAGTAACCTATTATATTTGTTGTACTCCTAAGATAGGAGTCAATTGTATTGGAATTGGACTATGAATCAAACTGACTCACTTATACTAGACCTAGGCAGGTTGAATCAAGCATACTATAGGATGAGATAGCTTCTAAGTCGAGTTAGGGTGGTGGACATATCATTACATTCATTGCGAAACATATATGTATGTAAATCTTTGGCCAAAGTAATGCATCCATCTTTGCATGCATTAGTCAGTCCACAGTGCTCTAGATGGCATAATGTCTTAAGTAGTGTCATGCATAGTTAGAGTAGATCTATAGTTGTGTGACCATGAGGAATTATGAAGGACACAACACCAAATACTTAGATGGAAAACCTAATGGTTCCTTATATCTATACCTTCTGTGAAGGGTAGGGTTGCTTCCAAGTAGGAAGTTGTGTGGGGGACCACCAGTCTGTGGTTGGAGGAAAAGCACTTGGATGATGCTCTCCTTCCCAAGCATGAGACAAGTTGAGGCTTATGAAGATAGATGTCAAAAGTTCCAGATGCAATGCCTTATCATTATATGACTTGATAATAAGTTATTATGTATAATTTGATATTTGATGCCTTGAGCATAGCTTTGTACATAGATAGTGAAGGTTATTCATTAATGAGATATTGTTGGATATTGTAATTCTAAGTGTTGTTATATTCTAGTAAAGAATAACACGCTTAACTACTATAATAATAATGATTCATTCTTATTTAAATATGATTTGGATAATCACAATGTATTCTTAACTCTTGTTAAGATGATTATTTATGTTTAATCAATGAGCATTATGGAATTGTGATGTTACATATGGTATAAGAGCTGCCAGGTTCAATACATGGACCTACTACTTGATGATTATTTTTATCCAACATTAACAGATGCTAATATTTGGATGTTCTATGCCAGAGTGGTAAGAATTAGAACAACACCCAAAAAGAAGGTAACAGAAAATGGATGTTACCTATGCTATCAAAAGGTCTTGAGGGAGTGAGCCTAAAGAATGAAATGACTTGAACAGACTAGTTTCTTAGTAGGAGCATGGTTGAGTAATGAGGAGACCTTCACTGATGTCGTAAAACACATCAAGTAGAAGTTGAGGAAAGTAGTTAGTAATGTTGCTCCTAGCTCTAATGATACATCAGTAGAATCCTCTGCACCTAAATCACTGGTTGTGGAAAGAAATCTTAAGGTTTTTGATGTAACCAAGGAGGTTGTGAAAGAGTACCTACATGTACATCCACCTCCTAAAACTGAAATGATAAACCTTAAAGTTGATAAATTAACATGGGAAGTTATCCCAAACTAAAAATGACTTGCAGTAGCAAGATGTAAACAAAATTTTGTAATTTTGAGAAGGATTATATGTAATCCATGGAAAATTATAATGCAATCGAGAACAAAATTCTGACAAATCTTTCCTTTCTTGTTAAAGATTGCATGAATGAGAATAGATTTATGTTAAGAATGGATTCCGTGATATGGAAAACTAATCCATGATTAATCTGCAAACTTCAGGAAGAAGTAGATTGCAGTTAGGTTCAGATAAGAACCAAGATGGGAGATAGCCAGGATGAAGGGCAACATTCAAGGCACTCCAAATCTAAACTTGACCAGATCATCAATTTTCTTCAAGACACAAGAGTAGGAGTAGGAAGTCTCTAACAAGAGGTTAGGGGTCGGCAAGGACCTAGGCGAGATGTCTATGATGGGGGTGATGATGAGGTATGTCATAATGACACCACCTAAAGTGAGCGCGAAGAGAATAACTCCAAGGCCAGACAAGAAGTGGATAGAAGAAGCCATATGGCTTTGGAACTGTCCTAAGACATGAAAAAGGTCATGCCTCCCAAATTTGATGGATCCGTAAGTGGGGATGTCGTAGAGCCATGGCTTACGAAAATGGAAAAGTATTTCAAAATCAAAAACTATAATGATATCACTAAGGTAGTAAGGGGAGCATTCTAGTTGGTAGGTGAAGCATCCACATGGTGAATGAACAAAAAGATGGAATTAGGCTTGAGGTCTACAAGCCTTACTTGGGACAAGTTCGTGGAACTCTTTAGGAAAAGATGGTTGCCTTAGCTATTCTATGACTAAAAGCTTATGGATTTTTAGAATCTAAAATAGGCTGATTTATCTATAAATGAATGTTGGGAAAAATTTACCCGCCTTCTTAAGTATGTGCCACAGTACCAACAAGATGAGATATTCCGCATTTGGAATTTTATAATGGGATCAAACACCTAGATTGGGGGCGAGGTTGATGTACATGGTCCTACTTCAATGGACTAGGTCTATGAGAAGGCCATCAAACAAGAACAAAAATTGAAAGATATGTTGGCTTATAGAGAAAGGAACCAAAAGAGATATAATTGGTCCCAATCCTCTCAATCCTCCAAGAAAAAGGGGAGAAAGTAGGATTTTACTGAGAAAAATGATAAAGGAGCCAAGAATAAACAAACTGAGTCTAAGGGGGAGAAGAATGGCAATAACTACTCCAAGAAGAATGGAGACAATTCTGGAAAACCTTAGGAGAGGCGAGGACCCATGGGAGGGTGCTACACATGTGGCAAAGATCATTATGCCAACCAATGTCCTAACAAGACACAAGGAGCACAACCAAGAGGAAACCCTCTACCCTCTTAGCAAGTGGCATTCTAGCAACACATTCATGTAGCCTTAAACAACAGGCAAGCTGAATACCAAATAACTCCCATTGAAACTATAGGTATTTTATCTGGTCTTCCTATTTCAATTTTGATTGATACTAGTGCTTGTTAGGAATTAAGGTGTCTCAACCTTTGCAAGTTCCTAGAATTTATTATTTAATTGTATTTAATTTTTTGCTTATTATTGTAATTTGTATGAAAATCTGATTTTGTCACTTTGTGGGAGTTGGCATGATGATGTGTCATCCTACATGGAAGGTGACTACATGTATTTTTGTCCTCATATGAGGAGATAGGCATCCCACTTTGTGGTAGAGGAGTTTTGCCATGTGTCGGTATCTTTTGGGTGTTGTAAGAGGTTTATGATGCGTAAGAGCTATGACAGATTCCTATGATAGAATCTATGACATGTAAGAGCCAGAAATAGAAGATCCTATGGCAGGTGAAGACAAGTGTTAGAAAGCATCTTGCATGGAGGAAGTAGGCACCCAAGTTTGACTATGACAAGGTTGTAAGAGAATCTATTATTAATAGACATTTATGACATATTCTCTTATAGTTGTAAGAGTTGTCATAGATGACAAATTTTATGACATTGTAAGAGCATCTATGATACCTTAATTAGGTAAATTTGGGGCACCCAAGTTGAGGGGTTGTAAGGGATGAAAGAGAATCTCTTACAAGTTTCATACGCATGATTTATGGCCTTCGAAATTGGGCCACATGGATTTGGATTAGTTCCTTATGTGACTTGTTCTAGAAGCTACCTCCATTCGTGCTACTCTTTATATACAGGTGCTTGGAGTTGGAGATGTATGTTGTTCATTTTGTAGGTACATAAATGCTGCTAGAATTACTCTAGACTTGAAACTGTGACTACTCCTGAAAGAGCTTGGCTCTGAAACTGTATTGTAACCATTCATTGATTACTATAATACATTGAGCTGTGCTTTTTGAGTGTGGGGTTTTTCACCCGAAAGGGTTTTCCTCGCGTATATCTTGTGTTGTGATTCGACATTGTTCTTGCATTTGAATGTGTGTAAATCTCTCTGTTAATTATGTATCTTAACTGTAATTGTAGAGATCAAAAGAAAATTTGCATTACTTCCCCTCATTAGGTTGGTGTAGGAAGCTGTTTCTGCGTACCTTGCTTCCTTTCAGTTGGAATTAGAGCCTGGCCAGTTTTGGTCCTAGCTACTGCGTAGAGGGTTTTTTTTTACTAATATTCAATTGAGTGAGAGTCTTACAGAGTATTTTGTGATCTTGTTCTAGTGAGAAGATGGCAAGCAAATCTGGGAGATTCGAGATTGAAAAATTCAATGAAGAAAACTTTGAGTTTTAGAAACTCAAGATAGAGGATATGTTGGTGGATAGAGATTTATGGCTTGTGATATCCGACGCCAAACCCCAGAGCATGAAACAAGAAGATTGGGATCAGATGGATTAGAAGGCCAAGGGTCTCATAAGGCTCCATTTGGTTGATTTTGTGCTCCTAAATGTCCACGAGGAGAAAACTACAAAAGAGTTGTGGAAGAAGCTTAGTGATGTTTATCAGGCCAAGTCCTTGGTAAACAAGCTATTCTTGAGAAATAATCTATACTCTCTAAGGATTGAAGATGGAGGATTTGTGGCATATCATTTCAATTCTTTTAATATGCTTGTTTCTCAATTGACCTCTGTTAGTGTGAAGATGGATCGTTGCATGACATTGCTATGTTCTTTACTAGATTCGTGGGACCACCTTGTGATGCCCATTGGGAGTACCACTACCACCTTCAAGATGGATGAAGTGGTTTCTTCACTATTGTGTGAAGAAATGCAGAGAAAGTCTTCTGAAATGGCTAAGGACACTCTTGCGGTTCATGGTAGGTCCAAGGAAAAAGGAAAGAAGAAGGACAAGAAAAAAGAAGACAAAGGAGGATCCAAATCCCGTGGGAGATCAAAGTCTCCTAGAAAGTCTAAGGCCTTATGTTGGAACTATGGCAAACCTGGTGATTTTTGTAAGGATTGCAAAGAGGAGAAAAAGAAGAAGAAAAACCATGATTCTGACTCTGATAAGTCCTCTCAAGATGATTGAGAAGCATTTGTCATTGCCATGGCAACACATGCATCTAAGGTGGTTAATTGATTATGGTGCATCATTTAATATGACATCCCATAGAAACTAGTTTTCAAAGTATAAAGAGTTTGATGGTGGGAAGGTGTACTTGGGTAATGACTCTCACTTGGATATAGTTGGTTGTGGAAGAGTCCTAATCAGATCCCCTAATGGTCGAGTGAAGGGGATCAATGGTGTACTACATATCCTTGGGTTGGCATGAAACTTGTTATCTATAAGTAAATTGAATGATGTGGGTGTGTAGGTTGTTTTCTTGAATGGAGGATACAAGATGACAAGAGGAGCTATGGTGTTGGCTAAGGGTGTTCAGATTGGCACTCTCTTTTAGCTTGATGCATACATAGTTCAGTGAAATAGTGCCTCTGTTTTGAAGAAGAGAGCTTTAGATTCTTCATCCTCATCATTGGAACCAATAGCCAAGAAGATTGTTGCATCTACTTCCGATGGTCATGCATTTTGGGTACCCAAGGGTGCTCATTCTATGGAAATGAAACTTCTTACTAAGAAAACAATGTTGTGGCACCAAAGGCTTGGCCATATTGGTGAAAAGGGTTTGAGGACCCTAAAAAATAAAAACCTCGTTGAGGGTATGAATGATTGTAACCTTGAGTATGATTTTTGCGAACATTGTATATATTGAAAACAAATCGTGTTCAATTTTACCATAGTTCTCATAAATCTTCTGAGGTGTTGGATCTAGTTCACTCTAATATTTTTGGTCCTGTTAGTGTTCCTTTGATTTTGAAATCTATGTATTTTGTTTCATTTATTGATGACTATAGTAGAAGGACATGGGTATATTTCCTTAGGAGTAAATCTAAAGTTTTTGCAAGATTCAAAGAGTTTAATGCTCTTGTTGAGAATCAAAAAGATAGAAAGATTAAATGTTTGAGAACTGATAATAGTGGTGATTTTTTCTCAATAGATTTTGACAAGTTCTGTAAAGAACAAGGTATTAAGAGGCATAAGACAACTCCATATACTCCTCAACAAAATGGAGTTGAAAAAATGAGTAGAACATTGATGGAGAGGGCTAGGAGCATGTTAAGTGGAGATGGCCTAGAACAAAAGTTTTGGGCTGAAGCTGTTGCTACCACTTGTTACTTGATTAACATGTCCCCTACATTGGTGCTCGTTAAAAAGACCCCTATGGAGGCATGGTTTGGTAAGAAGCCTTTGTTAAGACACGTTTGAGTATTTGGTTGTGAGGCATATCGACATGTGCCTAAGGAGAAGAGGTCCAAGTTGGAGAATAAGGCAGTTAAATGTATCTTCATCGATTATGGTATTAGAGTGAAAGGGTACAAGCTATGGGATCTAGTGGTTGAAAGAGTTATGTATAGAAAAAGTGTGATCTTCAAAGAGCTCAATCCTTCTTATATTGTTCTATAGCTAGAGAAAGAAGAAAAGAAAGAGGATGTGGTTCAACTTCCTCCCACCCCTAAGAAAGTTGAACTGAAGAGTACACCAGTTGGATCTAATGATGAGGAGAGCTCTAGTAGCTTTGAAAGTTCAGAAGAAGAAGATGAAGAACCACAATCTCAACTTGTGAGGAGATCCACAAGAATAAGGAGACAACTTGAAAGTTTTGGTTATTCATTACATGATTCTAGTTATATTTTTGCTTTGATTTCTAATGTTGATGAGCCTAGGACCATAAGGGAGGAAATGGGTATGAAAGATGCAGGTTCCTGAAAGGAGACCATGGAAGAAGAGATGGCTTCTTTGGAAAAGAATAATACTTGGGACCTGGTACCTTTTCTGAAAGGAAGAAAGCCTATTGGATGTAAATGGGTATTTAAGAAAAAGTTTGGTTCAGATGGTAGCATTGAGAAATATAAGGCAAGGTTGGTCGCAAAGAGTTATTCACAGGTGGAGGGAATTGACTATGGTGAGATTTTCTCTCCAGTTGCAAAGCTGACATCTATTTGGTTCCTGTTATCTCTTGCAGTAGAATATGACTTAGAGGTGGAGTAGATGGATGTGAAGACAACATTCCTTCATGGTGATTTAGAGGAGGAGAGTTATATGTCACAGCCAGAGCACTACATTATGAAAGGTAAAGAAAATCTGGCTTGCAAGTTGAAAAAGTCCTTGTATAGTCTTAAGTAGTCTCCTAGGATGTAGTACCCAAAGTTTGATGCCTTTGTGTTGAGTATTAGATTTCTGAGATCAAAATTAGATCATTGTGTTTACTTCAAGTTTGATAATGATCACATTCTCATTATAGTGTTGTATGTCGATGATATGTTGCTAATTGGGAATGGTAAAGGTTTGATTTATGATTTAAAGTCTCAGTTGTTAGCATAGTTTGAAATGAAAAATTTAGGGGCGGCCAAGTACATTCTACGGATGGAGATCAGAATAGATAGAGAAAACCAAAAACTTTGGTTAAGCTAGAGTAAGTATGTGAAGACTGTGTTAGAGAGATTTAGCATGGCAGATTGCAGACCTTTGAGTGTTCTTGTTTTGATGGGGACAAAGTTATATGTTGAGGATTGTTTGAAGTCTCCTTCTAAGATGGAGGATATGAGAAGAGTACATTATGCTAGTGCGGTTGGCAGTTTGATGTATGTGATCGTCTGTACAAGACCAAACATTGCCCAAGTAGTGGGAGTCCTTATCCATTTCATGGCTAATCTTGGACGGATACATTAGGATGCAGTTAAGAGAGTTTTTAGATATCTACGGGGTACTTCCAAGTATGCCTTGTTCTATCATTGTTATCCTATTGGTTCTCAACATTCTGTGAGTATTCATGGATTTGTGGATTCAAATTGGGCAGGTGACATTGACAGCAAGAGATCCACTAGTGCTTATGTGTTCACTATGTTTGGTGGTGCTATTAGTTGGATGAATAAGCGGCAACCTATGGTCACTTTGTCCATGACTGAAGTAGAGTACATGTCAACTACTCATGCTTGTAAGGAAGCCATTTGGCTTAAGAGATTGTGTTCTGACATTGGGTTTGATGCAGGGAAGATTACCATTTCTTGTGATGGCCAGAGTGCCATATGTTTGGCAAAGAATCCTACTTTCCATGTGAGGACCAAGCACATTGATGTGCAGTACCACTTTGTACATGATATGGTAGAGGATGGGAAGGTGAATTTGGAGAAGATTGATACTTTGTTGAATGTTGCAAATTCCTTGACAAAGTCTGTGAGCACTATTATCACTCAATATTGTGCCATTGGTAAGTTGTAGAACTTAGCATATTGGTGAAACATGGGAACTTTCCTAGGTTGTTGGTCACCTAAAGCAGGAAAGAACCTCCAGAGTAAGCTGGCTCTTATGGTACTCACTTAAAAATTATTCTAATGCCTTTCTAAGGAAAGGGGAAAGGAAAAATTGAATGAAAATGAAACCTACAACTAAGGTGATGCACCAAAATGATGTCCAAATCTACACAACTATTTTACATACATAGTTTAATCAACAAAAACAACTTAACATGCACAACCCAATATGTATATGCTTCTGCATCAGTATTTCATGAGAAGGTTTAATGCCTATCCTAGAAGGAAAAAACTACTTTCACAACTTAGACTATTTGCAATTAACACAACTCACAACCTACAAAAACATATATCTTCTACACAAAGGTGCTAAAATGAGACATAAGGACAAGGAAACCAAATAATTTCACAAGTACAAGTTGCATCAATCACTTAAAATGGACACAATAATACAGAAAATGAGAAGGCAAAAAGCTTATCTCTATTGATCTCCAAAGGTATACACACTGTATCTATCTGAAAATGAGTTACAATATCTGTCTCTAGCTGAAAGGACCCTGAAAGTCATAATGTAGCAAAAAGAGAGTATGTATCTGTTGGTCCTTCACCTTTGTGACAGTACTATTACCTTTTAATGAGAGATCACTACCCTGCTCCATCTTTACTTCTCACAATCTCCTTCAATGCATCTCTATATGCATAGATGAATGCTCACACAATCATAGGACTGTTCAAAAGAGGATATGAAATATAAGGTTTAGAATCCCTACTTCATTATGACCGTCATGTTGCAATGTTTCACAATCATTTTATGACTATCCTGTACCATTGTAAAAGTCATTTAAATGATTGTTTTCTCTCATTACTATTGTGGTAGTCATTGAAACTATTCTCTCAATGTCATATTCTCAACATGTATTATCCTTTTGACCACAATGATAGTCTACTCTATGATGTGTAACTTTGGATATTCATTAGGCAATAAGGGAGTTTGAATCATCTATTCACTATTGCATCTACTATTGGCAAACTAAACAAAACACTCCATCAAATCTCTACTTTCCTCATATACCCTTGTGGTTTTCATAGGCTCTTTCTTATGGACAAGCATGTTCTCACATTTCTCATGCATGCTGCTATCATTTTATGGCTGTTACAGTCATCTAAAACTCCTGTGTGACTGCCTTACCCTTTTACATTAGAAAACTCAAAAGAGAAACTCGAGAAAAATCCATGGAGTTAATAGATATTTCATATAATTTACTATCACAAATGTAGATATGCAACATACTATAGATTTTATCCAACTAGTCACCAATGCCAAATCCTATAAACTTGTATTCATTGCTTTCTAGGCTGAAAGGTCTCTGCATGTGGTATTCTCTTACATACCTCTATGACTGATGACTATCCTCTTTACCAGAGAACTACTCCTTCATGCTCATTGACTGTAACACTTGCTACACCTTCAAAAAGTCTGTAATAGAGTTTGTATAGTAATGTTTGTAGGATTTTGTATTTGAAACTACTATCATACTTGTCCTTTACATTCTTACCCTTCTTAAAACATAAGAGGGTAGCATGCTGGACTCGACCCTTGTGGGAGCCCATTTGACTCCACATGCTATGATATCAAATATAGATAGTTCAGAAATAAGGATTTCACCTATACCTACACAATGAACAAACATGTTAGACAAAATAGTGAAACCAAAAGCTTCCAATGATGCTCATGATAATTGATGATATTCTACTACTTTTCTTGGTATCGGTGATGTTGAATTTTTTTTTTCAATGCCTTATGAAACTACACTATATGCTTGTTGAAACTGAAATGTATATGATAAGAAATTGTATCCTCAGCTTTAACACCAAATTTCTCAAATCTTGCAGGTATTTCTGGAGCAACAACTAAAGGAGCTGAAGATGAAACAGATCAATGTTCCTCTCCATCACCCAGGCAATGATGGATGCCATTTTTTGATATGCGTTTCTTTTTCCTCAATTGTATAGTTTACTTTTATATTGCATTAGAAAAGTTATTCCCATGGCTTGTGTGGGACATTATTCATTCATGATTATCAATAAAAGACAACAGTTATGCAAAGTTTATGTAATCTTTCTTTTGTATTCATTTGCAAAACTGAACTGTAGTTTATAAGATAATACCTTTGGCATATGAATGTAACTTTTAAAGTAGAAATCAATGTGTACCTTTATCTCCTTCTGCAAACATTATCTTAGCTCAAACTAATTGAGCTAGAAGCTAAATTAGGTAACAAGCACAAAGAAGTTCAGATGGTGTTCGAAGTCTATGGGCCTCTTGGCCCCTAGCAGTTAAATCCTGTCATTCTATTGGCTCTTGAAAGGTGTTCAAAAAGTGGGAGAATGTTGGTAATTAAGGTGTCTCAACCTTTGCAAGTTCCTAGCATTTATTATTTAATTGTATTTAATTTTTTGCCTATTATTGTAATTTATATGTAAATCTCATTTTGTCACTTTGTGGGAGTTGGCACAATGATGTTTCATCCTACATAGAAGGTGACTACATGTATTTTTTTCCTCATATGAGGAGATAGGCATCCCACTTTGTGGTAGAGGAGTTTTTCCATTTGTCGACATATTTTGGGTGTTGTAAGAGGTTTATGATGCATAAGAGCTATGACAAATTTCTATGACAGAATTTATGACATGTAAGAGCTAGAAATAGAAGATCCTATGATAGGTGAAGAAAAGTGTCAGAAAGCATCTTGCATGGAGGAAGTAGGTGCCCAAGTTTGACTATGACAAGGTTGTAAGAGAATCTTCTATTAATAGATGATTATGATAGATTCTCTTACAGTTGTAAGAGTTGTCATAAATGACGGATTTTATGACATTGTAAGAGCATCTGTCATATCTAAATTGGGAAAATTTGGGGCACCCATGTTGGGGGTTTGTAAGGGATGAAAGAGAATCTCTTACAAGTGTCATACATGCAATTTATGGCCTTGGAAGTTGGGCCACATGGATTTGGACGAGCTCCTTGTGTGACTTGCTCTACAAGCTACCTCCATTCGTATTACTTCTCTTTATATACAGGTGCTTGGAGTTGGAGATGTATGTTGTTCATTTTGTAGGTACATAAATGCTGTCAGAATTACTCCAAAGTTAACACTGTGACTACTCTTGAAAGAGCTTGGCTCTGAAACTGTATTGTAACCATTCATTGATTATTGTAATACATTGAGTTGTGCTTTGGAGTGTGGATTTTTTCACCTGAAAAAGGTTTTCCCCACGTATATCTTGTGTTGTGATTTTACATTGTTCTTGCATTTGAATGTGTGTAAATCTCTCTATTTATTGTGTATCTTAACTGTAATTGTAAAGATCTAAAGAAAATTTGCACTATTTCCCCTTATTAGGTTGGTGTAGGAAGTTGTTTCTATGTACCTTGCTTCCTTTCAGTGCTACTGAATATTTTGTTTCCCCTAAAATTGTAAGAAAATTTCCTAGAAAGGCTGGATACATGGAAAACACATGGTCAGTAGAATATGTAAATCAAACCAAGGTTCAGGTAGAACAATACTTGTTTGAGGCTATGGTTGAACTTCTGAGTTTCTCCATGGAAGTAAATCTTTATGTAGCCCCACTAGGCTCATACAATGTTATCCTATGGATAAATATGCTATGGAGACATTGAGCCAAAGTGGATTGTTATGCCAAAATAATAGAATGTCTTGATGACTTAGGAAACAAGCTTTTTCTACAAGGAAACCCCAGGTAAGTCCAACTAAGATGAATTTATGGCCTGCAAATGAAAAGAGCTCAAAGAAAGGTATCCCAATTTTTTACTGTCAAAATGGAAAAACTAAATGGGTTTGAGGAAACAAATTTCCAAGATGATTTAATGTTTTATGAATCTTAGAAACTCAATGAAGTTGGGAAGAAGGAGTGCATAGATCAGGAAAGATCAGATATGGATAGGTATCTTTTCCTTAGAGATTTTGAGGACATATTTCCAGATGAGCTACCAAGATTACCTCATAAAAGAGCCTTTGACTTTTCTATCGATATTATTCCAGGGTTGGAACCTATCTCTAAAGCCCCCTATAGAATGACCACTACAGAGCTAATGGAGCTAAAGGCTCAATTACATGAATTGCTAGATAAAGGGCTTATTAGACCCAGTGTGTTGCCCTAGGGAACACTAGTTATATTTGTGAAAAAGAAAGATGGCACTTTGTAGTTATGCATAGATTACTATATGTTGAATAAAGAAACAATTAAGAATAAATACCCATTACATCGCATCAATGATTTTTTTGATCAAATGAGAGGTGTAACTATGTTTTCCAAGATCGATCTTTGGTCTGGATATCACCAATTGAGGTTAAAGGATGAAGAAATCCATAAAATAGCCTTTAGAACAAGATATGGGCATTATGAGTTTACTTTCCTACCTTTTGGACTAACGACTGCACTAGCGGCATTTACAAATCTAATGAATAGTGTGTTTAGGGATTGTTTGGACAAATTTATCCTAGTATTTCTTGAGGACATTCTAATCTATTCTAAGATTAAGGAAGAGCATCTTCAACATCTAAGGATTGTTTTTTAGAGGTTGAGAGAGCATAAGCTTTATGGCAAGCTCTCTAAATGTACTTTATTTCAAAAGGAAGTGCAATATTTGGGCCACATAATTTCAGCTAAGGGAATAGTTGTGGACCTAGCTAAAATTAAGGCTATTTGGAATGGTTGGTACCAAGAAATGTTCATGAGGTCCAAAGTTTCATGGGCCTTGTAGGTTATTATAGGAAGTTTGTGAAAAACTTTTGAAAAATTGCATATCCCATAACTTCCTTGCAGAGAAAAGGTAAGAGATTTGTGTGCTTAGAAAAGTTCCAGGAGGCCATTGACTTCAACACCAATTTTGAAGGTACTTGATCCAGAGGGTGAATTTGTAGTCATTACCAATGCATTAGGGGAAGGCTTAGGTGGTGTACTAGTCTAGGATGGACAAGTCATTATGTATGAATCCTAAAAACTGAAAACATATGAACAAAACTATGCCCCTCATGATCTGGAATTGGTAGTAGTCATTCATACACTACAAATGTGGAGACATTACTTGCTTGGAAAACCCTTTGAACTGAAAACAGATCATTGATGGGTTCAAATATTGGCTTTTTTTATGTTGTTTTTATATGCTTTTAGACTTTATGCCAATGATATTTCAGATACTTTTCCAAGACATTACCATCATAATATGTTGTCTTTTTATATATTCTACAAACCTTGAACCTATTCTGCCAATATGAAATATGGTGATAATATTTATCAATTCAATGAGTTAGACATGCGTATGTATGTATAGAAGATGAGATTTTATAGTTTAATTGTGAAGGTTATTTGCATGCATATGTTCTATGGATAAACCCTATGCAGCATCGAGGAAAGGAGAATTCAGAGCACATTGCAAAACAGGGCATTAAAGGAAGTTACAGTCAAGCACTAACTAAAGCTAAACATGATCATTATGGAAGAATAAATACAAAAGAAGAAGATGTGTTCTAATTGAAGCTGAACATGATCATTATGGAGATATTATATAGGAATTTCTATTTGAATAGGACTTTGATTCCTCTATTCAGTTAGAATAATAAATCAATCTCAAATGTGTACCCTAATATTTAGGGGATGGATTGATGGTTGAAGTTAGTTGGTAGTTGCATAAAACTCTCCCATTTTCTATATAAGTTAGGAGGGATGAGTTAGATGTTTACTTAGTTACTTTATTTTCTAGTTATTTAATTATTACTCTCTTTCCATCAGACATGTTTTATGGAGGAATGTTATTATTGAATACAATCTGAAGAGATTTTATTTATGATTTGCAATGAATAGAACTATGTGAGTTGAGATGTGCAAATATCTGAATTAGATTTGATTTTTAGTTAAGTGAGACAGTTCCCTGAGCTGGCCACTCAATGTATTGTCTTCACTTCATTTATTTCTTCATTTTTTATGCATTACATGTTAAATCTATTCTTCATTTATATATAGACACATCACAAGTCAATTAGAATACTTTGAATGTTAAGCTACAAGAGTATGGTTCATGAACAAGTGCATGCTTTGTCTATTTTGAGTCCTCTAGAGATTAGTATTAGTTCTTTTACCATTCCATACATTTTGAGTTAATTCTGTAATTTCCTATTAAATACAGTTATCTACAGCTTATGCTGCATGTACCTGTAGTCACTAGGTCTCGTAGTTACTATTTTTGTATTTTTGAGAATTCCAGCCAAGTAGATCACTCTAAGTAGGTTTGGATAAGATAGTTTAGGATAGATATGAGTCTTGAAGGCACATACAATATAGTGCCATCATAAGCTTACGCTCCTTGGTTGATAATTTAATGTAGGAAGTACAATGATAGAGTGGACTATTCAGATAGGTTTACCTCTAAATTATGTTAAGTCTATAATGCATTAGTTTTCCTCTACATTTTTTGGTGCTAATGTCAGGGATGGCACTACCTTGTTAGTCTCATTCTACACGCTTTCATAGTTTAAATTTTGATTCCAACATTAAAGTTAATAAATTCACTTTTTAGGAAACACCAAACATTATACTAACATTGTGCAGGACTGCTAGAATATAAATCTAAATTTACTGTATGCGGAGGCAGAGAGATCATCGAGGTAGATTCCTCCCTTCAACTTCTCAAGATAATGAGGACACGGTTCACTTTATCAACTATATAGTAGAAAGTGCAAAAGAATAATTTCCTCTTACATCTTCATCCACACCTTCTACATCTTCATCAGCTTCTTCCACAACTACAAAAGGGACATTTAGAACCATGGAAGATGCTATGGTGGAAGAACCACTAGAGCAAGAAACATTTGAGTTTCCTATCACTAATCAGGAGAGGGCTACAATGCTCAAAAATACTCCACCATCAGCATTACCAGTCTTCTATGGCCTGGTGACAGAAGACCCAGATACATTCTTGTTTGACTTTGATATCTTGTGTAGGATCTATGACTATACCTTAGATGCTCACAAGCTGAAACTCTTTCTTACCAGTCTCAAGTATGCATCCTTGAGATGGTTTATGGGCCTGGGAAAAGATGTCATTCTAGACTAGGATACAATGAAGGAGAAATTCTTGGAGAAATACCAAGATTACTGCTAAGGACATGATAGGAGGAGAGATGACATCTTTAGGATGTCACAAAAGGAGGAGGAGCCACTAGAGGACTATGTTGAAAGATTCTAGTTTTCTCTAAAGAAAAACTCCCAAAATAGATTGTCTAAAGAATCATTAAAACTAGTTTTCTTGAGAGGGGTTAAGGAGGAGTGTATGGACACCTTGAATCTCATTGGGCAAGGTGATATTTCCCAGCTACCTTTTGAATCCATTTGCAAATTTTGTCAAAATTATTCAAGGACTTTCACTAGATGACCAAGGGGAGAAAGGTCATCAATTACAAACAAAGCAACAAATGGAGTTTCAAGGGTTGAGATCAGTAATCTACTGTCCAACATGAAGGAGGACATAATCAGCCATATGGCCACACAGCTAGACACTTTACACATCAAGAAGAAATAGGAGGAAGCTGATGCAATGCTTACTGAGTTCTATCCTAGTTGTAGGCAAAAGGAAGGCCAATTGTAAATGCAAAAGGGTGGCAAGCATCCAGCAAGAGAAGGTTGAAAGACCAGAATTTAAACCATTTGATGGAGAGGATGGATAATTGTTCTTCATAGCTCAAAGGAGACCTTGGCAGCAAAGACAAGGTATGCCCTTTGATCCACTTAATTTTGATTCACCCCTTTCTACTACAAACCAAACTTTCTCTGCTTGGAATACTCAACAGTGGCCTAGCAATCCAAAAGCATGGCAAAACCCAAAATGGCTTGCTCCACAAACTGGTTGAAACCAACGATAGCCAAACCCATGGCCTCAAAAAAATTTCCAAGGTCCCAACTATAATCCTCAGTGGCCTACACAACAACCTCAATGGCAACAAAATGCAAATTACCAACAACCTATGGTTCCACATCAACCTCAGCAATAGGCCATAATGCCTCCAATAGCACCTCAAAATCCACCTCCTTGACCCACCCAAATCCCTGCCAACCTGCATCTAACCCTAACAATAAGCTTGTTTAATAGGCTTATACTAATGAAGTGATGTAATACCCTACCTATGGGGTAGAAGTGAGTAATGTCCATCTTAGATCAGGGAAGTAACTTGTAGGGTCTTCATCTCCCCAAATTACAAAACTTGAAGATGAAGAACCTACAAAGGAAGCTTTAGATACACCACCTTTGGACCCTGAATCAACTCAAGGACCTCAGACCATTACAAATCCTAAGCCTTCTTTCCCTGAGCGCTTGGCTATCCAAAAACAACCAGCACAATCTAAAAATGACCTTATAGGCTAGTTGCAAGATATAAGCATAAAGATTCCCTTAATCCAAGCCATCAAAGATATCCCCATCTACACTAAGACTATTAGAGATATTTGCATAAAGAAACCAAGAAGAAAAAGGATAGACCTAAAGATAGTTCATGTTTTAGGTAACCTTGCTAACATATGTTGCGAAATATAACTATTCCCAAATTCACAAATCCAGGTAATCCAGTAGTAGATGTCAAAATCAATGGGACTCTAATTAAGAATACTCTGATAGATTTAGGTGCTACAATTAATGTAATGACTAAGAAGACAATGCAGACACTCCATTTGAACAACCTTAGGCCTACTCAGATAGTTTTACAGTTAGCTGATAGGTCTATAGTTAAACCTAAAGGAGTCATTGAGGATTTGGTCATTGCATTAGATTCCTGGGAATACCCTGCTAATTTCATAGTCCTACAGCCCAAGGTTAATCTTGTTGGTTATCCTCTTATACTAGGTAGACCCTGGCTTCCCACTACTAATGCATTTATAGGTTGTAGGTCTGGTAACATGATCATATCCAATGGTACTATGACAAAGAAATTGGTTTTATATCCACCAGCACAACCATCCCATGAGCTTCAGCAAACCATGTGTCCTACCCTAGAGGATGAGGACAACTATTCCCTACAAACCTTGATGACTATTGAACGTAGCCCCTTACTGGATATTCAAGATGAAGATGAGTTACTTGCTCACATTCTACAAAATGATTGTGGAAGGCACTCATAGCAACAGGACTGTCTATCCTGCTTACAAGAACCTTTACGTAGCATAATGTGTAGTAGTTCATCAGAGGAGGTATCCCAAATATTTCATTCTTTATTACCTCAGCAATGCTTACCAATATTACCTAGCCTTGATTTGTCTTTTGTACAAGAACTATCCAAACAACTAGAAATCAAACCAGGAAAGATGTTGACTATTAACAATGTATTGACTAATGAACAACAATAATCCCTGCATGAAGTATTAAAAACACACTCAGCAGCATTTGCATGTAAGACATAAATCCTGCTTTGTGTATGCATAAAATTTGCATTTATGATGGCCACAGACCTATCATAAAGCAACAAAGATGCATGAACCCTGCCCTCAGAGAGATAGTGAAAGCAGAACTTCAAAAGATTTTAGATGCATGGTTTATATACCCCATTTCAGACAATGAATGGGTTTCACAATTGGTCATAGTGCCCAAGAAAGGTGGCAAATAGAGAGTTTGTGTTGATTACAGAGAACTAAATGATGCCACTAGGAAAGATCACTTCCCATTGCCTTTCATTGATCAAGTTCTTGACTCTCTAGTAGGTAAGAAATATTTCTCATTTCTTGATGGTTTTAATGGTTATAATCAAATCAAGATTGCACTAGAGGATCAAGATAAGACAACATTTACATGCCTGTGGGGGACCTATGCATATTATGTCTTGCCTTTTGGTTTGTGCAATGCTCCAACCACATTCTAATGAATAGTTCTCAATATTTTCCTTGATTTTGCACATGAGAGTATGGAGATTTGTATGGATGAATTCACCACATATGGTGAAACATTTGATGAAGCTTTACACAACTTGGAGAAAGTTTTGAAGAGATGCACAGAGCACAATCCATCTTTGAGTAATGAGAAATGTTTTATGATGATGACATAGGGGATAGTTTTGGGACACTTTATCTCAAGTGCAAGAATACAAGTTGACCCAAAGAAGATTGAAATTATATCTACCCTACCTATTCCATAGAGATAGAAAGATGTAAAAAGTTTTCTTGGACATGCAGGTTACTATATGAGGTTTATTCAAGATTTTAGCAAAATTGTTGCACCTCTATTTACTCTATTGACAAAAGACATTGAATTTGAATGGACTCTAGATTGCCAGAATTCATTTGAAAAGCTCAAAGCATCCTTGACACAAGCTCCAATCCTCAAAGGTCCAAATTGGACACTACCTTTTCACATCCACACTGATGCATCAAATTTTGCCATTGGAGCGGTCCTAGGCCAGTAAGAAGGAAATAAGGAGTATGCAATCTATTATGTAAGTAAAAACCTATAGGGAGCTGAGTTGAACTACACTGTGATAGAAAAAGAAATGTTGGCAATTATTTATGCCATTAATAAATTCAGACACTACATTACTGGTTATGAAGTGTTCATACATATAGATCATACAACAATTAGATATTTGATGAACAAGCAAATAGTTGGTGGTAGACTTGTAAGATGGCTATTATTATTGCAGGAATTTGACATCACAATTGTTGACAAACCTAGAAAAGCTAATGTAGTTGTTGATTTTCTGTCTAGACTTCCTACACAATCATCAGAAGGAGTGCTTGATGACTCTTTTCTTGATGAGAATCTATTTTCTCTAACCATACACACTCCATGGTATGCAGACATAGCTAATTATTTGGTTTCAGGGTAGATTCCAGGTTACTTTTCTCCAAGGGAGAAGAGACAGTTGGTTCACAAATGTTTCCCTTATTCTTGGATTTATGGATTCCTCTTCTACACTAGCCTAGACAATATTATGTGAAGATGTATCAGAGAGGATGAAGTGTTTGACACATTGAAGGCCTATCATGATGAACCCTATGGGGGGCATTTTGCAGCCAAAAGGACAACCTTCAAAATATTAACAATAAGATATTATTGGCCAACACTTCATAAAGATGCTATCAAATATGCTAGAAGTTGTGATAGGTGTCAAAGGATGGGGAGACTAACAAGAAGTGATGAAATGCCTTTGTAGCCACAAATATCATTAGCCCCTTTTGATAAATAGGGACTGGATTTTGTTGGTCCAATCTCTCCTATTTCCAATAACAAGGAATATATACTGGTATGTATTGATTACTTAACCAAATGGGTGGAAGTTAAGGCCTCACAGTTTGCTAGAGATGGCGATGTGGTAAAATTTTTGTATGAGGACATATTTACTAGTTATGATGTACTAAGGAAGATAGTGATTGACCAAGAGCCACAATTTACATCAGATCTAATCACCAAACTAGTGGAAGAATATCAGATTAGACACAAGAAGTCTACTCCCTACTACCCTCAGGCTAATGGTCAGGTTGAGGTCATAAATAGGGAGCTTGAGAACATATTGACAAAAATAGTACAACTTCATAGAAGGGATTGGGTTTCTAGGTTATTAGAAGTTGTTTGGGCATATAGAACTACCTGGAAGACAACTACAAGGTTCACCCCTTATGAATTCGTCTATGGTAAGACATTAGTCCTACCTATAGAATTTGTGTACAAAACATTAAGGACAACAGTAGAACTAGGGATGGATTTGACAAAAGCTCAAAAGGACAGAGTACAACATCTAAATGCTCTTGATGAAATTAGACTAGAAGTCATCCACCATATAGAGGCTATACAAAAATAAAGGATTAAATGGCATGACAAGTATATCAAGACTAAAGAATTCACTGTTGGTGACTGGGCTCTTCTTTATGACTCTAGCTATAAAGACTTCAAGGGAAAGATTCAATCTAGGTGGTTAGGGCCATATGAGATTAAACAAGTCTTCCCTAATGGTGTAGTCAATTACAGACCATTGATGAGGTCTAATTTTCATTACTAGTGAATGGACATAGGCTGAAACTATATGAGAAACTACTTTAGAAGGATGATTTTCTCATTTCTTTAGCCACTTAGTATGCTCCTTCTGGTACTTCTGATGAAGGTTCTGTGACACCAACTGATACACCAACAAAAGATGATCCGACAATCCTGTCTAGTGATGCAGAGGTTGAGTCGCAATACTCAACCCCTGGTGAGGTGTCATTGTACCTCATCATTTAATCTATTTTCAGATGTCAATAATCCAAGGGCTGTGTCCTTGGCTGTTTGCAACTAGGGATTCTATAGTTATCAATTTTCCTAACTAATCTGAACTGCTTCTACTAATTTGAAAAGATTAACCTATCTACTTACTAAATGAATTCAAGATATACTGAAACAGAATAAAATAGGAAATTACTTAAATCAATCTTGAAAATAGTAACATGCATCTATCTATCAAAATCAATAAATACTTTTCACAGCAAAATCTAAAGTAATAAAACAATGGTACTAGCCTTCCACCTATGTGGTGAGAGTGGGCCCTTGCTCCACATCCTTAGGGCTGAAGGCTACAGTATAAAATCAGCACAAAAGAAGATCACAACTAGATCTAGTCCAATTCATTCACTTTGTATTCATAAAAATATTGCTATCACAAAATTGAGATTATCGAGAATTAGAATAATTCAATCATTGTATATTTCTTCTACTATTTCTACAAGTATATATCAAAAAGAGTGATGACATATCACTGATCTTATCTACCAGTTCCTCTATGAGATGACATCCATCTCTTTATTACACTAGCTGTCTAACTATGGAAAATAATCATGCAATAAAAGAAGACTGAGTGGAACAGAAGTCCACTTAGAATTCTAAGTTTGAGTCTTAATACATTTGGGCATCGAGGCCCTGAAAATATGGGTATTGAATTAGTTGTTATCCATAACTCATGCAAAAACTTTATAAAGATCAAAACTCGAGTAGTTTAACTAAAGGTGACCCTTCACCACTTAGGTGATGATTTGAGTGAAATGAGGGGTGTTAAGATCACTGCTGAGAGTGCCTGATTGATAGCTTATGCTAGAAATATGCCCTGCTCTCAGGAGGTGCTGGAGATAACTGTTCCTGTTTGCAACTCCAGAGATATGTTTGTAGCTCCAAAGATGTTTGTAGCTTCCTTTGTTTAGCTCCAGAGATGCTCTAGATGTTGGCAAGAGACACTATATGGATTTATGATTGTTGTCATTGATGGCAACAAAGTTCATCCCACACATCCGCAGGACATGGTGTGTCTCTACCGGAAGTCAGAAGGAAGAATGTGGTGGTCCAATAAACAAGAACAGAGCATGTGGCAAGGTCCGACAGATAGGTCCGGATCTCTCAGAAGAAGTATCTTGGTGAAGTGCAAATTTGGGGAAGTCAAGAGGACTATCTTAGAGATAGATTCCAAGGTTTTAGCCTCTGGTGATAGATGAGGTAAAAGATATGAATACTTGAGTACCAGGTCCCTGAGTGACAATGCGAACAGAGGAAGAACTGACTGATAGAACATCAGACTATTTTTCGGATGTGTTACTGATGGTGGTAAAGGTTATGAAGGCATGAATTATGTTTGGCCAACATGATTAATGATTTCTACAAGTATATGCTTGATCCGCATCACTTGATGTGCAAGGATTTAGCTGACAGATCAGAGTTTGTGAAAAGATTGACTATTCCGGGTGCTGACTAGAAAGATGATGAAATCACTTGTGCAGATATATATACATGATGGATTTAGTTGTGAGGTGTGTTGTTCAAGTTAGTAATGTGCGAATAAAAGTAGAGGAGTAGAGTACAAGCAGTAAGGAAGGTCTGGTATGTGAAAGAAAGCAGCTTAAGGGAAGAGGAAAGATGAAGTGTAGCAGATCAGTGTACTGAGCCTAACTGGAACTGAAATTCAGCATTTGTAGATGCTACCAATCAGTTCAAGTATTGTATAACACTCTTTTTGTAGACAATGAGTCTCTTGTAGGTAGTGTGCCTCTTGTGAGCAGTGTGCTCAGGCAGTGAGCCCTAATTGGCAAGTGCCATTTTGTATTTCCTTATTCTTTTAACAGAGAATAATCTTTGGGTTAATCACCTCGTGGTTTTCTCCCTTAATAGGGTTTCCACGTCAAAAATATTGTGTCATGTGTATCTCCATTTCATGTTTATGTTTGCTTGTTTGAATTAATGTTGCATTGATTAATAAGAAAGTTCAGAAAGAAGAAATAATTAGGATAACTAATTCACCCCCCCTCTCAGTTATCAACAATTGGTATCAGAGCTAAGTTCCTCCTAACAGAGTCTAACAGCTCGAGGAAGATCTGGGAATCGAAATGGATGCATATGGTTTAAAGGAGCAACTCAAGACTGCCCTTGAGGATCTTGAACAGTCAAACTCTGAAGTCAATGAATTAAAGGAAAGACTCAAACATGTTGATGATTTCATGAGAGAACTAAAAGACAAATTAAGTCTCTCTATGAAAAAGAGAAAGGAGCTGCTTCAGCAATTGGCAAGACAAGGTGAAGCTAATGATGCAAATGAAGAGCTGACTGAAAAAATCAAGTTATGTGAAAAGTTATCAAAAGAAGTCATTATGGTAAGACATGAAATGGAATCAGGAGTTATAAAGTTTACCCAAGAGATTGAAGAGAAAAGAAAAACTAAAGATAATCTACGACAATCTCTCAAAGAAAAATCAGAAGATTGCCACCAAATGGATAGAATTATCAAACATCTTGAATCTGATCTTGAAGATGCTAAAGAAAATGAAGAAAAACTTGAGGATCAAATTGTCTCTCTCAAAAGGGATCTTCAAACAGCAAATGAATATAAAGAGAAATTCAAGATAAGTTCTGCTCAACTTGAAGTTCTTCTTGGAAGTCAAAAGAGGGCAAATGACAAGTGTGGTTTGGGATATGAGAAAGGAGAAAGCTCTAGATCTGGTCAGAAGAATTTTGGATCAGAAAATCCAAGGAACAGGCCTAGAAGACCTCCGGTAAGACAACCTAGTGCTCAAAGATATCCATCCTTCAATGGATACTGCCACAGCTGTAATCACTTTGGTCACAAAGCTAATCAGTGTAAAAAGAGAATGAATCAGACTAATTCATCCTTCTCCGGATAGTGTTTTAACTGCAAAAGGTATGGTCACAAATCTCATGAATGCAGAAATATGCAAATGAACAAATCATTCAATGGTAGATGCTTTGCATGCAATAGAATAGGTCATATGGCTAATCAATGCAGATCAAGAGGATACCAATCAAATATGCAGAGAAATGTTGTTTGCCAAATTTGCAATAGATCCGGTCATATTGCAAGATTCTGTAGAAGCAAGAATCAGGACAAAAGAGGTCCGGTATATCATAATCAGAATCAAGATAACGGGAAACAAAAGGTGAATGTGGATGAAGTTAAAAGTGAGATGAACAAGATTTGGGTAAAGAAAAGTACAGAGAATGTAGAGGTTGGATCTGCACCAGACTCTGGTGCTGATATTCCTTCCATAAATTAAAAAGTGAGCTCTAGCTTAGGGGGAGACACAAAGAAAACCTTGTTCCCCCAGCCAGTCAATTGGTGCTAGAACCGGCACAAGAAGAGTTGCAGATTGAAGGGTTCATAAGGGAAACATCCAATCAAACTATGGTTAAGAATTGGCAGATCCTCAAGATGTTTAAAGATCAGGATTGATCAAGTTCTCCAAGTCATCCGAATAAGGCAAACTAGAATAATGTAGGTCAAGCATTTATTGCAACCTGACATTAGGGTTTGCGAAGTAATATAAGGGTTTTTTCATTAATCACTTGTTCATTCTACATTCAAGAAGAAATGAAAAGTGGAGCTCTGTAACAAAATTCCTCAAGTTCATCGAAGATCATTTGTAGAAGTCATTACATCCAGAAATCAATCTGACCAACTCCATGAAACTGAAAGGCACAAAAGGTATTTTCTATTTTCAATATCTCACTGCAAATCTTTTGATGATGGCTACTCTGAATATAGTAAAGATTCCTCCCCACATTTAAGAAACATCCATACAAATCCTTGGAGGTTGATCCCTTAGGTGCATTTTCCAGTGTTCCGCATGGTGTTTTGCACATCGAAGATATTAGGGTTTACATACACGCAAATGTTGAAGAGTTTGGGGAATTCAAACTAAGAGATATCTATCACAAACAACTGCTAGATGATTCATTTGAGCTCAAATCCCAATACAAGGGCTTCTGGAAGCACTTTGTACAATACATACATTTCCATCACAAAAGATGAATGGGTCAGGTACATTTTGAGCAGAATACATGACAACTTCATGTGGTTAAATGGATCGTTCAAAATCACAAAAGATGCCATCAAGGCAGTTACTGGATTACACTCATCCGGTGGGATTCCTGTTCTTAAATCTGTGAAGAATCAAACTATGAGTGAGGCTATCAGATCCAAGTTTGACAAAAGAGCAATGATAGTAGATGACATCTTTGATCCGGATGTCAAGTTTTCCTCCATGATCATTGGATATAAAATATATCACTCTAGCAGGGAAAACTCTGTACCTGGAACTGCCATCTACACCGCTTATGAAATGTTAAGAAAGGATGTAGACTATGATCTTTGTCAGCTTCTCTTGAACCAACTCTTGGAGAATCTGCAAAAAATAAAGAAAGATAAAAAGAATTCATTCAAGTATGGTGGATTAATATTGTGCTTACTTTTCTACTTTATGAATGAGCTTCCCAGATCTAGTGGCTGGGTGTGGGAGAGTGATAGGCCAGTAGCTATCCGAATCAGAGATTATTTGCATGGACTTGGTGACAACAAAGCACAAAATACAACTCTGTGGGGATACTTCAAGAACTTTCAGAACATGATGCAAGCAAGAGAAAGAATTCCTCAGTCTCTTGTTGAGAAATACAAAGACATAGTATGCTTTATGTTAGAGGCAGATCAATGCCTAATGGAGGTAGTGGAACCAAGAACTATGTGGATCATGCGCATGGGGTATGAAGTCGATGAACAAATTGTGGAGCTGCATGTTCAACACATGCTAAGTTAGCCAAAGGATCCAAAGGTAGAAAGGTTTGGAACCTTTGAAGAACTAAGTGTAAAGATTCATGTGGAACTCAGAGAACCAGAGATCAAGAGGAAGGTGAGAAAAGAAGTAGAAAATGTTGCAAAAAGCTTTGGCATCTCAAAGGAGGCACTTGATACCAACAAGGAAAAGAGACAAAAGGCTGAGGAAGAGAAGAAAGAGGCAGAAAAAGGAAGCAAGGAAAGTGCTCTGGTAGAAACCTCAACCCAGACCAGATCATCAAAGAGATCAGCACCTGCCCCTGCTAAAAGCTCAAAACTAGAAGTCCAAGCATCTAGAAAAAGAGAGAAAAGATAAAAAAACAAAAGCTACAAGGGCTTATGCAAGTCAAAGAGATGAAGAGGAAACTGAATCAGATGAGGGGATAAAGGAAATAAAGAAGCAGAAGAAGAAAGGATCCAGTAAACCTTCCACAGGTCAAGACAAGGAAGACATGGCAGAGGAATATGTTGAAAAACCCACTCTTCACATTGATGACATAATCAAATCAGTCATAGTGGATGGAAATCTTCAGCCAATGGTTGAGTTCTATGATGATTATGGTGAGGCAGATCAGAAGATATTGCAAGAGGCTACAATCAGGTACCTAAATGTCTACAACAAAGCATTCATTGAAATTATATCTCTGATCCCTAAAAGCTTGGAGAAGGAACTAGAAACAAGAAAGAACACTGCCCAAGCTAAAGACCTAGAAATTCGGGAACAAATAGCAATTCATCTATATCCTTCAATCAACCCCAAGACAATGAATATGGTATTCAAAGATTGTAAGGATGTGTTTAGAAGCAAAGCAAGGACGAATCAACTTATGCTTGGTGAGATTGACAAAGTAGCCAAGAACACAGAAGAGATCATCTGGAAGGCCTTCAAAAAATTTAATCTTCCTACTATAAAGGACTTGGGTACTGACCCCTCGACCACAAGTGTTGTAGGAGAGCCTTCTGAGAAAATGATAGAAGAAGCTATGGATACTGGTGCAGAAATAGCTAAGGATCTGGAGTCGTCTGCTTCGGAAGAAGTGGCACATGAACAAACAAACATCTCTCCTCTAGTTTCCCTTGCTAACTCTGGATCCAAAGGAGAAGAAAGATTATAGGAGAAAGAAGCAGAGGTGAAGGAAAAAGAAGATGTCAGTGCAAAGGTTGTGCAAGGAGAGAAAGCTCTAAAAGACAGTTCAGTGATTGCAGAAGAGAAGAAACATCTGTCTTTGGCAAGAGACACTGCACAAACTATCCAAGAATTCTTGAACAAAGAAACAATGGAGATTGATGAACCGAAACTTCTATAAGGTCCATTCAATTTTGATTCTCTTTCTCTGGTATAGACAATGAAGATTGCTTCATTTGCTAATGCTTCTAGAGTGCTAGAAAAGATTATGCCATCATTTCAAAAGGATCCCACAGCCTCCTCATCCGGTAATCTCAAAACTCTAGTCAGCAGTGTTAATACACATTTTGATTCTCTAGAGAAGTCAGCTAAAGAAAAGGTCCAGAAGGAGTTTTTGGATAAGAGATTCTCTAAAGTACAAAAGTTGAATATTAATGATAGGAGAAATATGAATATTGGGATAAAGAGCTTAGAAAATGCTCTTAAAGATGGCGGTGAATTATACAAATTTTGTATCTCCTGGTCCAAAGAAACAATGGAGATTGAGAAGAAAATAAAAGAGCAAGAGGATAAACTACTAACCTTGTCTCAAAGTTTTGATCCTCTCTCTTCATCCATCGTAAATCAAGAATGTTAGAATATTGCAATCACAAATGCAATAAAGAATTTTGAGAAGGAAAAGAAGAACATAATTAGCTGGATGGGTGAACTCAGAAAAATCATTATTCCAAAGTTAGAGGCCATGCATGAGGCCATAAGTGATGCTCAGACTACTGCCCAAACCAATGATCCGACAGATCTTAAGAGGGCAGAAGCTTTTGCATTTTTGTTGAGTGGTCACATCTCAATTTTGGATAGAATGAAGCAAAGTTGGGCTGCAGAACTCATCCAACTGAAAACAACTTTTATAGACATACTGCAGTATATATAAGTATTCCATATGTATATACTTATGCAGCTAAGTATAGTAAAATTTTTGAAAATTTTGGTGTGCGAACCCTACCCTTTACCATTGATGTCAAAGGGGGGGTGAGAAGCAGTGAAAAATGAGGAATCCAACTAAGGGGGAGCTCCGGAAAATGTATATAAAGATAGAGCATCAGCCAAGGGGGAGCATAGTGTAAACACTTAGTCATTTTTTACTAAGTGTTGCCATCAATGCCAAAGGGGGAGATTGTTGGCAAGAGACACTATATGGATTCATGATTGTTGTTATTAATGGAAACAAAGTTCATCCCACACATCTGCAGGACATGGTGTTTCTCTACTGGAAGTCAGAAGGAAGAATGTGGTGGTCCGGTAAACAAGAACAGAGCATGTGGCAAGGTCCGACAGACAGGTCTAGATCTCTTAGAGGAAGTACCTTGGTGAAGTGCGGATTTGGGGAAGTCAAGAGGACTACCTTGAGAGATAGATTCCAAGGTTTTAGCCTCTGGTGATAGATGAGGTAAAATATATGAATACTTGAGTACCGGGTTCCTAAGTGATAGTGTCAACAGAGGAAGAACTGACTGACAGAACATCAGACTATTTTTCGGATGCGTTACTGATGGTGGTAAAGGTTATGAAGGCATGAACTATGTTTGGCTGACATGATTAATGATTTATACAAGTATATGCTTGATCCGCATTACTTGATGTACAAGGATTTAGTCGATAGATCAGAGTTTGTGAAAAGATTGACTATTCCGGGTGTCGACTAGAAAGATGATGAAATCACTTGTGCGGATATATATACACGATGGATTTAGTTGTGAGGTGTGTTGTTCAAGTTAGTAATGTGTGAATAAAAGTAGAGGAGTAGAGCACAAGCAGTAAGGAAGGTCCGGTATGTGAAAGAAAGTAGCTTAAGGGAAGAGGAAAGATGAAGTGCAGCAGATCAGTGTACTGAGCCTAACCAGAACTAAACTTCAGCATTTGTAGATGCTACCAATCAGTTCAAGTATTGTATAACACTCTTTTTGTAGACAGTGAGTCTCTTGTAGGCAGTGTGCCTCTTGTGAGTAGTGTGCTCAGGCAGTGAGCCCTAATTGGCAAGTGCCATTTTGTATTTCCTTATTCTTCTAACAGAGAATAATCTTTGGGTTAATCACCCCGTGGTTTTCTCCCTTAACAGGGTTTCCACATCAAAAATATTGTGTCATGTGTATCTCCATTTCATGGTTATGTTTGCTTGTTTGAATTAATGCTGCATTGATTAATAAGAAAGTTCAGAAAGAAGAAATAATTAGGATAATTGATTCACCCCCCCTCTCAGTTATCAACACTAGACTCCTGCCCAGCTCCAGAGAGGCTTTCCTCATTACTTCAAAACTTTAGGTGGCATGGTGGTATTGTCTCCGGAGATCATTGAAGACTATCTCCGGAGATGCACAAAATTGTTGTTCCTGGCATCTACACCTGTTGATTCAAAAAGAAAGAAGTTTCTGCATTTTTCCATCAATTCCATGCACATTAGTCACTCAATCAAAAATTATAATCTTAAATAATCTATCTTAATTAATCATTAACTAGAACAATCTTGCTAGCTTATTTGGGTGCATACATTAGGAAAGATGGACTCAGGAAGGAGAAAAAGTGAGGTAAAAGACGTATTTCATGGGTGCAACTTGGCACTCATCATCCCCCCACACCTAAGGTTTGGCAGGTCCTCCTACTTCTCATATTCTGGATTTATTCTGGCGAAGTAGCTTGTCAGTCAAGCTATAATCCTGTGCATAGGTGGTCCAAGTTGTGTGGTTTATATTACCATTGCCTCTGTATTCATCAACCTGCTTCATCCAGTCCTGCAATTTATCATCCCCCATATGTTCTGCCCAGACAGGGAGTGGTTCAATTATTAGAGGGGGCCTAAACCATCCTCCTATCCATTCCTGCTTGTGGTTATCCATCATTTTGGATATCAACTTTTCTTTTCTCATAAATAGTCTTAAGTTTGCAAGGGTGACCACCTCCCTCAATTTCTACTCTGGGGTCAAAATATTCCATCTCTTCTTTGCTATGGCAAGTATTGGGTTTACTGAATTGATCATGAAAAGACCAAAATCGATGGAGCATTCCTGTAAACTTTTTAGGTATAATGGCAAAATTTTGTTCTTATTATTAGGATGATAGATAAGGGACCTGAATTTGATCCTGAAAGCACTAGGATTGGGATATTCCTTCTTGATGAAGAGATCTATTTTTAAGTCTTTCTTGAGATGATCTTCCATCCTTTCATCCCAGATCTGATGATTCCTCATTAGGGACATAAATACCTTAAGCTGACATTCCCCCACAAAATGATTAAGAATGAAAGTTATATCATTAACACAGAACCCATGTAGGTATAATTCACATAGGAAATTCTTGTCATCATCATTACTCCTGGTATATGCTGTCATGAATCCTTTTGTTGTCTCTATATCCTCAACCAAGTCAGATAGGACTAAAGAGAATTTCCTCTGTAGGACTCTTTCTTGTAAGAACATGGAATAGCTGGCACTTGGAAGTCTGCAAGATAGAATTTCTGAAGAAAGGGAGGCCATTTCAAGGATTTTGCCTTCCAGAGTTGCTATTCTATTTGTTTTGGCAGTGACTACCCTTTGTAACTGCAACATAGGCTTGGAAGCCTCATATTCTCTACACTTCTTTTTCCAATGGAATAGGGTTTTGGGAATGTCAATGGGGATTGGACCCACATAGGCATCTGTTTGTATTTCTTGTTCATTGGTTGCTCTTGGGCCAGCCAACTCTTGAATATATTGTTCCTGGTCATCTAGTTTGTTGTTGGCCCAAGTTAACTATCTATCCTGGCTTTGTATTTTTCTCAATCAATGCTGCCATTATTATGAGGCTATTGTCTCTAGCCATGGTGAGCTCATAAACACTCTGTGCTACCTCTTTCTCTTTTTCTTCCAACAGTCTGGCTGCCTCTATTTTTTGTGCCTCTAATTGTGCCTCTTTCTCCTAGATGATCCTATTTTTGCTTTAGAGCTCTATTTGTAGATTTTCAATGATTTGTTTCTGCTCCATTTCTACCTCTATTCTGACCTTCTTGAGGTTAGTAATAATTAGATTCTTCCATCAGAGTAATCTCTTTAAGTTTTCAATTTCTTCCATCATTTGCTATTCTTTTGAAATTTCCACATCCTCTTGATCAAAGGGATGAGAGAAGGTTTCTACTTCTGCTTCTGTTGCTGCTTCTGTGGCTATTTCTATGGCTGTTGGCTGATCATCAGGGTTTTCCATGGCCATCTGCCCTGCATTGTCAATTGTACCCATCTGCCCTACTTTATCCTTTTCTTCAAGCTGCATGTCCTGAGGGGCCTCTTGGGGTTCCTCTGCTTCTATTGGTACCGATGATGCAGAGAGATCTACCATTCAAACCTTAACATACAAATTCAAATGTATGTCTACGCATTTAATTGCCTATCGGCAAAACATAACACTTTCATTACAATGCTTAAATTCCCCATCGGCGAGATATCTCTCATCGGCTGACCAATTTTCTTCTTCCCTGATCGCCTAACTCCCATTGATGTTGATGTTATCACTTTTGGTTGCCTATCAGCAAGACCCAATACCATTGACTCCACTTAGAACCATCGCTCTGATCATTGTTGTCATATCGATGGGGACCGTTGACTTGTTGATCATCGGCACCACCTTCTATATCGGCCACTACGTAGAATATCTCGCTGACGCCCAACTCCTTGTCGATGAAGAATCTCCTTTTCACCTATCGGCAGGACTTCCACTATCGGTGACCCCTTGAGTCTCCTACTGATCTCCTTTGTCACTCTAATATGCTGAATGCCAACTCCACCATTGGCCAGACTATGACTATCAGCCTAACCTTAAACTCCTTCGCCGATATCCAACCTTATGCCGATGCACATCCTTCGCTTTATCTTTGGTAAGACATTCTACTGTCGGCAACTTCTAAAGTCCTTCCGCCGATGGGCTCCCTCACACCGATAACTCTTCATTGGCGACACTTTGCAATTGTCACCCCGATCGGTGAAAGTGCCCACTATCGGCTCAATGTAACTTTCTCAACCCGATGGTTCTTCTCATGCCGATGCCTTCCCAAATTTGCACTGAAAACTCTAAGCTCGACCCGATCCGCTTCTTCAGTGGTTTCTCAGACTCTTTCTGACCTGCATGACCTAGCACATACCCATGCTAGGGTTCTCAACACCTCTGACCTGCGATCCTGCAAACATGCATGCAAACAACCAGAAAATGCAAACTAAACCCTAAACTACTATACATAGCCATTCCACCGATTCACAGAATCAACTAGTGGAATGAGACAAAGAATCCATTCAGCCAATCAAAACAACAAATCAATTATACAGCAAAATCAAATGATCAACACACAACAGAATCTTTATTTGCTTTCAGAAATTGCGATTATAGTACTCTGTTTTCCAACAGCACAATGTAACTTCTCAGCATGTCTCTACCAAAATGACCTGATCTGGGGGTATTTATCTATGCTCAAGGAGTAGTACAAACTTATCTCCAAGCAGTTGGGAGAGCTAACTACCTCCCTCGATCCAACAAACTTAGCTGTCCTAATAAACTACAGATCAACAAATGATCTTGGAACTTACAACTTGATCCTAAATATAACTAACTAAACATGCATTGGTCCAAACTGACCTTATTACATTGCATTGGTCTTACAAGACCTTATTGGAAACATAAACAACCTTAAAACTAACTAACTACCTCATGTAGGCCACTGTAGGATAGCTGCTCCTACACCAGGCCTCTTGGGGTTCCTCTGCTTCTGCTGGTACCGATGAAGGTCCATCTTTATCCTCAGATATTCTAAAACCTAGGAGTACCTCAGCTAGGAGGGTAGTATCCTCCTCAACCTGTGAGAGTTGTCTCTACCTTTTGCTTCTTCATAGCAGAGGTGGGGCAGGGGCCTTCGGAGCAGGTCTCTCTTCCTTAGAATCTGAGGAAATAGTAAAAGTTGGTATGTATTCTGTCTACGGAGCACATGATGGTGTCGGGGAAACTTCTCTTTGTTTTCTCTTCCTGACTAGAGGGATATCATCTGAATCATGAGATGGTTCTTCAACCCACCAGGTTCCCTCTGCTCTTTGTCCTAACCTTCCCTCTGTTAATTCTTTAGGGCAAGATTCCTCATTTAGAGTCATCTGTCTCCTAACTGATCAAGTCATGTATGGGGTTTTTCTAGGAGTAGACTTTGTAATTTCTTTGCCTTTCCTCCTTTTATCAAGAACAGGGGCTGCAGATGAAGATGCCTCTTGTGAGAGTTTCTTTCCTCTTTGAACAGCTATGGAGGAGGCTGAAGGTTCAGTTTCTTCTTCTTGGTGAGTAGGAGAACCCTCACCTCCTGGCTGTGCCATTTCTAGTTCTCTATTCTGGGAAGTCTGTTCAAGAAAGTTTTAACATAATTCCTCCCCATTGGATTGAGATAGGAAGTGGTGTTTAACTACAAGAAAGATGAGACCATGATGTTTCATGGGACCCTTATTCTGTTGATATTTCTCTGCAATTGCCTTGATGACAGAATATAGGAAATTGGGAATGTTTATGCTATACTCAGGGTGTCTATTTCCATGTCTTAGAAAAATCAGTACTTTCATGATTGGCCCTAAAACTAGAGAGAATTGACCATCACAAGCAAAATATTTCATCAACCAGGTGGCAACAGATTGCCAAGGGTTTGGGAGTGTGGACCTCAGAATTCCTTTTACTTCATTTTTATTTGAATGCACTTGTATAGTAGGCTCACCACAAATAGAGAAATTTTTAATCAAATCAGTGTATAAGGTTTTCAAGTGATAAAACCTCTCACCTTGTTCAGAAAGTCTAGAAATGTGGCTAATAGTGGCTGAGGAGAGATTTATTCAGACCCCTCTGACAGTTGTTTGATTATCCCTTAAATTTTTGACGAATTCATCCACGATATCTTCCTAAAACCCTTCAAATTTTTCTAGGAAGTCTAGCCATCTTGCAGCTCTTAGAATGTTTGCTGCAGCTTCATCCTGTAGAAGACCTGTAGCACTTTCTGGCTCAGACTTCTTCTTTACCCCCATTACCAAATTGGTTCCAACGTCTGTGCTTAATTTCTCACCTCCTCAATCTGTAGTTTATCCTCTCCTCTTATCTCTGTAGGCTCTAGAGGACTGTTCAATTTGCCCTGTAGGCTCCGGAGGACTGTTCAATTTTCTCTGTAGGCTCCGGAGGACTGTTCAATTTGCTCTATAGGCTCCAGAGGATTGTTCAATTTACTTTGTTCTTCAGGGTACTTTGGAGGTTCGAATGAGGAATGTTATGTTTCTCAATTTAGGCTTATGCAGATTAGTTAGAGTACCTAAGCAGTCATAAATGCGATAGAATGATAGGACACTCCAGAGGCAAGGTGGTAGTATAACATAGATGGTGGCATGTGTGAATTTTAGAAAGAAAATGATGGCAGGAGAACATGTCATAGTGGTGGCACCCAAAAATAGATTGACAAGACAGTTGCTATCAATGATTAATTAAAGATAGAATTACCTAGATCAGTTTTAATGATGAGGGCGATGTACATGGCAGAGATGCTACGTCATTGTTTGAGACTACACACGTCATGGCACAGGAGTAGCTTCTGGTGTTGGCATGTGACCTACAATCATTGTGTTGAGTGGTTTGAGAATCCACGTTCCTTAGGTGATGTCAGCGCTAGCTTGTGAATACCCCTGTAGTTATGCGTGCTAATTGAATTTATTCTTGTAATAAAGTAGAGGATGGGTCATGATGACCTCATCATGATGTGTCTACTTTATCACCTGGAGAGGTAGGTCCCCTCCCTTATTATTTGAAACTGACTTCTTTATTGACAGAGCGCCAGAGGTGCTCCTAGTTGAGAAGTGCCGGAGGTGCTCCTAGTTGGAAAAGCGCTGGAGGTGCTCCTGGTTTGAGAAACGTCGAAGGTGCATTTGACCAACTCCCAGCACTTGATCGCCTCCGGAGCTCAATTATTTCAACTGTCTTGAAGAAGGGAACCACCATTTGCTGGTTTTCGACTCCCTTGGTCAAAAAAGATAGCCATTTATTGGTTTTCCATCTTTCTCTATTTTTTTTTAAATTTATTTATTTATTTAGAAGGCCGCCATTTGCTGGTTTTCAACCTTTTTTTTTAATCCAACACTGGGACATAGGAGGTATCCCCTGTATCAAAACTCAAATCACTGAGAAACTCTTCTTTAGTAGATGGTCTTTTATAGAGTTTGATTCGGTGACCATTTACTAGGAATGTGTCTACGCTTCTATCAATAGGTTGCAATGATATGTTCCATTTTCAAAAACTTCCTTGATTTGATAAGGACCCATCCAATGAGTTTGTAATTTCCCTTTGAACTCCTTGAATTTAGAATCATAAAGAAGAACCCAATCACCTTGTTGAAATGTCCTCCTTTTAATGTGTTGGTCACGCCATTGCTTCCTCTGATATTGAACCAATTTTGTTTGCTGAATGACCTCTGTCTGAATTTCATCCAACTCATTTAGTTGAAGAATTCTGTTCTGTTGAGCTATAGACAATGGTAGACCAATATCCAATGCAGTTTTAAGTGTCTGGAGTTCAAATTCTATAGACAAAATAGGCTTTTTCCCATAAACTAATTCATATGGTGAGAACTTTGTTGTGGACTTCCAAGTGGTATTGTAAGCCCAAACTGCTTCAAGTAATCTACTAGCCCAATCTTTTATGTTCATTGCTACTGTCCTTGTCATAATATTTTCAAGTTCTCTATTAGTTACTTCTACCTGGCCATTTGCTTGAGGATGGTAAGGTGAAGATTTTCTATGTTTGACTTGATATAAATCTATGAATGCTTTGATTACCTGTGAAGTAAACTGAGGTCCTCTATCTGAAACTATTGATCTTGGGGCTCCAAATCTTAAGAAAATTTTATTATAAAGGAAATCAACAACTTTTTCTTCTCTTGCAAATTGTAATGCTTGAACCTCAGCCCACTTAGTAACATAGTCTGTGCATACCAGAATGTACTCCTTGCATGATGATGGTGGGGAAATTGGTCCCACAAAGTCTAGACCCCACTACTCAAATGGTTCCATCATGACTTGTGGATGCAGTAACATCTCTTGGGTAAAGGTTGGTTGTCCCATCCTTTGGCACTAGTCACAGTGTTGCACACACTTCTTTGTATCTTTATGAAGAGAGGGACAGTAGTAACCAGCTTCGAAGATCTTGTGGACTATCTTGTGGAAGGAGTAATGGTCACTAGATGGTTCATCATGACATGCTCTCAACACATCAAAAATCTCATCAGCTTTTAAACACCTACATAGAATGAAATCAGGACCACATTTAAATAGTAAACCATTCAACCATTGGTAAGATAAACTTTCTTTAACCAAACATTTTCTTTGTTTTGAGGTAAAATGGGATGGATACAAGCCTGTAGCTAAAAGATTAGCTATGTCAGCAAACCAAGGTGTAGTAGAGGATATAGCAAAGAGATGTTCATCTGGGAACTTGTCCTCCATTGGTTGGTTTTCTCCTCCTGTATGCAATCTTGACAAAAAATCAGCAACTAAATTAAACTTTCCTAGATTATCAACTATGGTAATATCAAATTCCTGCAATAACAATAACCACCTGATGATCCTTGTACCCACTACTGGTTTGTTCATTAGGTACTTGATGGCTGCATGATTAGAGTGCACAAATATCTTATATCTAGTGATGTAATGCCTGAATTTGTTTATAGCATAGATGACTGCCAAGAATTCTTTTTCAGTTGTGGTGTAATTTATTTCTGCAGGGGTAAGGTTTTTGCTGATGTAATAAATGGCATGCATACTTTCTCCTTCCTCCTTTTGTCCTAAAACTACCCCAATGGACTCATTTGAAGCATCAGCCTATATGTGAAATGGCAAAGTCCAATTAGGTCCTCTTAAAATTGGTGTGACAGTAAGCTTCTCTTTCAAGGTTTCAAACACTAATTGACATTCTTCTGTCTATACAAATTCTATGTCTTTGTTAAGCAGGGTAAACAGGGGGGCAACTATTCTGCTGAAATTTTCTATGAATCTCCTGTAGTAGCCTGCATGACCCAGAAAACTTCTAACATCTGTTTGATTTTTAGGTGAAGGCAACTATGTGATCACTTCTATCTTGTTTTGATCCACTTTGATCCCCTTTTTTGAAATGTGGTGTCCTAAAATAATTCCTTCTTCTACCATCATAAAGCACTTTTCATGGCTAAGGGATAATTGATTTTTCTCACAGCATTTTAGTACTTTTTCAAGGTTTGTGAGAGATTCTTCAAAATTATTCCCATACACAGTAAAGTCATCCATATATACCTCCATGTATTCATTAGCTAGTTTAGCAAAAATAGCTAAAACAAGTCTCTGAAATGTAGCTAGGGCATTGCATAGTCCAAAGGGAAGAACTTTGTAAGCAAAAGCTCCCCAAGAGCAGGTGAAGGTGGTTTTGTCCTGATCCTCAGGTGCTACTTGAATTTGATTATACCCACTGAATCCTTCTAGAAAAGAAAAATACTTTCTCCCAGCAAGGTTTTCCAGTACTTGGTCAATGAATGGTAAGGGAAAGTAGTCCTTCTTTGTGGCCTTGTTGAGTTCTTTATAATCAATACACACCCTCTATTTCCTATTCTTTTTAGGCACTTTGACAAGGGGTGAGACCCATTAACTGTCTGAGATTGGATATATGAACCCTGCTTGAAGTAATTTTTCTATTTCAGTTTTGACAATGTCCCTTAAAGTAGGATTCAATCTTCTCTGGGGCTGTCTGACAGGTTTAACATCCTCAGTTTATATATGATGGGTACAGATTTCAAGAGGTATGCCTTTCATGTCTTGGTATTCCCACACAAAGGTTGTTGAATGGGAAATCAGAAGTTGGATGAGTTTTTCTTCCTGATTGGCTGTTAACCGAGTATTGATATTGAGTGTTTTCCCTGGTAGAATCATGACTTGTTTTGTGATTTGTTCCATAGATGTAGTTAATCCACACATTGGAGTCATAGTATTGAGAGGAAAAGAATGTGGAAGCAACATGTGGAAAGTGGCTAAGTCTCTGTAAAAGGTTTCCCCACAAGGAATGATGTTGGCAAGGGTACAATGAGAAGAAGTACGAAGTTCTCTCCTAGAGTCTTGGGTGAGTTCCATCACATCCTCATTGATTAGGATGTGAGCAATGTCTTCTATTGTATCATAGTACATTTCTCCCTCTAACTCTCCTAGATGTTCCTTGATGATTACCATAGCTACTGAGGCACTGTTGTCATTGTTCTCTGGCTCATCCACATATACTCTTCCTATATAATGCATTGATGGTTTAGCTGGAGGATACAAAGATATTTTCTTCAAATCTATGCCATTAGAAATGACCATATCCCCAGTTCAACAATCAATAGATGTTACTGCTATAGCCAGCCATGGTCTTCCTAAAATCAATGGATAAGCATTTCTCTAGTTTCTATGTTCTAATATCAGGAAGTCCACTGGAAATTCCCATGAATCTATCACAACTGGTACATCAGTGATTACTCCTTTTGGAATAGCCACTGACTGGTCAACAAGTTGAAGAATTATAGTTGTGGATTGGATACCTGATAGAGCTAATTTGTCCATTGTGTGAACTGTCATCACATTAATTGCTACTCCCAAATCAACCAGAACATTTGAAATTTCTACCCATGAGATGAAAATAGTTATGATAGGATTTCTAGGGTCTCCATATTTTGGAAGGAGAATTTCTCCCATCAATAGATCTACCACTTTTCCTTCCACCTATATTGTGGAGGGAAAGTTTTTCTTCCTGCCCTACATTTTGATACAATACTGTTTAATGAACTAATTTAGTTCCGGTACATCTCTGATTGCTTGGAGAAGAGGAATTTTGATGTTTAGTTGTTTGATTTCTTGTAAAAGTCTTGATTCCAGGTTGGTTTGGACTTGTTTTTGTAAGATCTTTTTTCTGGGGAACATACTGTTTAAGTTGTTCTGGATATGGTGCTAGTTTTTCCATCTCCAAAGCTCTTGTCAGAACTGTGTTTAGGAATGATCTCTGGAGTTGGTCTTTTAGGAGCAACTCTAGAGTTGTCCAAGGATGATTCTTCTAGCACTTTTTCATTAGTAATCTCCTCTGGGGGTTGAGTGGACTAATTTTCAGGTTCCTCATCATTGGTTACTTCCACCATAGTTGGAGGAGATGGTCTTGGGAATGCTTTCCCGGAACGCAGCTAGAGGTTATTGGAATATATAGCATTAATTCCAGCCAAATTTTCTTGCTCTGTCATATAAACAACTACTCCCTATTTATTCCGTGGGTTTGGTATAGGCTGAGCTGGTAAAGGTGGTTGGCTAGCTGGTTCATTTTCTGATTGACCTTGTGTGTTGGAAGGTCTAGTTAGCAAATCTTGTTGTTGAGGTTGGAAACATCTAGGTTGTCCCTGGTATTGTTGGTTATATCCCCGTTGAGAACCCCATTGAGGTTGCATGTTTTGTGATCCAAACTGTGGTGGCCATTGTTGATTTCCCCAAGGCTAATTTTGCCAATTTTGGTTTTGCCAAATTTGGTTTTGCCAATGTTGACTTGGCCAATCCTACTGTCCCCAAGGGGGATTATTTTGAGGCCCATGCCAAGTTGGATTCCACTGATTATTTCCCCAATTAGAAGGACCCCTATAAGAAGGCTGGTTTGGATATTGATTATAAGGAAAATTCCCAACTTGTTTTTGTCCCACATAGTTTAATTCCTCTTCTATTACAACATTCTTCTTACTCAATCTTTTCAAGGCTGGAAGTTGACTACATTGACTGGTAGGATGTTCCTTATCACAGATCTGACAAATCTCTAATTTGTCCAAGGGGCATTCTCTCAACAGATGTTTGTTTCTACACCTAGGACAATAGATGGAGAGTGGTTCAGTTGCTTTGTTTTGATCAGTTGTTCTAGTTTTTGCCTGAATCCCATCCAATGTGGTATTTAATTAGACCAAAATGTCTATTTTTAGATTTGCAGTCTCTTCCATTAACTATCCTATTTCATTCCTCCCTTTAAAAGTTTTGGATGACCTCACTCCATCTTGGGTTCTAGAATAGTTTCTGCAGAGTTCTTCTATAGCAGGTATTTCCATTCTGTTGATATTTCCTTTCCCCATCAGATCCAGTGCCTATTTTGATTCTTTATCCAATCCTTTTATAAATAGGGTTCTGGTCAAGGAGTGATCTACTAGGTTACCATACCTTCTCAAGTCAAAATTAAACCTATCCACATAGTCTTCTAAGGACTCTTCCTCCCCCTATCTGATTTTAAACAATTCTTCATTTTTATTATTGGATCTACAGTAATCTTGGTATTTTTCTAAAAACTCCATTTCCATTTGATCCCAAGAATGGATAAAATTCTAGGGTAAACCCATAAACCATCTCATTGCAAAATCTTTCAAAGTTGAAGGGAATAGTTTGAGTTTCTGGTTATCTAATACATAATCATAAGTTTGGCAGACTCCTTTGAATTCAAACAAGAACTAATCTAGATCCTCAGAAGAAAGTCCTCTAAAATTTGGCAAGTGTACTGGTGAGATGTTCTTCATAGGAGCATTGTCTCCAGCAGCCAAAAAAATAGGATATGAGAAAGTTCTTGGAACCTGATTCTCCTCTTTTTCATGATTGTTATTTTCCATGTTTAGTACTGGTTCTTCTCCCTGAGGTTCTAGGAAATTAGGTTCTATTAAAAGATCTGCCTGAAACTTTTTTTGTAATTCTTGGATATAATCAGCAAGTGGAAGGTTTGGAGGGTCTAAGGGATTATTGTTTTGTGGTATAGCTTCCAAAGTAGGCTCTTGGTTTCTCTCCTCAACAAGATCTTGTGCCACCCCACTACTTTCCCTTATGGCTTGTTGTTGGGGTGTCTGCTTTATATATCTTCCTTTCGAATCTCTAGCTCTAACCATATAGATCTATCCTATAAACTATTTTAACTCAGTTTCCCTAATTAACATAATCCATCCCCGGTAATGGCGCCAAAAATGGTGAGATGTCGTTGTACCTCATCATTTAATTTATTTTCAAATATCAATAATCTAGGGGTTGTGTCCTCGGTTGTTTGCAACTAGGGATTCTACAGTTATCAGTTTTTCTAACTAATCTGAACTGCTTCTACTAATTTGAAAAGATTAACCTATCTACTTACTAAATGAATTCAAGAAATGCTGAAATAGAATAAAACAGGAAATTACTTAAATCAATCTTGAAAACAGTAACATGCATCTATCTATCAAAATCAATAAATACTTTTCACAGTAAAATCTAAAGTAATAAAACAATGGTACTAGCCTTCTTCCTGTGTGATGAGAGTGGGCCCTTGCTCCATACCCTTAGGGCTGAAGGCTATAGTAGAAAATCAGCACAAAAGAAGATCACAACTCGATCTAGTCCAATTCATTCACTTTGCATTCATAAAAATATTGCTATCACAGAACTGAGATTACTGAGAATTAGAATAATTCAATCATTGTATATTTATTCTGCTATTTGTACAAGTATATATCAAAAAGAGTGATGACATATCACTAATCTTATCTACTAGTTCCTCAATGAGATGACATCCATCTCTTTATTACACTAGCTGTCTAACTATGGAAAATAATCATGCAATAAAAGAAGACTGAGTGGAACAGAAGTCCACTTAGAATTCTAAGTTTGAATCTTAATACATTTGGGCATCGAGGCCCTGAAAATATGGGTATTGAATCAATTCTTATCCATAACTCATGCAAAAACTTTATAAAGATAAAAACTCTAGCAATTTAACTAAAGGTGAGCCTTCACCACTCAAGTGATGATTTGAGGGAAATGAGGGGTGTTAAGATCACTGCTAAGAGTGCCTGATCGGTAGCTTATGCTAGAAATATGCCCTACTTTCAGGAGGTGCCGAAGATAACTGTTCCTGTCTGCAACTCCAGAGATATGTCTATAGGTCTGAAGATGTCTGCAGCTTCCTTTGTTCAGCTCCAGAGATGCTCCAGACTCCTGCCCAACTCTGGAGAGGCTTTCCTCATTACTTCAAAACTTCAGGTGGCATGGTGGTATTGTCTCCGTAGATCACTGGACACTATTTTCGGAGATGCACAAAATTGCTATTCTTGGCATCTACACCTATTAATTCAAAAAGAGAGAAGTTTCTGTATTTTCCCATCAATTCCATGCACATTAGTCACTCAATCAGAAATTATAATCTTAAGTAATCTATCTCAATTAATCATTAACTAGAAGGATCTTTCTAGCTTATTTAGGTGTAGACATTAGGAAAGATGGACTCAGGAAGGAGAAAAAGTGAGGTAAAAAAGATGTATTTCATGGGTGCAACTTGACACTCATCAACCCCTGTCGCTCAAACTTAATTTTTCATGCTTTATACTTCACATGCACACACAACATACTATCCATGATGTTCACAGTTAACTTTAGAGGGACCTATTTTACACTCTTAGAGGGACCTATTTTTCACTCTCAGAGGGACCTATTTTTAACATGTAGTAGGGACCTATTGCAATTGGGACCTGGAATAATGATTTTGTACACACTCGGTCGGGACCTGTACTGCGGGTGTCCATAGCAACAAGTGTTTGCAGGAATTTTCAATACTTTGGCAACATTCCATTCTTCTTCCCAAGCATTTCATTCCTTCTACACGTGCTTCATCCATTTTCAATAAACCAATGGTTGCAGCATGCTTGTTCAAATCACATTCACAAACTGTCGTATCAACTATTGTGATCTGTCACATTGCATCAATTACAATGTACCCACCACCTTCACATCAACTCTATACATATCACTTTGTTCATGCCAAATAAATGCCAAAGTACGTGATCTCCATTTCTAAGGTGCACCACTCAATGCTCTCCATAATAGATGTACATAAGGTAACCTTTTAATGATTAATTTAAAATTTCTATTTATATTCATTATTACTTATTGTTTATTTCATGCATGCGGCAATATGCCACCCTTTTCATTTCATCATTACTCTTTCATCCCTATAAATTCATTCATGAGTGTAGTCACTTCACCTTTCAGTTGGGGGAGGGGTATATGGTCAATTAGTTTTTTATTTATTTTTTCTACCAAGTTTTTAGAAGCTTTCAAGGTTTTCATGTGTCATTTTCCACGATAATCAACCAACCCTAAATTGTGAGCTTGTTGTGTCCCTGTGAGTGAGCTGAAATTTCAAAAAAAATCATAACAAAGAGCTCTAAAAGCTATAGTTGGGGGGAGAATTAAAATTAGGTAGAATTAAGAATTGATGTGAGTACAAAGTATAGGTGTAATGGGGGGTGATGTTATCAAAAGAGAGCCATTGGTGCATAAGGAGATATTAGAAGATGTATTGGTTCTACCACTCTTTACCAGAGTGGGGTGGTTAGATTACTTTATGAAATTAACAGAGTATGATAATGAAATGGCAAGGGATTTTACAACAATGTTGTAGTATGATGAAGCAATAGTTAGGGGATTGGTTGTGGACGCCTCTGAAACAATCATTGCCCAAGTCACCAGATTACCATGTATAGGGTCTGAGTATCTAGCTCGTGCTGATGCAGCCATGGTGAGGGAAGAATTCTACAAGCATGGAGAGAACTTGGAGTCAACCACACAAGGTACAAAAATATTATCCCTTCCATTCTTTTGGGGGAAATGTGCCTCATATATTATCAAATATATTACCTGTGATGGTCAACATAATTTGTTGTATACTGCACATTTCAAGTTGTTGAATCACTTGTGTCATGAAAAGATGGTTAATGTTCCCAATTATCTTTATAATATGTTGAAAAGAATGGTGTTTGAGTATCAGAAAAGGCAAACAAAGACTACATTGTCCCATCATTGTTTGATAGCTCTATTGGTTAAAAGGAGTTTGAGAATTTAGCACCCATAGATTGATTGGGATGCTTTTAAACAATGCATGGATATTTCAAAATTATTGGAAATAGATGAACCTCAACAGGAGCCAGAATCAGATGTTGAACCTGAAGTTGAACTTGAACAGGAAGAGCCACATGAGAAAATTACTCCAGAAACTAGGCCGATGACAGTAGAAGAACTCTCACCTCCTAACCCTAAACCTATGAGAAGTGATGCTTTTACTTCTTCTAAGAAGAAGAGTAAGAAGAATGTAGAGAAGCATAAGGGCATTAAGAAAGAGAAGGGTGCAGGAGAGAGGAAGAAGAGGGGAAGTAAGAAAAAGAGAAAAAGTGAAAAGAAGCTAGAAACTGTCACACCTAGGCGTTCAAGAAGGCTGAAGATGTAGAATGTGGGAAAATGAGTTGATAAGGAACAAGGGGAAGCAGAAAAGGAAGAAGCATGGTAGTAGCAAGATCCAACACTATTGGACATAGATTCAGAAAAGGAAGGAAATGCCCCTGATAATGCTCCTATTGATGCCAGTATACCTGCTAAGTGAAGAAGGTATGTTTCTTCATCTTCTGGTTTTGATTCAGAAGACATTTTCATTGCAGAAAAGATGGGAAAATCAGTTCCTAGTAGTCTTGCTAAAGAAATTTTTGATGCCACTAGAAATAAGGATGAAAGTTTTGATTTTGGAAAAGAAAAAGAGTTGTTGGAAGATAGAAATAAAAGGCAAGAACTTCAAGAATCCCTTGATAGGATAAAACAATTAGAAGAACAAGTGAAACAGTATGAGGCAAAGGATAGGGAAAAATAGATGAGAATACAAGAGTTGGAGGAGAAAATTCAAACCTATGGTCAAGGAACCAATATGGACCTAGTAGCACAGGTGGTCAAGATTAAAATGGAAAATGAGTGAAGTGAAGCACCAATTCTGTAACCTCCTATAATAAGACCTCCAACATGCCTCACTATTTTGTCTTTGGGGTTTGAATTGATGAAGTTCAATAATGAATTCAACCAAGAAAAGGAAAACTGGGAGAAAGAGAAACAAATTTTTAATGCATCATTAGAAAGTAAAAATTTTGAATTAAAAAGGTTGGAAGGGAAGCTAACAAAGGTAATTGATAGAGCAATTCAAATAATTGAGTGTAGACCTCCACCTAGAGTTTATGCATAATTTCTTAAAGAAAAATTTCTCAGTTTTCAGTTTAATAGATTCATTAATGATCATCCTATTTCTATCTATTCAAGGCATAACTTTTTCTAGTTATTTCAAGAATTTAGTTTGGAGGAAAAAGATTAGTTGTGCAAATATTGTTTGCACAATTATTTGATGGTAGAAGATACAGAGTGGAATCCCTTAATTTATGTTGGGGATTTTCAAGTTAGAGCACTGCCATCTTACTTCAAGAATGAGCAGCTCAGAGGGGAACTGATGGATAGGTATGAGGAACAAGAAAATAAAGTGCCACTGTAGATTAGGAAAGAATCCTTAAATCCTAATGTGATCCTGACCCAATGGTTAGCACTCCTCTCTCATAAGGGTCCATGTAAAGTAATTATGGATTTGAGACTCAGGGATTATAGAAGGATACAATGGTTAGCAGTGTCTATTCTTTAGAACTGCCAGAGGTATGTGTAAAACAGGTGGGATAGTCTGACCCCAAAATTACAAAAGAAAGAGCCTCACTCTTTCCACAATTTTATGAATATGTTTGAGAGATTGTGCAGGTACATCCAAATTTTAGAGCAAATAGGAGTGGCATGGCTACCCCTTACTTATCACCCTCCTATTCTCCTTTATCCAGTACCATACTAGGTAGGAGGAAAGAGTGATGAGTATAGGAGTATAGAATCAATCAAGATGGATAGACTTGCATGCTATAACGATTTTTATCTCAAGTAGGGACAAGGTATCAGAGAGGTTATGGACCTTAGGTAGATTACTTTGCATTATAATCTTTCCCCCTAGGTGTTTAATTGAGTGTTTTTCTTGAGGACAAGCAAAAGTCTAGTTGGGGGGAAATGATGGGTTCAAATATTGTCTTTTTTATCTTGTTTCTATATGCTTTTAGACTTTATGCCTATGATATTTCAGATACTTTTCTAAGACATTACCATCATAATATGTTGTCTTTTTATATATTCTGCAAACCTTGAACCTATTCTGCTAATATAAAATATGGTTATAATATTTGTCAATTGAATGAGTTAGACATGAGTATGTATGCATATAAGATGAGATTTTATAGTTTAATTGTGAAGGTTATTTGCATGCATATGTTCTATGGATTAACCCTGTAGAGCAGTGAGTATGTGGCATTAAGGAAAGGAGAATTCACATCACATTGCAAAATAGGGCATTAAAGGAAGTTACAGTCAACCGCTAACTGAAGCTGAATGTGATCATTATGGAAGAATAAATATTTAAGAAGAAGACTTGTTCTAAGATTCTAATAGTAGCTTATGTGTTTTGTATATGAGCCATTCTATATGAATTTCTATTTGGATAGGACTTTGCTTCCTCTATTCAGTTAGAATAATAAATTGATCTCAAACCTGTACCCTGATATCTAGGGGATGGATTGATGGTTGAAGTTAGTTGGTATTTGTATAAAACTCTCCTGTTTTCTGTATAAGTTAGGAGGGATGAGTTAGATGTTCAGTTAGTTACTTTATTTTCTAGTTATTTAGTTATTACTTTGTTTCCATTAGACATGTTTTATGAAGGAATGTTATTACTGAATACAATCTAAAGAGATTTCATTTATGATTTGCAATGAATAGAACTATGTGAGTTGAGATGTGCAAATATCTGAATTAGATTTGATTTTTAGTTAGGTGAGACAGTTCCCTAAGCTAGCCACTCAAGTTATTGATCTTCACTTCATTTATTTCTTCATTTCTTTATGCAATACTTGTTAAATCTATTCTTCATTTATATATAGACACATCACAAGTCAATTAGAATACTTTGAATGTTAAGATACAAGAGTATGGTTCATGAACAAGTGCATGCTTTGTCTGTTTTGAGTCCTTTGGAGATTAGTATTAGTTCTTTTATCATTCTAAACATTTTGAGTTAATTCTATAATTTCCTATTGAATACAATTATCTACTGCTTATGTTGTAGGTACCCGTAGCCACTAGGTCTTGTAGTTACTGTTTTTGCATTTCTAAAAATTCTAGCCAAGTAGAATACTCTAAGTAGGTTTGGATAAGATAGCTTATGATAGATATGAGTCTTGAAGGCACATACAATGCAGTGCCATCATAATCTTACACTCCTTGGTTGATAATTTAATGTAGGAAGTACAATGATAGAGTGGATTGTTCAGATAAGTTTACCCCTTAATTATGTTAAGGCTACAACACATTCATTTTCCTCTACAATTATCAAGGGCTCAAATATCTGTTCACTCAACCACATCTTAATTATCATCAAAGAAGATGGTTGGAAATCATCTTAGATTATGATTTCGAGATTAAATATATTTAAGGAAAAGAAAACTGGGTAGCAGATGCTTTGAGTAGGAGAAGATACAACTCCTCAATGATATCCACACATTCTGATTTTAGGAATCAGGAACTATAGAAATCTAAGGGAGATGAGTTTTACGAGAAAGTAAAATAGGCCCTTGTGGAAAACCCCTAGAATCCAAGATACAAAGGATTAACCTTGAACCAGATGGGTTACTAAGGTTTAAAGGAAGGATGTGTGTACCTAACTGTATAGAGTTAAGGAATATGGTGTGGAAGGAGGTTCATTCTGCACCACATTCTGGACATCCTGGAGTAACAAAGTTACTTGCTGATGTAAAACCCCTATATTTTTGCAAATGAATGAAAAGGGATACTACAGTTTTTTTAGCTATGTGTATAGAATTCTAGAGGGTGAAGGTGGAACACCATCACCAGACAGGACTCTTATACCCTCATGAAATTACTAAGTGGAAATGGAAAATTATAAGCATGGACTTTGTGCAAGGGCTTCCTATGTTAAAGAACATGTACAATGCTATTTTGGTTGTGGTGGATAGACTCACCAAAGCTGCTCATTTTATACCTAGGAACTTGACGGATGGGGTACCTATCATAGCCCATAAATTTGTTCAAGAGATTTTTAGATTGCATGGCATTCCTGAGAAGATTATCTCAGATAGGGATGCACAAATGACATCAAGGTTTTGGAAAACCTTGTTCTCTTCACTTGGAACCCAGTTGAATATAATCTCTACTTATCATCCTGAAATGGATGTCCAAACTGAGAGGGCAAACCAAGTGCTGGAGGATTTATTGAGAATGTATTGCATAGATCATCAATACAAATGGGAAGATTATCTCCCTCTAGAATTTGCCTATAATAATTCCTATCATTCTATTATTAAGATGACTCCATTTGAAGCATTATATGGAAGGAAGTGTTGAACCCCTATAAGCTGGGACATGCTAGAAGATAGGGTTAGCCTTGGTCTAGAAATGCTATTTGAAATGGAAGAGCAAGTCCATCTGATTAAAAAAAGGCTAGCAAAAGCCATTGATAGGCAAAAGAGTTATGTAGGTGCTAAATGCATCAAAAGGAACTTCTCAATGGGAGAGGAAGTCCTTTTAAGGGTAAAACCTCAAAAGAGTTCCATTAAATTTAGAAAGACATCCAAACTGGTACCTAGATACATGGGTCCCTTTGAAGTTCTTGAAGAAGTCAACCCAGTTGCATATAGAATTTCTCTACCGCCAGCTCTTGCCATGATGTATAATATTTTTCATGTTTCCTATTTGAAAAAGTTTAATGCTGCAGATAATTAAATTCCTATTCTTGATTGGAAATCTGTATAGGTGAAGGACCCAGGGGTGGTAGTGTTAAATCCTATCAAGGTGATTGAAATGCATAAGCTACGCTTATGTAACAAAGAGAAAAATAGTGCAAGTTCCAGTGGGACCAATATGCAAAGGAAAATGCCACCTAGGAAAACTATGATGACATTTATGCAAGATTTCCTCATCTTTTCTAAAAAACTTTTTTATTATGCTCTCAAAACATTTTCTTATTATGTTGGTTAACTTTTAAGACAATTAATCATTGGGGATGATGATTCTTATGGGGGAGATATGTTACATCCCCAACTTATGATTTAGCTTAATCTTATTTTTGTATGGTAATCAGGAGGAGTAACCATAGTTTAATGATTAGATGTTGTGGAAATATCTGATTTAATCATTGATTATGTGAATACTGACTAATGATAGTTAGATATGAAATTTATTGTTCATATGAATATTTAAATATTATGAATTGAGAATTAGAAGATGATGCATTGATCATGGTTTTATGATAGTGAGTGTGAATAGGAAATGAATCTTCCTTCAAAGATGGAAGGAGAGTATCATCCGAGAGGAAGAGATAGATGTCAAGAAATGGGTCCAATTTCCATCTGAGTATCAGATTTTACATCCTTATGAACCCTTGTAAGTTGGCGTGAGTTACGCCTTTTCTTTGCTAGTCAATTTCCTTTTTGTATCATCATGTCAATTGAGTTATCTCGACAATGTTTATGTCAACTCGACTAAACGACATTGTTAGAATGTCAACATGAGTTGAGAGATAGTCTCGCTAAGTGGCCGAGTACTTTCTTGTTTCTCTATTTATTCTTGAACTGGGATTTTAAATCTATTATTCTTGGTATAATATGCTTGGATTTATAGTGAAGAAGGGGGAGCTGTGCTTGAACCCTAAATCACATTCTGATCATGTCACCATGTTGGTGATGATGTCGTATGATGACATCTTGGTTGTTATGAGTATCCTTATACATCATGAAGACCTATGGAAAGTTTATTAAGATATAATTATTTAAACTTTGTATCAAACCCCATGTTAATATTAATATTAATATGTGTTTTGTGTGTTGGCTAACATCATTTATGGTTAATGGAGTGATGATATTCCTTATTGGACCACTAAGACCTTTATCCTCTTTGTCCACTTGCTTATAGAAAGTAATGGACAAAGTGACTCCAAGGAAGCTGCAGGGTGGTGGAGTGGAGTAACCACCCTCCACTTTGTGGCCTCATGTACTGGTTTCATCGCATGCTCAGCATGCAAAGGAGATCAAAACTTAGTTGTAAGTCTTTTCTTTCATTATCATTTCTATTCACAATGCTCGAGAGAAAGAGCAGGGACAAGATAATACACAGTTAGCTAGAAATCGTTGCAAAAGGCCACAGGAAGCTGGCATGATGGTGCTCTGCTAAGAGCCAATGATAGACCACACCATAACATTTAAATGAACACTCTCAAGTAAGAGTCGAAGTCTATAAAGACTCACATTGGTTTGAATGTTAAATAGTATTAATACCCTATTGAATAGGGTCGATTGTGTCGACAGTCAAGTATATTGATTGCTGTTGTTATCATTTTGGAGGCCCTCAGGTCGTAGCTTTCAATATTGTTGACCTATTTCCCTCTGATCAGAGTCAAGTGGTCCCCTTTTAAAATTCTTATTGAATCCATTAGGGATCCTATTTGTGTAGACCCAAAACCTTTGAATTTCTATGTATATAGAGTCTTAGGGTTTAAAAAATTGAAAATATTGTTCCTAAAGCATGAAAACCCTAAACCCTAGAGTCTTTTGCAAGGGCCCAAATGCCTTTTGTTATAAATCTGAGTTGACCACCTATTGCCCATGTAAATTCCTTTAAGTTATATCTTTGAGTCTAGGCGAGTCATTCTTTTACTGGCCCCATCCGTCAAGTCACCGCCAAGAGCCCGCGTTTTATATTTTAAATGAGTCTTAAGTCCTTTTGGGTCTGAGGGTGCCACATGGTGGTATTTCACATGCTTGTAGACTACCTAAAGTTGATGTCACATCCCTTCTATGTGGCTGCAAAATGAGGGCAGTTGTAAAGTAAGTCAAAGAATGCAATGAAGAAGTGAGACCGACAAGAATCAGATGGTAGCACAACATCATAGAGGAATCTTGTCTGCAAGAGAGATCCTCTATATGGATGTGAAATGTTGACATGTGGCATACTGGGACCCTCTCTGTTGGATCTCTCAGTTGGGCCCTTATCTGCCAACAACTATAAAATATATCAAGATCCCATGGCCACATATTGATGATCCAATTGAATGAAGGAAATGGCACCAGGTGTCAAGGGATTGAGAAGTGGGGCCATAGTATTAAGAATTAGACAGTGGGGCAGCATCGTAGGGGAATCTTATCTGCAAGAAAGATTTACTACATGGCTATCAGACAATGACACGTGACGTGTTCCCAGTAAGGATGAAAAGATTTATGAAAGGAGAGTCACGTGGAGGGATTAGTGCACTCCAATGAAGCCAAATGAAGATGGTCCACTTCCTATTGTGCAACTGTGATATACTTCCATGTAAGTAGAACCTTTGGCACTCTTCTTCAATGCAAAATAAAAAGGAAACACAATGACCGTCAATCTTAAAGGCAATCTCATCAATGATCCAAATTCAAAGGAGACTCTCAGGCACTCTTGAAGGCAGTAAATGTTGTCATTTGGGAAATATGCAGATTCAATCAATAAGGGAATTCAAAGGTCAAAATTTCAAGGGTTTTCAAAGCTGATAAAGACACAAAGACTCAAAGGGTTCGAAGATTTAAAGTGTTGTAAAAGCTTTGCTTAGGGATTTTGTCTAGTCTGCCATCAAAACATATCCAATCTTCTCAACTGCCCATTATTAGATATTTGTAGCATTTATGGTTGCAGGTGACAAATTAGTTGTTTGCATTGAAAGGAAATATCTTTCATCTGCCCAAGTCTCTAGATATTTTCTGTAGTTAATTTTTGCAGATAGACATCCCTTCAGACAGAGATATTTTTTGACAAAGTCTATGGGGCAATTTATTGTAATCTAATTAGGTTATTTGGAATCAGATGCTATATATGCATGAATGTAAGATGTAAAAAAGGTTGGAAAATAGTTAGTCTTCATGCTTCTATATTCCAAAAAAAGCACTCCTCTACCATAACCATGCTTTCTGATTGAATATTTACTAATTATTTTACCTCTTCATGCTAGTTTTAGTTCTGTGTGATCTAAGAATGATGTGCCTGTGAATGATTAGTTCTTTCTAATTATTTCTTGCTCCTTGCCTCTGTTCAAATTAGTTTGATTTGTGTATGTTTATTAGTTGTATCTAGTTACTTTGTGCATCTTCTCAGTTCTATGAGGGGTCTTATATTTAAACCAGGTGTATCACCTCCATTTAATTTCAGTCTTACTCCCTCTTCCTCTTTTCATAACCAGTGGATATATAAGGTTTAGTCTTAGGTTAGTTGAATCTCTCATTTAGCAAAGGAACCAGCCTCTCTCTGAAGATTTAGCCTCCCTGTATGGTCCCACACCTGGAGGTCATCTCAATGTTACACTAGATTGTTAGAGCCCTAAAATCCTTCAACATTGGGTGCAAATCTATGTGACAACAATTTCTGGCACACCCGATGGGACAAAAAGAAAAATGAATTAAGTTGAGAATCTAGTGTTTTTCTTAGTACCTTGCATTTTCAAAAAAATTCATGCACCTGGCAACTCTACAAGCCATTGGTTCTGATTAGTACCATGTTTTATGCATGTGCAAACCAGGGCATCTTCAAGAGGTAATTTCCAATTTACGAAATTATCTATTACTGCTTCAAGGACAAGGTCTAGATTATTTAGGTCTCCTGTAAGAAGAAGTAGCACCTCAAATTTACCTCTTTCAAGAGATCAATCTACACCCCCTCATGTTAGGTTTCAGTATAATAGAAGAAGCTTGCATATCCCTAGACTAAATCTAAACTTTCCTAGGATGGCAAGGAATTTGCCTTTTGTAACCTTCAATGCAGGAAGTCCATTAGATTTGGCTGCATATACTGACATACCTACCATAGCCCAGAAAAGTGTTCCACCCGTCATGGGTGATGGTTCTGTAACCCCTGCTGAGCATATCAAAGATATATCTAATGTGTGCTCGGTCCATCATTTACAACATGAAGATGTTGCAGCCCATCTCATAGTCTCATCTTTCAAGGGAAGAGCTCTTCAATGGTTCAAGATCTTGACCCTTGCTTCAATACATACCTGCGATGAGCTAGGAGAAGCCCTCTACAAATAGTTTGGAGAGAGGGCAGATAACTTTTCATTACTGGAGCAGTTGACGACTATCAAGAGGGTTCCAAGTGAGATGCTAGTAGACTTTAACTTCATATTCTAGAGGACATGGGAGAGGATTCTTGCTACCCTCATGCCATATCCACAAGGTTCTTTCTTGTACTTTTAAAGAGCTTTAAATTCTGACATTACAATGATGATGCAATCAATGGGTGTTGAGACTCTGCCAGAGGGTTATGAGACAACTTTGAAAGTTGAAAATTGTTTAATACATGCTGGGAAAATTGCTCCCAAACCTCCTATCCCATTTTCTCTAGAGCTTTCTTCCTTATCCCAGTAGCCCATTGTTGCTCCTATCCCAGAGCCTAAAACTTTAATGTCCTCTCTTCCTCAAGAAGAGAGTGATCTTAAGACCCTAATGTCCAATTTAACCAACAAGGTGAATAGTATAGCTATTCAAACTACTCCCAAACCTTATCAAAACTATAACAAGGGGAAAAAATCTAATCAAAATTGGAACCAAGGGTATAATTCTAATAGGAATCAAAACTAGAACCAGGGTTACCAACAAAATAGATACCAAAATCCTAACCCTGCACAACCTTTACAAACTATTAAACCTAACCAACAAATACTAGTTGTATATCTAGTTATGGATTTAGTGATGTAGAGCAGATGATCTCAAAACCAGACTTACTCAAAAAACTATTTAACAAAGCCCTTACACCTCAAACAAAGAGATTTTCTTCTCAAACTAACACTATGCCTTGTAAGACAACAAACAAACTTTTTCTAACATAATTTACAGAGAAAGCCTCAAACCCAAAATCTGATCACCATTAAGGATACCCTTTTTGACATTTGAAAACATATCAAATTTTCAGGTATGATTACTTTGGATCAACACCTTCAAAATTTGACTGCTATGTTGCAATTTAGGCCTAATAGGACAACAAATGAGGTTTTTTTGACATAACTTGAAGGGAACAACTCAAACCCATGACCTAAAACCTTTTTTGGATACCCATTATGGAGTTATAAGACATACTCAAAATTTAGGGGTGGTTGTTATGGAACAACAAAGACAAAATTTGATTATCCTGTTTGATAAAGGCCTACTTAAGCTTACTTGAATGGCTCACAATTAGGTTCTCAAAACCCCAACCTCAAACCTCCATGAAATATCTTGGACATGTCACAAAGAGCCTACCTAAACATTTCCAATCCCTTTAAACCATTTCACAGGAGCTTTTCTAGAAACCCTAACACCTATGCATCTCCTATGCCAAAAACAAGAGGTTTTCTGCCCAGTTTTAGAAAAATGGCTACCAAATACTCAAATCTTAATGAAAAATGATGAGACCAAATGCAAATGAAATAGGATTTAATTCTTCATCAATCCAAATGCTTAGATGATCACTTACAGGTTATACAAGGTTGTACAACGAGCGGGAACAGTGAAAACACAGGGAAAAAATAGAAAAATAGAGTTTATTATTATTTTTTCTTCATCAAAAATCCACTTCCACCTATTTCTTCAACTTCACAAAGCATGTATTAACTTTTTTCTGCCCTTTCCAAACTTACTTTTGATTTTCTAACTATTCAAATCCTTCCTATCCACTAATGACTCTTCATATTCCTCTTTTGAGCACTTATTTTTGTAACTTTTACAAAACTGACCCCACACAAAAACATGAGACAACTTTTACAAAACTGACCCCACGCAAAAACATGAGACATGGTCTTAAAAGACCTTATTACAACCCAAAATGACTTAAACACACCAAAAATTAACACTTTGTAATTTTTTCCTATGAAGACCTAGGTGCCCTGCACCATACTCTCAGGCAAGAAATGAACTCAAGTCCCCTTTGAGTCTACAGCCATGTATCCATGCTTGAAGACATAATCCTCATTCATCCCTTTAGAGAATATACCCTTCCTTTTAGCCAAATACTGAAAATAAGCCTTATGCCTTGGTGTTTTGAGTGACCGAGTGTCTACATTGCTTTCCAACCTTGGTGGGAAGTCTTGTATCCTTCCAATATCTGCTAATGCCTGAGAACCTATATCATAGCCTGCAACCACAATCACTTGTGAAAAACACAAAACAAAAAGTAAATTTGCATCTTTGAAATTAATGGCCCCTTTATTGCATTTGTCATCTCCAACATGTAGCTGCTTCCATTTTGTGTGAGGGACTACATATACTATCATAGCATCTTGTTTTCCTTCAATAGCATGTTTCATCTTACATTTAGGCCTCTTATTCCTTAAGTCTATAATCTCAACCAAAATGTTGTACAATCCCTCTTTATCCTTGCTGTCCATGGCATCAAACCTTGTCTCTTGACCAACATTACTGCCCTTTGTTAAAAGAGATAAACCATGTCTAACCTCCCATGTCCCCTTGTGTAACACTTGTAATGAATGTGTAAAGTACTCATTTTGAATGAAAAAGATAAAAATTTGAGTGACACTTACTTGTCCCACACCATCACCTCTTAATTTTGGAAGGGGCTTGGATTGAAAGTCCACAACATGACTCTTACCACCCAAACTTGCAATGTTGGATGCTTCTCTCTCCTTGAGGTTTGCACAATCAGCAACCTTTTCCTTTTCTTTGCTTGTATCAGTCTACAAAATAGAACATGGATCCCTCTATTTGAAATTTGGTCCCTCAACTTCATCTTGTGTTGGATGGTCTTCCTCAATCTGCCTAAGTAATGTAAAAATGTAGTGGGTTGTACCCTCATACTCCAACTGCAAATGCTGAGTGTCTTCAATCACCTAGGAGGGCTTGTCTTCCCATTCTAGAAACCTTGCATGAGGACTAAAACTTCTCCTTGGAATGTCATCTTTACCGAGTTAACATGCTCTTGCGACAAATCTTGGACCTCTAATGGCAATTGATCAATCCTAGTTGTTGTCATAACTGTCCTAGGTATGTTTGTACTTACAACACCCTTGTCCTCCCTTTCCATGGCTTGTACATATTCCTTTTCCTTTTATCAACATGACACTAGACCCCAATTGTGATTCTTGGCTTTCATTTGGCAATGGAATAAGAGTGAATGAGACCCCATCCTTTTCAATCACAATAGTGTTCTTTTTTCCATCGTGATTAGCCTTTATGTCATACTGCCATGGTCTCCCTAAAAGTATATGACAAACATTCATTGGGATGATGCCACACAATATTTTATCTTTGTATGCTCCTATGTTGAATTCCACCCATGTTTTCTCATTAACTAGGACCTACTGACCCTTATTCAACCAAGAAACCTTGTAGGGAGTGGGATGTGGTATTCTTTTCAATTTTAACTTTTCAACCATCTCTAAAGAAACCAAATTATTTGTGGAACCAGAATCAACAACAACTTTACACACCTTACCTTGAGATTTACATGTGGTTCTAAATAGAGATTTTCTTTGTGGAGGCTCTTTCACCACAGGAACTTTGATTAGTGTTCTTCTAACCATTAGGGATTCACCTATTTCTGGAACAACTTGCTGAGATGGAGAGTTGACACTCTCATTATCTTCCTCTTGCACTAATTAAGTTTGCCTTTAACCACCATGTGAAGTAGAAGGTTTCTTATTTGGACACTTCCATGCTTGATGGTCAAATTGGTTACACTGATAGCATCTTCCTAAGAATATATTTGACCCTCTACCTTGTCCACTAAATCTACCTCTAAAATCTAATCTTCATCCTCTAAATCCATCTCTCTGATCTACCCCTTGCTCTTGGACTTTGTTTGTATCTTCTTGGTTCTCATAAGACTGTCTTGGTTTAGGAAATGAATCTCTCCCTCTGCTATTGCTGCCTCTACCCCTATTTTTTTTTCCTACCTTCTCTTGAACCTTTCTTCTACCCTGATTGCCATTTGAAAACATTCTTCCACCGTCCTTGGAGGGGTAAGACTTAACTCATCTTGTATATTGAACCTTAACCCATTTATGTACCTTGCTACTTTTTCCACCTCATCCTCAACATGACCTATCCTTATGATTAGCTTGTGAAAATCCTTAGTATAAGCCATCACATCCATCTCCTTTTGTTTGAGATTTTGAAGTTTTCTAAATGTCTGAATTGCATAATCTCTTGGTAGAAATTGGCTCTTGATTTTAGACACCATTCTGTCCCATGAATTAATTTTTGACTTACCCTTATTCACTTTCTCTTCCTGCACATAATTCCACTAATTTAAGACATGGCCTTTTAATTTTGTTTTAGGAAATTTCACCTTCTGGTTTTCTGCTACCTCCTCATACTCAAAATAGTTATCAAGTGCATCAATCCAACCTAGCACCTCTTCACTATCCATCTTCCCACCATACATGGGCAATTCTATCTTCACCTTAGGAGTGTCTCCTTTCATAGCCTTCAGCAACTTTGTCAATTTCAATTCATCAGGGTCCAACTCTTCTTCTTGGACTCCTTCTTGAATGTTTTCATTCTCACCCTCTTCTTCTTCCTCTTCATCACTTTAGTCTCCAATGACCACACCTCTACTCTAATTTGCTTCAAGTGCTGCAAGCCTAGTGAGAACAACCTCATGAGACTCCTTTACCTATCTTAATTCCCTTGCATGTTGTGCTTTTAACACACTCACTTCTATTGCAATACTGATAGCTCCCTTTGGAGGCATCTTGACCTTCCTCAACTCAAATTATTTTTCCTTAGACCAAAACCTATGCTATGATACCAATATGACACAAGCAGATAATCTCAAAACCAAACTTACTCAAACAACTATTTACCAAAGCCCTTACACCTCAAACAAAGAGATTTTCTTCTCAAACTAACACTATGCCTTGTAGGACAACAAACTAACTTTTTCTAACATAATTTATAGAGCAAGCCTCAAACCCAAAATATGATCACCATTAAGGATACCCTTTTTGACATTTGAAAACATATCAAAATTGCAGGCATGATTACTTTGGATCAACACCTTCAAAATTTGACTGCTATGCTGCAATTTAGGCCTAATAGGACAACAAATGAGGTTTTTTTGGAATAACTTGAAGGTAACAACTCAAATCCATGACCCAAAAGCTATTTTGGATACCTATTATAGAGTTCTAAAACATAGTCAAAATTTAGGGGTGGTTGTTTTGGAACAACAAAGCCAAAATTTGACTGTCTCGTTTGATAAAGGCCTAATTAGGCTTACTTGAATGGATCACACTTAGGTTCTCAAAACCCCAACCTCAAACCTCCATGAAAATAGATTAGACATGTCACAAAGATCCTACCTAAACATTTCCAATCCCTTCAAACCATTTCCCAAGAGCTTTTCTACAAACCCTAATACATATGCATCTCCTATGCCAAAACAAGAGGTTTTCTACCTAGTTTTAGAAAAATGGCTGCCAAATGCTCAAATCTTAATGAAAAATGATGAGACCAAATGTAAATGAAATAAGATTCAATGCTTCATCAATCCAAATGCTTACATTATCACTTACATGCTGTATAAGGCCATACAACAAGCTGGAATGGTGAAAACACACAAAAAAGTAGAAAAATAGAGTTTGTTATTATTTTTTTCTTCATCAAAAATCCACTTCCACCTATTTATTCAACTTCACAAAGCATGTATTAACTATTTTCCACCCTTCCAAGCTAACTTTTTATTTTTGAACTATTCAAATCCTTCCTATCCATCGATGACTCTTCATATTCCTCTTTTGTGCACTTGTTTTTATAACTTTTACAAAACTGATCCCACACAAAAACATGAGACATGGTCTTAAAAGACTTTATTACAACCAAAAATGACTTAAACACACCAAAAATTAACACTTTGTAATTTTTCCCTAGGAAGACCTAGGTGCCATGCACCATTTAGTCCCTACTCAGAACAATCTGGCCTAGGAGGCATACTGGTGCTACCCTTGCAACCAACCTCACAATTAGTCCTCTTGTGCTTTTGGTGCACAAGAGAGGGATTTGATGGTGTATAACTTTCACACTCATCAGGAATCATTATCAGAGGTAACCAATAGCAACCCTCAAGTTCAAAATGAGGCTACCCTTAATTCCAATATGATACTATGGACTACAAAATACTTTTGTGTTGTCAATCAGTCTATGGATAGTGTTATTATGCCTATTGAAGACAACATCAGGTCAAAGAAGAGGCAGTTGAAGGCTAGTCCCATTCCTGTTGTGTTACAAGAAGAGCTTATTCCAAAGGCCAAAGTGGCAAGTGCCACAATTCCAATTTAGAGCAGCAAATCTGCTGTTACAAAAGAAATTCCACCAGGCTTAAAAGTGCCTGAACAAACTACAGATCAAACAAAGAAAAGAACATGGATTCCCTCCATGCACAAGGCAACCACTATTCAATTAAATATCATGGAATAGATGAAGAAAACAAATATCAATATTTCCATGTGGGAAGTAATGTCTATCCCTTCCTAGAGGGATCTATTACAAGAAACCTTAAGGCACTTCCCATCTACTGAGTTAGCAGCATCAGACTCACCAACAAAGTAGAAAGAGAAAGCTCATGTCAGCATGGTGCAACCAATTGAAGGACAAGTAAGTACAGTCAAGAAGCCATCTCCTTTCTACTTGTCTCTGATCATTGGCAAATTTTTAGTGTACAACTACATGATAGATCATGGGGCTAGTGTTTCAGTCATGCCCAAGAAGATAGCAGATTCACTAGGAATCAAGTATGCCCCTATGTCATCAAGAGTATTACAGTTAGATGGCACCTCTGTGAACACTATAGGAGTGATCAAGGGACTGGACTTGACTCTACATGCATGTCCAAACCTAACTTTCAAACAAGACATTTTAGTCATTGATCTTCCTCCTTTCTTTGCTATTTGTCTATCAAGGGACTTTAAAGCAAAGGTAGGTGGTTAATGGTCTCATATGTTATTCAGGACTAGATATGGTACACAGTTCACCATCAAGGCTAAACCAATTTCAGAATATCATGTGGAGAATTACAACCACAACCTTGTGAACCCACATGTGATGATTCAGGGTGAAGAAGTGTGTGACTCAAAACTATTGAGGAAGAACCTTCACCTCTTCCTATCCTTGACCTATTTTTAGATGAGTGGGCAAGGGATCATGAAAATTTTGACCCTTATGACACTACTGAGGCAACTAACTTGGGCAACTACATGATCCATGAAGGGGATCCTTCAGTCCCTTCTGTACTTAAACCAGATGATGACTCTAATGGTCCATGGAAAATGTTCTTTGATGGCGCAAAGAGCAGAAATGGAGCTGGTGTAGTTATTTTTCTAGTCTCCTTGACTGGTAAGAAGTTGCATTTTTATTATATGAATAATATAGCAGAGTATGAGGCATTGGTTCATGGCTTGCTGGTTGCTAAAAAAAAAAAAATCAAGCATTTGGAGATCTTTGGTGACACTGAATTGGTGGTCAACCAAGTCAGAGAGAAATGTGCTACAAAAAAATAGCTTCTAAGAGCTTAGTGACATAGAGTTTGGGACCAATTTGAGAGTTTTGATGCTCTCAACCTGCAAGTGATCCCAAGGAAACTAAATACTGATGATGATCAATTAGTAATGGTGAGGGCTCAATTTTATCCACCTATAGACTTGTTCCAAGGTCCTGATCAATATGTGAGGATTGTTGTCAGACCATATGTTCCTAACAATGATATGCATTAGTAGGTCTTTAACAATAGTGAGTAGATTGTGAGATTCATTCAAAGTGAAGCAGAATTTTCCTCCATGGCACAACCTAGATTGCATTAGTACTATGGCGATCAGATCATCTAGCTCAAATCGAACAAGCTGCCTAAGGGTCTAGTCACCTTGGAGGCCATCTTTAGCTATGATGATGAGTTTTAGGGGTGATAAAAATAACATGACCTTCAAGAAAGAAGATTACCAAAAGGTGACTGTCACCCCAGATAAAGAGCTACTGCTAGGGAAAGTATGTGGTGGTGTAGAGGAGCAAGAATTAGTGAGACTTGCACAAAAGTATAATGATGTCCTGGCATGGACATATGAAGATCTTAAAGGATTCAATTCGGATGTGGCTCAACATGCCATCGCTTTGGATCCCAATTTCAATCCAGTTCATCAAAAACAACAGCCCATAAATCCAAAGATTGAGCTACTCATGAGAAAAGAGCTTTCTAAGCTCATACAAGCAATGATTATCTTCCCTATCAAGTATTCTACTTGGGTGGCTAATCTAGTGCTAGTAAGAAAGAAAAATGGAGAGATTAGACTATGTGTAGACTTCAGGGACTTGAATCAAGCCTCTTTGAAGGATCGTTACCCTCTGCCCTCTATGGATCAAATTTTACAAACAATTGTAGGGGCAGAGAGGTTTTCATTGTTGGATGGCTTCTCTAGCTATAATCATATCTTTGTCAGAGAGGAAGATAGATTTAAGACAACATTTACAACCATGTGGGGAACCATGGCATATGTAAAGATGCCATTTGGTTTGTTAAATGTAGGTGCCATGTTTCAGAGGGCAATGGATATTGCCTTCAAAGGATTTATAAACAAGTTCATCCTGATTTATTTGGATGATATCACAATCTTCTCCAAGAAGGGAGAAAACCACATGGAGTATCTGGAAAATGTTTTCTATAGATGCAAAGAGTTTGGGGTGTCTCTAAACCCTAGGAAATGTATTTTTTCTATTGTCCAAGGTAAGTCTTTGGGCCACATAGTGTCTAAGGATGGGATATCGATTGACCCCGAGAGGACATCAGCTCTCCTTTCTCTTCCCCTGCCTACTCACAAAAAAGATTTACAATCATTTGGAGGGCAGATCAACTTTGTTAGGAAGTTCATTTCTAACTATGCTGGCTTAGTGAAGCCTCTAACCCTTATGCTCAAGAAAGATGCAGTCTTCAGATGGACCAAGGAAGGGAATGATGGCTTTGAGAAGATCAAGGAAGAGATTGCCCAGGCACCTACTCTCATGAATCCAAATTATGAGGACTTTTCCCTTTATGCATATGGAGGAAAGAACAATATTGTTGTTGTCTTGATGCAACAAAATGAACATGGACTAGAATAACCCCTGGCTTTCTTCAGTCAGTCTTTAAAAGACTATGAGGTCAGGTATAGCCGCATGGATAAATAGGTATTTGTCATTATTAGAGCTTTAAATAAATTTAGATATATGCTGGCAAATAATCATATTAAAGTTTTAGTTTCTCATCCTAGTGTGAGAGATTACATAATGGGGATAGAGATTAGTGAAAAGAGATCTAGCTAGGTCACAAAGATCTTAGAGTATGATGTGATCATCAAAGCCACTAAGCTGATTAGAGGTAGAAGATTGTGTGAAAATCTAGCTTAGACTTCAGTAAATGAAATGAGTTCATCTTACCATTTGAATGAGGAGGAACCTACAGCTGAGCCATCAGTTGTGAGTTCTTGGATGATAGATATGGCTAGTTTGCTATCCATTGGTGAGTATCCCTATGGACTGGACAGAACCAATAGAATACATTTCAGGCTACAGTCTATCCCTTATACTTTGGTAGATGGGGTTCTCTTCAAGAGAAACTTGGATTGAGTCTCACTGAGATGTGTAGAAGAAGATCAAGTTGGTAGACTTCTTAGTGAGTTTCATGTTAGCCAGCTGGTGGCCATTTCTCTATTAGAGCTACAACAATGAAAATAATGAGGGCATGTTACTTTTGGCCTACACTATTCAATGATGCCCATGTATGGGTAAGAAAATGCAAAGAGTGTGCTCTCTTTTTTGGAAAGAAAAGATTGGTGGCTCTTCCACTCCATGCTATTTGGGTTGATCAACCATTTTCACAGTGGGGATTAGACTTCATCAGCATGATAAATCCCTCTTCCAATGCTGGTCACAACTGGGTTTTGACTACAACAGATTACTTCACCAGGTGGGTTGAAGCAGTCCCACTCAAGGAAGCCACTGAGTCATCTATCATGGATTTCTTGGAAGAAATCATGATAGGGTTTGGAGCTCCTCATACTACTATTTTTGATAATGCAAAAGCATTCAATGGTTTTAGGATTACTAATTGAGCTCTTAAGTACAATGTGTTCTTGAAGACTTCATCCAATTACTACCCTTAGGGTAATGGGCTCACTAAGTCCACCAATAAGAACCTGATCAGGATTTTGAAAAGGACCATGGAGACAAACCAAAGGCAATGGCATAATAAGATCAAATTATCTCTTTGGGCTGATAGGATCACATATAAGAGATCCATTGGGAACTCTCCCTTTGTTCTGGTGTATGGAAGAGAGGCTAGATTGCCTATATGCTTAGAGCTTCCTACATTAGACTTGGATCATCAATTGGAGATGGAAGGAGAAGATGCAAGATTTGTCAGGATGGATGAATTGATTGAACTAGCAGAACAAAGACATTCATCCATGATCATATTAGAAGAACATCAGATGCAGACAAAGAGATATTTTGATAAGAAAGCCAAAGTCCAGACCTTCAAAGAAGGTGACCTTGTTCTGAAATAGGATGCAGACCGAGCCAAACCTAGAGGCCATGCTAAGTTTGATGAACTTTGGAGTGGGCCTTATGTCATCATCAGTGACAAGCAAGCAAATGCCTTCATTCTTTCAGAGCTGGATGGTGAAGTTCTACCAATATTAGTGAATGGGATCCATCTCAAACCCTACCATTAAGGTTGGTCTGAGATTTTGTGCATATTGTTTTAGTTTATTTCTGCTTTAGGTTTCCTTTTCCTAAGTGCCTTGTACAGGCTACATTGTCATTAGGAGAATGCAGACCATATTTCCTTTTGTGGTCTTGTTTTGAGGTAGGTTTTAGTTTTTCCAACATGTTTCATACTTGACTCTATGCCCAATGGATCCTTAAGGCCACTAGTCCATTTGTTTTGCAAGTAAACATCCCTAAGAGGTCACCAAAATGTTGACCTATTTCCCTCTGATCAGAGTCAAATGGTCCCCATTTAAAAATTGTTATTGAATCCATTAGGGACCTTGTTTCTCTGGACCCAAAACCTTCAAATTTCTATATCTAAAGTCTTAGGGTTTAAAAAATTAAAAATATTATTCCTAAAGCACTAAAACCCTAAACCCTAGAGTCTTTTGCAAGGGCCCAAATGCCTTTTGTTATAAATCTGAGTTGACTACATATTGCCCGTGTAAATTCCTTTAAGTTATAACTTTGATTCTAGGAAAGTCATTCTTTTACCAATCCCATCGATCAAGTCACCAACAAGAGCCCGTATTTTATATTTTAAATGAGTCTTAAGTCCTTTTGGGCTTGAGGGTGCCACATGTTGGTATTTTGCATGCCCATAGACCACCTAAAGATGACGTCACATTCCTTCTGTGTGACTACAAAATGAGGGCAGTTGTAAAGTAAGTCATGGCCTTTGGCCATATGGTTGATGACCTAGTTGACTGAAGTAGACTATGCTAGGTGTCAAATAATGTAGTGAAGAAGTGGGACTGACAAGAATTGGATGGTAGCGCAGCGTGGAAGGGGAATCTTGTCTACAGGAGAGATCCTCTATGCAGCTATGAAATGTCAACATGTGGCATGTTGGTGCCCTCTTTGCTGGATCTCTCGGGTGGGCCCTTATCTGCCAATAGCTGTAAAGTATATCAAGAGCCCATGGCCACAGATTGATGATCTAGTTGAATGAAGGAAATGGTGCTCGGTGTTGAGGGATTGAGAAGTGGGGCCAAGGTATTAAGAATTAGATGATGGTGTAGCATCGTAGAGGAATCTTGTCTACAAGAAAGATTCACTACATAGATGCAAGATGATGACACATGGCCTATTCTTGGGAAGGATGAAAAGATTTATGAAAGGAGAACCACGTGGAGGGCTTAGCGCACTCATGCGGAGCCAAATGAAGATGGCCCAATTCCTACTACACTATCACAATATACTGTCATGTAAGCATAATCTTTAGCACTCTTCTTCAATGTGAAAAAAAAAGGGAACATGGAGACCATCAATCTTAAAGGCAATATCATCAACAGTCCAAATTCAAAGGAGACTCTCAGGCACTCTTGAAGGTGGGAAATCTTTCCATTTGGGAAATATGTAGATTCAATCAATAGGGGAATTCAAAGGTTGAAATTTCAAGGATTTTCAAAGCTAGTGAAGACATAAAGACTCAAAGGGTTCAAATATTTAAAGTGTTGTAAAAGCTTTGTTTAGGGATTTTGTCTCGTCTATCATCAAAATAGATCCAATCTTATCAGCTACCCCTTATCAGATTTTTGTAGCATTTATGGTTGAAGGTGACAAATCAATTGTTCGCATTGAAAATAAATATCTTTCATCTACCTAGGTCTCCAAATATTTTTTGCAGTTAATTCTTATAGATAGACATCCCTTCAGACAGAAGATATTTTCTGACAAAGCCCATGGAGCAATTTATTGTAACCTAATTAGGTCATTTGGAATCAAATGCTATATATGCATGAGCGTAAGATGTAAAAAAGGTTGGAAAGTCATTAGTCTTCATGCTTATGTATTCCAAACAGAGCACTCCTCTACTGTAAGCGTGCCTCCTGATTGAATATATGCTAGTTTTAACTTTGTGTGATCTAAGAATGATGTGCCTGTGAATGCTTAATTCCTTTCTAATCATTTCTTGCTCCTTGCCTCTATTAAAATCAATTTGATATGTGTATGTTTATTAGTTGTATCTAATTACTTTGTGCATCTTCTTAGTTCTATGAGGGCTCTTATATTCAAACCTGGTGTATCACCTACTTTTAATTTCAGTCTTACTCCCTCTTCCTCTTTTCATAAATAGTGGATAGATTAGGTTTATTCTTAGGTTAGCTGAATCTCTTAATCAATAAAGGAACCAACCTCTCTCTAGATATTTAGCCTCCCTATAGGGTCCCACACCTGGAGGTCGTCTCAATGTTTCACTAGATTGTTGGAGCCCTAAAAGTCTTCAACAGTGGGTACAAATCTATGTGACAATAGATATGATAATCTTTATTCTCAAACCCTTGAGATATATGGTACTATTGTTTAATCTTAATAATGCTTTTACTTGGAGATATACTCCGAGCCCTCGAGGCCATCAATGAAATATATTACAAATTTTGTATTGAATATGGTTTAATTGTCACTCAAGGCCTTCAAGGCCAGGCCAGTGCTCACTATAGCTAGCACCATGTTTGAGTGTTGATAAGGTACAATATGGAAATAGTTTAATTACAACACAAAATATTCCATGATGTATTTGAGATGATTGTGCTCATGAAATATAGTGTTTAAAACTATTTTGTTTAGTCATATGCTTGGAGGATTCAGCTTGCATGTGGTCGATGCACCATCCTCGAATTGTAATGATAACATTTTTTAAAACTTTAACCTTTGAACATGCTAAAAGTACTTAAATACATTCATAAGGACTTCATTTATAGCACTTGACTACTATTGAAGGGTTATTAGGATACCCATAATGCAGTATATATTGACCCCTCAATAAAGGAGGGTATAAATATGAAAGTTATTAGTATTACTTTAAGGCTGCTTTGCATGCATGCCAAGTTAATAGTGATGATTCTCCTCTTAATGCTTATAACATTATGGTATTGAAAGCTAAATTAGTTTAAGTCTCTTATATTATAATGCAAATAAAAGCCATTTCTTTTACTTGTGGTCAAACTCCATGAAGGGAGTATTTAACGTTAAAACTCACATGGGTATATGCGTTGATGTCTTTCATTAAGAACATCTTAATTGGCTAAGGTAATGTAAGTGTATGATATTATGATCTTGAATATAACCTATATGGTTAAACATTTTGAAACTGTGAACCTTGTGTTTAGGGTAAAATTGGGATTGTTCAATGTTTTAGTTGTTAGATATTTGAATCCTCCTTTCACCCTTAACATTCAAGGACTAGGGTCGAGTGGCCATGCACTATCATACCCTAGGTCACTATGAAATATAGGGAAACTTGGATTAGGATTTTTAATTATCAATTTTCCTTCTCTTATGCTCAATTAACTATTAAAATCTTAATTTTGCAAATACGACAGTAAAAGGGTGAATTACAGAAAAATCTCTTGCAGAAGGATGTAAAATGTCAAATCACAGAGTACCTATTTTTGGGGCTCTGAGGTGGAAAAGTCAAGACATAGGAGTGGGCACCCAAGTCCAAGGCCTATATTTTTGTTTGGATATGAGAACTCAGTCTGCAACTCTTGCTTGTTGTTCCAGATATTTTCTTGTCACGGAACTCGAAGACTAATGAGCGGGCGCCCAAGTCTAGGGGGTAGATTTTCTTCCTGTTCTATAATTCTGACACTTCAAGATGTCTTTCTACAACTTCACTTTGTCTAGATCCTCAACCTGTAACCTACAACAATGAAAACTTTGGGAGGGGGTTGTGGTGTTTAGAGGCTTGCCTCAGTCAAGCCCTGAAGAATACTTAAGTCTCCGAACACCGTTGTTAGATAGAGAGTGCATTCCCTTGTGAGGCAGAGGTAAAAACCAAAGGAAATGATGATGACACACAATATAATGTCACCATGTAGTGAAGATCTCATGAGAGAAATATGCTCTTCATTCCATGAGGAAATGGATGCTCAAATATGCAAACACAAACACATAAACCACACAAATCTGCTCTTGTAACACAATGAAAGCCTTGAATCACCTTGAGAATGCATAAACATAACAATTGCCATCTAGTTTCTAAATGAGTGCCTTATCATGCTTTTATATGAAACTACAAGCACTTCCGCCAAGATTTCATAAATTCAAACTTACCATGTCAGCCTAGGGACCAAATAACGGTCATAAACTGACACTTCAAATTTGGGCCTGACCCAAAATAGGGCAAGACTAGAGTGCGAGTGCCCAAGTCCTCTCCCCTATTTTGGGGAGGGTTAAGATCAAGGGGTCCTCCTAGGTCCAATTTTCCCTGATACCTAGGGTTCATTCCATGGGGATGCCAAATTATGAAGTAAGATGTCCTAAATGCACACTAAAGACCTAGGAGCTAAACCTTATGAGGGAAAAGCCCCCAAGGGGACAATTTCTAATGTTACATTTAGCCCTCACTTTAATGTATGTATAAACGCAAGGCCAATACATGCATTAAAGTATGGTCACAAACACAATAAACATGCCAAGCATGGAGAAGACACACCAATCACATAGAAGACAATAATAGGCACACAAAACATAGAGAAGATAGTTACAGTCATGTAAAACATGGAGAAGATAGTAAATGCATAGAAGACACATTAATGCATAGAAGACAGGCATGATTTCTTTTCTTTTCTTTTTTTCATATATATGAAATGTAGATGCAAGTACTGGAAAGTAAACAAACCTCCCATAATGCAGGATGTACTCATTGCACAAGTCTTTAAACTCCATATATGGGGCAACACACAAGCAAGACATGCAAAACCTTGCAAAATGCAAGATGTACTCATTACACAGGTCTTTAAACAACATATGGGGCAACATACACACCACACAAATCAAGCACGCCAAACACACACACTTGAAGACACAAAGAAAACACGGCAACCAAGCGATGGTGTGTTCCCTATTTCTAGGCTTATCACCATCTCAGGCACATTACAGGAACACACCAATGATTGGGCTCCACCACAAAAATCACCAAAAACATGCATAAGGGTTGAGTTAGTCACAGAACCACTCCCCGCCTCCGCAAAGGACTTTTTAAAATGACAGGATGATGCAATCTTCTCTGAGATATACACCATCCCTACATCCATAGAGGGCTTAGGATAAAAAAGGATATACACAATATCCCACCTCCATAGAGGGCTTACATGATTTATTTATTGATTGATTGCAAACAAACTCAAAATGTAGGATGTACTCATCGCACAAGTCTTTAAACTACATCTAAGGATAAACACATTGCTAACATCTACAATAGATAGCTTACCTTATATATGCCCCCACCTTAAGGTGGTTGATATCAGGTATCAATATCAAGCACGTTAAGTCAGGAAGGAAACACACAAGGGAAAATGAGCTCTTGCAAAGCCCATGCCCCCCGGAGGTGACATGTACTTCACGATTGCCAAATGTTCCCACAAACACATCCCTACAAGAAACATGTTAGTGTCTACAAAATCATGATAAACAACATCAATGCATATGATTAACCACACAAAGAGCCAAGGTTATACAATGAATTCAGCATTCGAGGATAACCATGGGTTATATCACGAAGCTCTCCGAATTGAGTACCGCCAAAGATAGATTCAAAGACAAAAAAGGTGCATAGAGTAGCAGTATTATTAAGGTTTGTAAATGAGATAGCATACCATCAAAATCACTACGTAGAAAGCATGAAGTACTTCTACTAGCCAAGCATCAAATAATTTATTACCCCATCATCATATTAGGAACTAAGTCCATTTTTTGATTGCTCTTGAAAGGGACACTAGGTCCGCATCAGTGTAAATGTTTTTCATCATCCGCCTACTAGATAGAAACACTAGAGGAAAGGAACAATAAATAAGAGAGGAGAAACAAGTGTCTTAGGGATAGTCACATAGAAGGGTGCCCCCAAGTCACCAACCAACACAATATGTCCATCAAACACAACACACAACAATAAAATCAGAGAGAGAGGCAATATAGAAGAATGATGATACAGATAGGTCACAACAGAGGTAGTCTCCTGGTATCCCAGACCTTACGAGAGAATCAAGGGTCATCCCAAGAAGCCTAAACAACATATAACATATCATGGGGAAGCGCATCATAAGAGAGATAAAGAGTTATGGATACTTACCTATAAGATCTTCGTATCAGATTTTGGAACTTGCAAACCTCTTGGAGAGGTACTCGATCATGTTGAGTGCAAAATTTGAGTGGTTCTTATGAAAGTTTTGTTTATTATCATATGATACTTGCTTTGCCACTCCTTGGGTAAATATAACATTTTGTTGCTTATGAGGAGGGGAACCACTATTTTCTTTAACTGTTGACAGTCATTTGACTCTTTTCTAATTTTTAGCAAATTTTCATTGTTGAATCTTTCTAACACAGTAACAGGAATCATCTTGTACCATCTTACTCATCTATATCAGTCATTGTTCTTGCTTTTTTGATGTATTTTGATTATCTCCCAATCCATATAAGGATAATGGAGGAGGAACCTCAACATAAATTTTATTTCTTCATGGATGAGATGAGTTGTCCCCTTGTTTCTTATCCACTTCAATCATTACCACAATGCTATCATAGTCCAAGTAATCATCTTTGTCTACTTCCACTAAACCATGTTCCACCATATTGTTTTCACTATGCTTAGGGAAAGGATTAGTGAAGATTTGTAAGTTTTGATTCGGTGGAGCCACTGACTTGTTTCCATTGTCATTCACACTCGATACCTAGATGACATTTGAATCAATAATGTGCTATATCTAATGTTTAAGACGCATACATCATTCAGTGTCATGTACTTGCATCTAATGATAATGACAAAAGGCATTAGCATCAAAGTAAGGTCCTTGTTTACTAGGATCAATAGGCTTGATTGGGGGAAGCTTCAAAATGTTATTACTCATAGCTTGGAATGATAAGACTCAGTATTAGAGTAAAATTTCTTAGTTGATATGATGTTTTCTTTAGATTAGTGATAACTAAAACATTGGTCATATTCAGTCCATTAACCTTGATGAAGCTCCTATTATTATTGTTCCTCTTAAAGTTGTTTTGTGATGATCCACCCATGGATTGACCAACTTGAGCCGATGAGTTTTTGTTTTCATACTGACTAGATAAAAGTTGATAATCACGAAGGGCGGTGCATAAATGTTGAAAGGAGTTATACTTCATCAAGAGAATCTTATCATGAATATTATGCTATAGATTTGTAATAAATATCTTTTGAACGTCTTCATCTTTCATCTAATATTGAATCTATGCATAAAGCCCTTGATACCAACTAATGAATTTGGTCAACTTCTCTTTCAGACCTTGTTTGCATTGAACCAAGTCAATAAGAGTGACTTGGGGTTTGATATTTACTTGAAAGTGTTGTAAAAATTGATCAATCAACTATGAGGAGTGTATTGAATACAGAGGCAAAGAGCAAAAACATTCTAAAGCTGTATCTTTGAGAGATTGCAGAAAAAGTTTTGCCAACAAATCCTCTTCAAAATAGAAATCGCTACACATAGCTATAAATGTTGGCACATTAATATTGGGATCTCCTTTTCCACCATACTTTTCAAAGTGAGGAGTCTCAAACCTCTCAGGCAAAGGGGTTCTCAAGATTGCATAGAATAAGGGATTATGGGCATGATATGTTGGTGGACTAGGCTACGAAGAGTTTGTCAGATTTGTTACTTTTTGTTGTAAAGCATTCATACCCTGTAAAAGTTGGTTTAGAAAGGCATCATTTGGAGATGTGGTTTTTTGTGAGGAATTGGAACCAAAGTGAGGAGGTGATTGAAACTGAGATGTGACAAGTGGAGGCTAGGAATAAGTCAATGGTTGTTGGACATACTAATAGATGGAAGATGGTTGGGAATAATTATGTGTGATGGGAGGTTGAGAACAATTATTCATAGGAACAATCACATTATGGACCAAGTTATGATAATCAAATCCCACATCTTTGTAATTGGTTCCATTAGATACTCCAATACCAGTGGTAGCATTACTATAAGTATTTGCATCAGTTGTTAAGTTCGTTGTTGTAAAAGTAGATATTCAAGTAGTTGGTATAGGTGTTGAAACTTGAGTATGCGATGGTGATGGCATGTTGTTAATGTCATGCCCACATTTCCCATGCAGTCACAACATGCAACACACGTGTCATGTCCACATTTGTCATGTGGTCATGACATGAAATATCAAAAATTTTCCCATGCTTCCCTAGAAAGCCCCTCGCACGCATAAGCGTGCTTGGTGGCGTACACTTAAGGCATAAACAATACAGTTGTCAGCGGGGTAATACGCACACGTACGCATACCAATCATAAGAAGGCCAACAAAGGGGTCATCATGACGAGGTTAACCTTGCTACTAGGGTTAAACTTACTAACCTACTAATCCCTAAATTCTAGAAAAATCTGGCAGCATAACGCCTCACGGGCGTGAGTAGGGTTTATTGTACTAAAACTAAATTTGATCAAGGGATTTACTGGTTAAGATTATTAAATTTCCTACATCACACCAGTTACATTGGTACTATAGTTGATTAAGTTTATTTAACATTTTTCAACAAAGTCTGATCATTTGTTCTCCTTCCCATTTTTTTGAAATTTAATATTGATTTGTTCTCTATCATGTTTTCTATCAATCAGAATTATCTCTACATTATTTACATTATTCCTAATTTCTTGGTAGATCAGATCTCGTAATAGGATTTACTAACCTTGCTTGAAAAAGTATGCCAGGTTTCTATTCAGGATTCAAACGACGGCTACTAAACTTCCGTATTTATCATTGTTTAAAAGAACATTAAATTTGATTAATTATTTTAGCCCTAAATTGGATTCATGCATTTTCTCCTCTTTGTTTTCGCTCTTATCTTTCTCTCTCATTTTCTCTCTCTTTTCTCATTTTCCCAATTTGTCATTTTCTCGTTGTGTAGGTTGAATTTAAATGGCCACATATGAAATGCATATGATGGCTTAAAAAATAATTGTGAAATTTTAAATACTCATATATATATATATACTTATTGTATTTATATCACTAGGTTTTCTTTTAATATAATATATGAAAATAGTTATTTTTGTTTTCTTTTAAAAAGATGTTAACCCCCTACCATATTTTTATTTTAACTCCCATTAGCAGAACCCTAAAAAAAATTCTTGTTTGTTTCCATCGGCTTCTGGGAAGGGATCATGGAGGGCGGCGATGGCACTGAGAGGGCAGTTCTGTGTGAATGGTGGGCACAGAGGAGGATAGGCTGCGGTGATTGTGGGGCTGTAGGGTATGCACAGGTGGAGATGTGTTGTGTGGTTACACAACATGCCCCATTTTGACTTGAGAAAATAAGGACCCAACTTTTTCTGCTTGGCTTGTTCTTAGTTTTTCTATTTTTCGGCGATCTGGTAAAAGTAAGTCATGCAAGTGACCCTGCATAAGGAAGCTGGATAAGTCATCATGATGAGATCAGTTTGTCAAGGTTAGAGTTTCATATCAATAACCTCATGGTTGGAAAGACTAAAAAATTTCATGCAGGTTTACCTTTTGGATCACCCTGATATTCCTTAGGGAACGAAAGTTATGACAAGTCAAAGTCCTGGTCGAACCTGATATTCAGAGGGGGGGTCATATTCTTTAACATCAGTCATCTTATGAAAGATCACCCTGATCCAATTTTATCACCCGATAATCATTTGGTCTAGAGCTCCAGACGTCAATTTTACGTGATAGTAGTATTTACCCGTCAAACAGCTTCATATATTTTGCAGGGATCATATTTTGAATATCACCTGATATTTCGAATATCACCCGATCTTTCAAATATCACCCTGTCGCAAAATATCACCCTAGTGCCAATATGTTGATGACGCCATCTTTTCTCGATGAACAAAGAAAATCACCCTGACGGTAACGTAATCATCCTTTCTACCTCGCGGAGGTATATTTCGAGCAATCACCCTTTTACACAATATGACGGTGACATCATCTTGATCTTTTGAAAGGGGGTCACTTTACTTTTGAGGGGTCATGTTCTGACTATCACCCGATCTTAAAACATGACCCGATATTACACCAAGGGGGTCATATTTCAAATATCACTCGATCTTCTGAAGATCACCCCCTTTCATCTTGCCACGCAACATTAAATGCCATAAATGCAATAGGTGGATTCTTGCCGATTGCGAACACGATCTAAACACCTAGCAATGTCCGTAGATTTCTGGCAAAGGATCGATGGTCATGATCAAATGAACTCTGCTTTGCCCTAATTTGCCATAATAATGAGGATAAAAGTGTCTTTGCAAGGTTATTTTCATTTTACCTTGCGATAAAACAAGAATTTATAGAGTAGACGTTCAAACCCTAGTACGAGCTACCTATAGATGCAAACAACCTACAACAGAATAGAACATGTGATCATCACCGATATCTGAACCCTTTTTCCATAATCATTAGCTTAACACAGGAGAAAAGCATAATCAGGTAAGTAATTAAAAACCCTCCTATTGTCATTTTCTGCATGTCCAAGTAGGATGTTTTTCCAGTAGGTTTAAAACTGTAAGTATGCATATTAGGATGAAATAGAGATTAATGAATATAATATGCATGATGCCGTATAGAATGGATATAAATGTTATCATAAGACCAGGCATGTTTCATTATAGGAAGCCATGGCAGATGTTAGGAAGAACAAGTCTGATGCAAAATTTCTCAAACCTATGTTTGCTCAACCAGAAGGAGTACAGTTCAAATATGGTGTCCTAGGAGATACTCATCAAGGAAATAGGAATTTGGCAGCATGGTCATCCAAGATGAGTGAGGATAAAGATGATACCTTGCTAGATAGCATATTTGTGTCCGGAATGTGGCATGCAGCTGGATTTCCTTATTCTATGGAAACTCCTGAATTGATAATTGAGTGTGCCAAAAATTATAACCCTCAGACAAGGAGAGTGGAAAAACATGGAAGGGTGTATGTAGATCTGTCCATCAAAGGGATTGCAGCTACTTTCAATCTACCACTTGGAAAGAAGGTAGTTAGTATGGATCTAAAGAAGCTAGAAATTGAATATACAAATAACAAAAAGATTGCAAGAAAGAGGATGTACCAATGGAGAGCAAAGAACAACCCTTACACTGCCTCTGCCAAACTACCAGTGCACCTATACAAATTTGAATTTGATGATGAATATCAATATATGATTGCCCTACTTAGTAGAGTGACAGGCTAGCCTAATGCTGGAAGTTTCAAAGATTGTATGTACGGGGTTATCATGATGTGCATTTATACAGACAATAAGCCATTATGGGCTAAGATCATTAGTGATGCCCTAGATGAACAGCTAATGAACCTAGGGAGCCTAGAGTGTTCATTTTATATGACTTCCTATATTGTATATTCATGTGCATATAAAGGTACATTTGATGCATTAACCACAGTTGGAAAGATTGGTGGCAGTATAAATGATGCCCATATATGGGACCATTATCCTCAGTTGTAGAGAACAAACTACCTCCTAGATTACAAATTAGTGAATGACGCATTCTCTATGCATCTCATCGGAACAGTGGAGGAGGATAGGACTAAAAGACTGAGCATGGAAGCTCAGGAAGTTCTATACAAGCATGGTGCCTGGTTTATCCAGTTTGCCACATTTTCATACATCAAAATAGAAGGTTTTGAAGGCTAGCCCTTGATGCTACCCAGGTACCCTACAGATGGGGTAGTCCTGATGGAATTTGTGAGACAAGTATTAACAATACTGGATGCATACAAAGAAAATAAGAAAATACCTCCAGTATTATTTCCAGTGACTATAGGGTGGTACATGTGCCTAGATTCTGAAAACATAAAGAAGGCCATAGCGGGTTTGAACATGATGAACTTACAACCATTCCCATTGGCTAGGTCATATGATCCCTATGGAAGGATGCAGAAGATTGTAGGTCAACCCATCCATAAGAAACACTTGGAGGATTTTTGGACAGATTGTGAGGATGAGGTTGAGGTTAGAAGGAAAAAAATATTAGAGACTCACCCTCAACTAGATCAAGACATTTGATTGCATTCCAATGCCTGCACAATTGAAAAAGGATGATGGTAAAACCATGTCCAATGAATATGAGGACAATAAGGTGTATAATGACACCATTTCAGCCCTTGACCTGACGCAACTTGAAGACATTTCATGAGATCAGTTTACAGGTGGTGTGCTACAGTTGACCCAAGCATGGGTGGATAAACAAATAAATATACTGAAGAAGAAGGGGATGGCCATCATAGTAGATAACAAGAGGAAAAGACAAGAGATTCCTGATGAGGAATATGATGACTTTCTTGGAGAGAAGAGAAAATCTAATGGAGAAAGGCTACCACCCCAAAAACAAGGAAAATGACCTCCTAGAGGGAAAAGGAAGACTGATAATGAACCTGAGGGGGTAATAATTGAGAGAATTGATATACCAGCTGAGGATGCATCTGCATCAGGACAGGCATCAGCCTCATCTACACCACCTCTAGAGGATAAACAAAAGACCAAAAGGATCCTGAGGCTGACTGGGGATACTGCAAAAATACAAGATCAAGGCCAAACTTCACAGAAGAATGTGGAGAAGGATATTCTTATTGAAGAGGAGCCTGCAAAAGATGACCACATGGTGGTCACCAGGAAATGGAAGGCACCCTTAATGGCATCCACCACTAAGAAATCGATAACACACATGAGGGGTGAAATAAGACATGACCCCATAGTATTAAGGGGAGTTGGTAGTGAAGTGTTCAGAAAAGAATTGCAGCATGATGTGCCACTTCCTACCATCATACAGTTTAAAACTGAGAAAGCTGAAGAGCAAGTAAAAGAAACCACTAGAGCAATTCAAGGTGGTCCTTTCTCATTGGAGGAAATTGTGGACTTATCAGATGATGAGGTGGTACAAAGTGTGACTTCTCAGTAGATGGAGACACTTGCTTCTAACACTCGCATAACTCCACAAGGAACCCCATCCTCACAGAGGGTAATATTAGAAGAGTTGAAGCAAGCGGAACAAGATAAAGAAGATAGCCCAGAGAGGGTAGCCCAACAAATGGGGCTTGATAAGTTAGTTGATCAGGTGACTAGTCCTATAATGATAGACCTAACACACGAGGAGGATGAAAGTCCTGAACATCAAGCAGGTGTACCTGATAAGGCACAAAATATTGAGGAAGTCAAGTTGACAAAAGTGGAGAGTCATTCTCCAGATATGGGACAACAACAACAAGATATATCTGATGAGCCCAAAATAGTGGAAGTCCAGCAAAAGGGTGGGGAGGATAAAGATACATCAGCTGATGAAACCCCCTGGACTCAAGAAACCTTAGGTGATAACAATACATCAGGTCATGATGACCTAAAGACTCTGGAGGTAGATACATCAGGTGCAGATCAAAATGTGATCTAGGATCAGGTAGATGCACCTAAGTCAAACACAATGATATCCACAAATACAAATATACCTTAGGATGAGGAAAGTGCCAAGGTGGATGAAACAAAAGAAGATGAGGTACAGGATCAACTACAGGATCATCAGGTAGATGCACCGCAAGATCCTCCACCACAAGAAGAGGTTCCTCAGGAGGAGGAAGCAGAACAAGATCACCCTCATGAAGAACATCATGAGGAAGAAATAAGGAAATCACCCTCTCCACTAAAAATAGATGTAGATACTAGAGATCATGGTAGACATGATGATGATGATCGACAACAAGGATCCAGAGATCAAGTACCTCAATCGCTCAAGAAAGAAGTAGGTACGTAATCAGGTTTTGAAATTCAAGAATTTGATGTTTTGACATTATTCTCAGAAACCATTATGAAGCCAAAGAGGAAGGCTAGATTAATCTCGGCCATTAGAAGAGATCCTACTATGGGCAGAAGGACCCCCTAGGTAGCACTTCCCATGGTTGAAAAGGAGAAGGGCAAAATTGCCCTAGAAGAATTTTAGATCACTACAGTCGACTTGGGGTTTGCCAATGAAGACCAAAAAGGCTAGGAAGGGAAGGACATAATAGATTCTTTGACCCAAAGGGTGAAGAAAGAAAAGGAGAAGAATAAGTAGCATAAACAACACATTGCTCACCTGCATTCATACATAAAAAGGTTGATTAACCCTAACAATATAGTATCAGATCAGGCAGTCCCATTGACTGCAATTTCTCAAGAGGAGGTTAATAAATTGAACCTTATGAAACATGAGTCAGTGATTATGAGGAAATGGATGTCATCAGCACTCACAGGAGCTAAGGAGGTAGTGAAAACCTCTTTGCAGAGGTGGAATTCTTTGGGTATCTCCAGAAAGAAGGTTGATAAATTGCAGACGGAGACCGGAAGAAGTTCATTCTAGTTAGAGAAAGCCTTGAGTGCTTTGAATGAAATAAAGAGGATTAATCCTCAGGTCTTAATAAACAACCAAGTACTAGATAATAGCATTGCCATGCTGGTAGATATTTGGTATAAAGACATCAGTTTTGAATGTGATGTATTGAAGAAGTGTAGCAGTAAATTAAGGGATATCAATATGAAGTTGCACATCATGATATCATTTGAAGCAGAAGTCTTGAAGGCTTTAGAAGGAAAAGTAGAGGGGAAAATTGAGAACCAAGATGGAGATTTTGCTATAAAAGCTCTGCATAATAACTTCCAGCCGATGGCTGATGATCCTCTCAACCACCTGACGGAAGAAGTGATGAACAAGGTCATGAGAATCAAAGTCAGAGTGGAGAATTATAATGAAACATTAAACAATAGGAAAGGCAATGTAGAAGTCCTCAGGGATAAATATCAAGCCCACAAGCACACCATTGCCAAAGCTAAAACTCAGGATGGCGAAGAAATTAAAAAGATAGTAGAAGTCTATGAAAATATAAGGACAACATTAAAGGTCCATATACAAGAGGATATTTATCAGGATGATGAAGATACAAAAAGTGATGATCATGCTGATCATGATGATGAAGCTGCACTACAAGGGAAATATATGCATCATGCACTTAGAATAAAATGAGTTATCTAGATGGTTGTTAGCTGGCAACCTGTGCCACAATAGAAGTTGACCAAGTCAAAAGAAATGTACATCGTTGATCTTGAATTGATAAATCTTGATCGTAGATCATTTGTAACCACTCCCTCACCTTATTCTATAAAAGGTGCAAGGATGCCTTATTTTGAACATTCAAAGCTTAATTAAAATTTGTTTGCGAAAATATCAGGGCTTATTTTAAAGTTATTGTAAACATACATATTTTTGCATACTTAATGAAAGAGAAGACCATCTTGATTACAAATCATCGTAAATTCTAAGTAATTTGTCTGAATTCTTGATATATGCTTTGATTTGCTGCGTCCCTTAGAGTGCTCATCAGTCTACATATATTGTCTTCATTCCTCATCCTTTGAAGTTTGCATCATCTGTATCTAGTTGTGGAACATCCTAGTGAAAATATGGTTTGATTTCTTCTTTCTCATAATTGTATCAAGTGTGTATGTGGCTTAATAGATAAAGATTCATCATAATTTGAAGTATTCTTTCAATTTCTTTCAATTTCATAAATTCACCATCATAATTGCAAATAATAGACAATCAGAAGCAAATTACATGAAATATGTAGACACCTCATAGATAACTGAATATTCATAGCATATTTGAAGTTAAAACATATATAATGGATACATATCATGCAAAGATTTAAGTTTAGACACAATATTTGTGGAAATATCCTATGTAGAATAACCTTTCTGTGTAGCATCTTTACATAAACAAAATCTTGCTAATGAACAAACGTAAGACCCCTGAATGGAAACAACAACACACATCAACCACTGAGTAATGTCAATTGATTAAGAACTAATCCACAGAGACTTGGGATCATAAATTCTCTAAATTCATCATATCTTTCAAGATGAGTAAAGGTTGTGTAACTTTTACTCGATGTTTGTTTATGGCTAACATCATGATCAACATAAATTGGCGCTAGAAAGAGGGCCATAAGCCAGAAGTTCATCATCAGTAAGTTTTATCCAATTTGATGATGCAGACAGTGAGGTAACATTGAAACACCTCTAGATTTTGATCAATACGCAAAGATTGATGTTTTAAGCTTGTATATGCTAATCATTTGTGAAGTTTTCAAAATTGACCATAAATATTGCAAGCTTTGTGCTAATCGTTGTGAATTTGCAAAGATCAGTCCAATTTCAGGTAAATTTGTCAAAGTTTTGAGATAATGTGCTTTAGAAACCTGATATCCAATAGCAAGTGTCACCAGACCTAAATATCACCTCATATTTGCATTGTACGTGCAAATATTCTATAAATATCCAGTCAATCTCACTTTCTAACCATAAATATGACCTTTGCTAGTAAATTCTAACTGATCTTTACAGTTAACCAGCTGATTTTCCTTAAATTTGAGAAATCCTGGCTTTCAGGCCAAACACTAGGTCTAGGTCCAGTGGAATCTTTGAAGAATTACCTGTTAGAGGATTTAGACCTAGAACTGTAGACATCCATCATACTCCCAGTTCTAGTGCTTTAGGAGCATCACCAAAGTGTCCTCCTGTAACTCCAATTAGTTTACAAATACCTACAGGATCACCTGTTACACCTCAGGTCATGCCTCAGGTTCAACCTTAGCCAGTCATACCTCAGGCTCAACCTCCTTCAGTTTCAATGTCTTTCTTTGTAGCAAAATCACTGCTGACTTTTAATGTATATCATCCTTTGCCAAAGAATCCTAACAAAATCTATCCAAAGTATCATCCATATCAAGATGCGGATGATCATATCAGAACATTCAAGGAAGCCTGTTGTAGGGATCGAATTGAGCATCATGATGTTCTATGTCGATTATTTCCTTTTTCCTTAGGGGAAGAAGCCTATAATTGGTATATTAGTCTTGGTCAAGGTTCAGTCAGATCATGGCCTATCCTAGAGAAAGCTTTCACTGATAGGTTCAAAATACCTATGGATTCTTCAATTAACTATCACTTGTTTGCCACTATTAAATGATTTCAAGGAGAACCTATTGCTAACTTCAACGCTAGGTTCCAGAAAATGCTGTCTAAGTTAGTTGCCCCTTACACTGTAACTGATGAAGCTGCAAGAAGCATACATTATTTAGCTCTGGATCCTTTAACTTCCATGTTTATCAGGAGAGCACATCCTAATGTCACAACTTTGACACTAGCTTTCCAGGAAGCTATCAAGGTCAGCCAGCAGCTAGTACCTTCTCCAACACCAAACATTGCCTTTCCTACACTTCCTGGTTATCCAACATATCCTGCCCAGCAACAGCCTAATGGAGCCATGATGCCTCCAGATATCATGCCAGTACCACTGCAAGTACCTCCACTGAGTATCATGCCACCTCCAAATGGAAATGGCCAAATGATACAATATCATGGACAAATTCAACCTCAGGCACCTTAGGTTGCAAATCAATCCAATAATAACCATGGATCTTTTTTTTTCAAACCTCTGACAGAAAATGTAGTGGCCAAGGTTTAGGAAGAGAAAGAAGAGATTAAGGAAATATCAGCTCAGTTAAGGAAACTTACTACTGAGATTACTCACTTGAGGAGCCAAAACTTCTACTCTTAGCCTAATCAGAATAGAGGCTATGCAAATGATAGACCTAATTATCCTAATAGGGGGTATAACAATAACTACAACAATAATGGCAATAATAATCCTCCCAGATAGCCTAGAGTGTGGAACACTAGGCCAAACAATGGTTCTTTGCCATCACCCCTAGACAATTTGCCTCCTGGTGAACCAAAACAGACTACTAGAGTCAACCTTGCAGAAGCAGCCCTGACTAACTGGTGTAGAATTCATAACACCAATGCACATGCAGAGTTAGACTGTCCTCAATTCAAGATTGTTGCTAGTATTTTTCAGATTGAAGTCTCCAATACTTCAGGAAATCAACCTCATGTAGAGGGAAATGAACTTGTCCCTTGTGGATATGACTCTCCTTTAGTGCTAGAGAGTTACACTCATCATCCTTATCAGTAGATGATGCCTGCTCACCAAGATTACACTCTGGCATGTGAAGAATCAGCCATGGCCTTTGAGTCAAATTATGTTTTCCCCTTTGAGGATGAAAATGAGCCCTCAAATGCACATGAGGAGGTACATGCATGCCAACAGCAATATCAGACCAAGCATAATTATAACCTGAGAAATAATGCAAATAGGCCAGCTAGTCCATTGACCTCTTCTTTGCCTCCAAATAATTTCAATACACCTCCTGATCCCAAGGCAAGTAATAACCCTGGTTTCCTCAAGGTTAATGCTAAATATTTAACACCACAGTATAATGTGTCAAAAGCTACTAATCTGCCTCATGAATCTGACAAATTGGTCACCTATCTCGCTGATGAGATGAAAAAGATTAAAATCATCCTGTCCTTGTCAGAGTTGCTCAAAACTCCTGCCATCAAGAAAGCGTTTAGGAAATCACTAGATGATCCTACTCCTAAAGAGGATAACCATACCTCAGGTCAGTTTGGTAGAAAAGATCATGCTGCTAGAGATCCTAATGTTAAATACAAGGTGCTAGCTACTGTTCAAGCTGCAAAGACTTCCCACATGACCTTGTATAGAGACAAAAGTGAATCACATCCATTCCTCCTTACTATAAGGATGTTCAGCAAAAAGCTGCACAACTGTTTGGTAGATTCAGGAGCATCTACCAATGTGATGTCCCTATCCATATGCAATGCTTTAGGACTATATCCTACTAAATTTTTGAAGAAGGTGACACAATTAGATAAAACAGAGGTGAGTGTGGTAGGAGAGTTAACTCACATTCACAAGCAGCTAGCATCTAACCCCAGAAGTCAGTATTATATTGACATTCAGGTAGTTGATATACCTAATACCTATGGGATGTTACTCAGCAGGGACTGGTCTAAAACCCTTAATGGATACATGTTCATAGATTTTAGTCATATGTGGTTTCCCTGGAAAGGGATACCAAACCAAAGAAGAATTGATGATGAGCCTTGTATGAAGCACATGATCACTAAATATAACAAAACTAACGAGATCATGTATGTGGATGTAGAACCTAGATTTTACTCCATCAGGTCACAGACTGTCAGGATAGAAGAAATTATGATGTATGATGTTCATCATCATCATGATGATCCTTAGGATGATAAAATAGTTGTAGAATTTGATGGTAATCCTAAGAATGAAAATGAGGTAGACCATTACAAGAATTTTGAGATACACTTGTCTAGAGAGGTAAAATGATGCCAGTTGTTAGAAATACTTGTTCATGATATTCTGATTGATGGATGGTACAAGTTGCATAATGAATCACATTCTGAGAAGACTTGTGAAGCATGCATAGACATGATGGAGATGGAACAAGCATACAGTGATGCATCAGTATCATCATCATCATCAGCATCAGAGGTAAGTTCACCAGACAGTGATAATGATAGTGATGCTAACTGTTGTTTGTTTTTTGCAGGGACAAAAGAAGGTACATGTCAAGATGAATGCCATATTCAAATGACAGAGGAGACACTGGTATGTGACCATAGCAACATTACAAGCAATAAGAAAATCACCCCAGGGAGTGATTGTTTCCTAGAATCAGATTGTGAGTCATCTAATGAGGATGGAGGCAACAATCTGTCTAAATTTGAAGATTTTTTAGCAACAGAGATTTAGAAGATGACACAGCAGCAGAAATCTCCACAAGATGCCCTGAAGGAAGGATGGTGTAGGTTACATGAAGCACCTCACTCAGAGACTGCTTGCTCTTTGTGTCTGCATCTTCTGAAAAGACAAACACTGCCTAGTCCAGAGGAATTACCTTCTGGTGATAAAAGGAAAGAAAAAGCTTCAGCTTCACATGAAATAGTAAAGGTGAAGTCTGAGAAAGCCGAGAAACCAAAGATGAAATGGATATCAGGTGGTGCATCCGTTAGAGCTGCAAAGAAAAAAGAAGGCTCGGATAAGCCTTTGGTTGAAGATAAGCCATGGATCCTTAAATTTGATGGATCTAAGTCAAAACAAGGAGTTGGAGTAGGGATAGATCTTGTTGATCCATCTAGAAAATCCTACTTAGCAGTATACAGACTGTAGTTCCCCTGTACCAACAATGTAACAGAGTATGAAGCTCTGATTCATGGGATACTATTTGCCCTCAAGAAGAAAGTAAAAATTTTGCATGTCTATGGAGACTCATAGTAGTGAGATAGGTAAGAGGAATTTACTCTTGCAATTATAAAAAACTGTCCAATTATAGACATTAGAGTGTGGGACCTGATAGAATATTTTGATGCCTTCAATATCACCCACGTACCTAGAGAACAGAATCATAGGGCAGATGCTCTAGCCCAGGCTGCCACTACATTGGAGCCACTGTCTATTTCATGACTAAAAAGATTTTTAGTAGAGCTAGTACTAGTACCTTCTATGCCTGACAATGTAACCAACCTCCAAGTATTTAATGATGATCAGTATATCCTAGATTTCATCTCCAATAGAGATATATTTGATGCTCAAATCATAGATGAGAATAATGTAGAAGATCATGTCTGGGAAGAAGAAGAGATTTTAGAGTTGCCCAGCAATAAGATTCTTAAGGGAATGATAGAGCTAGAGAGAGCATTTGATCTGGACAGCATGCTAAAACAGAAGGATCTTCCAAAAGCTGATGGAGGACAATATTCACAGGTTAACATTGGACAAAATGATGAAAAGAAAAATGTCCTAATAGGAAAAGTTTGCATAGAAGAAGAATTAGAAGGAATAACCCAGGCTCTCAAACATTACATCCATGTCATTGCCTGGACCTACGATGAGCTAAAAAGATATGATACATCAGTCATCACTCACACCATACTCCTCAAGCCAAATGCCAAGCCCTTCAGACAAAAGCAAAGGCCTGTCAATGCTTTGCTGGAACCCATTATTTTTGAGGAGGTTAAGAAACTGTTAAATGCTAGGATCATATTTTTTGTTAGACACTCCACTTGGGTAGCAAACTTGGTCCCAGTGAGGAAGAAAAATGGAGACATCATGCTATGTGTGGACTTCAGGAACCTGAACAAAGCATTTGAGAAGGATAATTATCCTTTGCCTTCCTTAGATGAGGTCCTGCAAACTGTGAATGGTGCCAAAATGATGTCATTCCTGGATGGTTTTTCAGGCTATAACCAGGTAATGGTGGATAAGATAGACAGATTGAAAACTACCTTCACCACAAAGTGGGGGATATTCGCCTATAGGTGCATGTCGTTCGGGCTGATAAATGCTAGAGCAACATTCCAACGAGCAATGGACATAGCCTTCAAAGGCTTAATAGGAAAATGCATAGTCATAGACATGGATGACTTAACAGTATTCTCTAAAGATAGAGGAAACCATGTAGAAGATCTTAGAAATGTGCTTAAAAAATGTGAACAATATGGGATATCCCTGAACCCCAAGAAATGCATATTCATGACAACAATAGAAAAATTACTAGGCCACCTGATAACTAAAAATGGGATTATCATTGATCCTGACAGGGTAGAGTCCATCATGAAAATACAACTTCCTGGAAGCAAGAAAGAGCTCAAATCTTACTTTGGTAAGATTAATTTTGTTAGAAAGTTCATCACTAGCTTTGTAGAAATAGTCAAACCCTTAAATGCCATGATCAAGAAGGATGCTAAAATTGAGTGGACACCAGAGGCTAGAGCAGCTTTTGAAGACAATAAAAAAGCTATATCTGATGCTCCAGTTCTAATCAATCTAGACTATACCAAGGACTTCTACATTTATTCATTTGCTTTAGAGCATACCTCTGCAGTAGTGTTGACACAAAGAAATGAAGAAAAAGAAGAGAAGCCCATAGACTTCATGAGCTGCCCTTGCAAAGATGCTGAGCTGAGATACATGGATGTTGAAAAGTAGACACTTGCTCTGGTTTGAGCAGTAAAGAAGTTTAGGCACTATATTTTGAGAAGTAAAGTGATTGTTGTGGTGCCTGATGCAGTAGTGAAAATGTTATTAATGCAGAGCGAGCCAAGTGAGAAAATGGCTAAGTGGATCATAGTCCTACAAGAATATGACATGGACATTACACCCATGAAGCTAGTAAGAGGACATGATTTATTCTAGATGATATCAGAGATTGACCCCACTATCATGAGCCAACAGTATGTTATTAATGCAAAGGATAATGGAGAGTGGTACTCAGACATCAGGCACATCTTGATTACTAGAAGATGTCCTCCAAGACTGCAAGCCTCACAAAGGAGAGCCCTAAAAATAAGGTCACAGAAGTATATGATGAAAAGGGGAGTCCTTTTCAAGAAAAATTATGAAGGAATATATCTAAGATGCCTAGAAAGGCCAGAAGCAGATAAGGTCTTATCAAAGCTACATGACAAGTTTGGGATAGCCCATGGGTCGTCCTTGGCCATAACTCATGCTATCCTTAGAGAAGGATACTATTGGCCCACAATTTTCAAGGATACTATTGAACATATTAAATGCTGCCATGTGTGTTAGGTTGCTATGAACAGAGAGAGAGATATGCTACTCAATCTTTCCAGCCAGTGATGGAAATGCGCCTATTTATACAATGGGGAATGGACTTCATAGGACCAATTAATCCTCCATCATCTTCAGGTCACAGGTATGTCTTAACGATTACTGACTACTATACCAGGTGGACTGAGGCTATCAACACCAAGACCTGCAATGCTGAAGATGTCATCAGATTTCTGGAAAGTAATATAGTCACCAGATATGGAGTTCCCTATGCTCTGGTAAGTGACAACGGGTCTGCTTTTAATTCAACCAAACTGTCAAGCTGGGCTTTTGATTATGGGATCATATTGAAGTTCTCCTCAAACTATTATCCCTAAGGGAATGGACTAGCAGAATCTACCAATAAAATTTTGTTGAACATCATAAGAAAGTTAATAGAAAAGAACCCTAGGGAGTGGAACACCCTTCTGAAATATGCCTTATGGGTAGACAGAACCAGGAATAAGGTTGCATTAGGAAACTCGCCTTTTCACTTAGTATATGGGGTGGATCCCATCCTCCCTATTAATCTAAAGATTCCTACACTGCAGTTTGCCCAAGAGTACCTAGGCATAGACAATAAACAAGAAGTTAGGTTGCTTCAGTTGATGCACCTGGAAGAGAAAAGAAGTCAGGCAATTGATCAATTTGCCAAACATTAGGCTATTGTCAAATGCTGGTTTGACAAAAGAGCTAGGGTTAAAGCTTTTAGGATTTCTGATTTAGTCCTAATGTGGGACAAAGCACATAAGAGGAAAGGAGACCATGTAAGTTTGACAAACTCTGGATAGGTCCTTTCCAAATTTCTGAAATATTAGGAGACAACACTTATAGGCTTAAAAACTTGATAGGTGAGGATGTTCCATTACCAGTTAATAGACAGTTCCTTAAACATTATTTCCAAGCCTGAGTTAGCTTCATGACAGTCATGTGTATCATAGTGTATATTTGTATAGTTGTTTCTACAGTTTTGTTTTGGTTTTTGTTTTGTTTTCTTGTTGAGTTTTTGTTTTGGTTAGTCAAGATGATGCAATTCATCACCTTAGAAAATAACTAAATTGTTAGGATTCAAGTGATGAGAACAAATTTATATATAGGTTATGACTCATTCTGAGAAGTACTTGTGATCAGGTCTGTGATACTTTTTCATCAGGGTGCCTTTTCTTAATCAAAGTGATTCTTTCACAATGACTCACCTAACAGCCTTGCGTTTGTTGAACACACAAGTATAGGTATTAAGTGAAAAATCTAAAGGGAATCCCTTGCTACCAATACAATCTCAAATCTAAATCAGCAAGTGACCATACCTTGCACACTGAGCTTACATGATGACATCAGATATATATAGATCAAATATTGAAAAATCCAAAAATATAATAAAATTAGGCCATCTAAGTAACTCTACTGGGGCTATAGACACCTGTTGGCAGTGGGGCTCTACTTAGGGGGATTGTATAGATAACTTGCCGAGACTATGGATGCCTACTAGCAGCAAGACTCTATCTAGGTTGGCTATGAGGGATGCTCCCAAACTATGTAGCTTAACACTAGTTACTCATGTTTTCAACTTGCTTTCAAGATGAGGATAATTAATCATTTGCACACACCTGATCCTTTCTTCGCATTGTTGCCATGATGAAAGATTTATCATACAGAAAGATTATGATGCTTATACTTAGAAAGAGTTAGAATACTATATATGAATGTGATCACCTCACTTGAATCATTAGAATTTGTTTGTTTTCTTTGGTGGCAATTTGTTGTGTGGCTACACAACATGCCCCATTTTGACTTGACAAAATAGGTACCCAACTTTTTCTACTTGGCTTGTTCTTGGTTTTTCTATTTTTCAACGGTTTGGTAAAAGTAAGTCATGCAAGTGACCCTACATAAGGAAGTTGGGTAAGTCATCATGATGAGGTCAGTTTGTCAAGGTTAGCATTTCATATCAATAACCTCATGGTTGGAAAGAGTACAAAATTTCATGCAGGTTTGCCTTTTGGATCACCCTGATATTCCTTAGGGAACGAAAGTTATGACAAGTCAAAGTCTTGGTCAAACCTAATATTCTGAGGGGGAGTCATATTCTTTAACATCAGTCATCTTATGAAAGATCACCCTGATCCAATTTTATCACCTGATAATCATTTGGTTCAAAGCTCCAGACGTCAATTTTACGTGATAGTAGTATTTACCCATCAAACGGCTTCATATATTTTGCGGGGGTCATATTTCGAATATCACTGGATAATTCAAATATCACCCGATATTTCGAATATCACTCAATATTTCAAATATCACCTGATATTTCGAATATCACCTGATCTTTCAAATATCACCTTGTCACAAAATATCACCCCAGTGCCAATATGCTGATGATGTCATCTTTTCCCGATGAACAAAGAAAATCACCCTGACGGTGACATCATCATCCTTTTTGCCTCGCAGAGGTATATTTCAAGCGATCACCCTTTTACACAATATGACGGTGACGTCATCCTGATCTTTCGAAAGGGGGTCACTTTACTTTTGAGGGGTCATGTTTCGAATATCACCCAATCTTAAAACATGACCTGATATTCTCAATATCACCCAATATTACGCCGAGGGGGTCATATTTCAAATATCACCTGATCTTCTAAAGATCACCCCCCCTCATCTTGCCATGCAACATTAAATGCCATAAATGCAGTAGGTGGATTCCCACTGATTGCAAACATGGTCTAAACACTTGGCAATGTCCGTATATTTCTAGCAAAGGATCAATGGTTATGATCAAATGAACCCTGCTTTGCCATAATAATGAGGATAAAAGTGTCTTTGCAAGGTTATTTTCATTTTACCTTGCGATAAAATGAGAATTTACAAAGAGTAGACGTTCAAACCCTAGTACGAGCTACATGTAGATGCGAATAGCCTACAGCAGAATAGAACATGTGATCATCACCGATATCTGAACCCTTTTTCCATAATCATTAGCTTAACACAGGAGAAAAGCATAATCAGGTAAGTAATTAAAAACCCTCCTATTGTCGTTTTATGCATGTCCAGGTAGGATGTTTTTCCAGTAGGTTTAAAACTATAAGTATGCATATTAGGATGAAATAGAGATTAATGAATATAATATGCATGATGTCGTAAACATATAATGTTGTATATGAATGGATATAAATGTTATCATAAGACCAGGCATGTTTCATTATAGGAAGCCATGGCAGATGTCAGGAAGAACAAGTCTGATGCAGAATTTCTTAAACCTATGTTTGCTCAACCAGAAGGAGTACAGTTCAAATATGGTGTCCTAGGAGATACTCATTAGGGAAATACGAATTTGGCAGCATGGTCATCCAAGATGAGTGAGGATAAAGATGATACCTTGCTAGATAGCATATTTGTGTCAGGAATGTGGCATGCAACTGGATTTCCTTATTCTATGGAAACTCCTGAATTGATAATTGAGTGCGCCAAAAATTATAACCCTCAGACAAGGAGAGTGGAAAAACATGGAAGGGTGTATGCAGATCTGTCCATCAAAGGGATTGCAGCTACTTTCAATCTACCACTTGGAAAGAAGGTAGTTAGTATGGATCTGAAGAAGCTGGAAATTGAATATACAAATAACAAAAAGATTGCAAGAAAGAGGATGTACCAATGGAGAGCAAAGAACAACCCTTACACTACCTCTGCCAAACTACCAGTGCACCTATACAAATTTGAATTTGATGATGAATATCAATATATGATTGCCCTACTCAGTAGAGTGACAGGCTAGCCTAATGCTAGAAGTTTCAAAGATTGGATGTACGGGGTTATCATAATGTGCATTTATACAGACAACAAGCCATTATGTTCTAAGATCATCAGTGATGCCCTAGATGAATAGCTAATGAACCTAGGGGGCCTGGAGTGTTCATTTTACATGACTTCATATTTTGTATATTCATGTGCATATAAAGGTACATTTGATGCATTAACCATAGTTGGAAAGATTGGTGGTAGTATAAATGATGCCCATATATGGGACCATTATCCTCAGTTGCAGAGAACAAACTACCTCCTAGATTGAAAATTAATGAATGATGCATTCTCTATGCATCTGGTCAGAAAAATGGAGGATAGGACTAAAAGACTGAGCATGGAAGCTCAGGAAGTTATATACAAGCATGGTGCTTGGTTTATCCAGTTTGCCACATTTTCATACATCAAAATAGAAGGTTTTGAAGGCTAGCCCTTGATGCTACCCAGGTACCCTACTGATGGGGTAGTCCTGATGGAATTTGTGAGACAAGTATCAACAATACTAGATGCATACAAAGAAAACAAGAAAATATCTACAGTATTATTTCTAGTGACTATAGGGTGGTACATGTGCCCAGATTCTAAAAACATCAAGAAGGCCATAGCTAGTTTGAACATGATGAACTTACAGCCATTCCCATTGGATAGATCATATGATCCCTATGGAAGGATGCAGAAGATTGTAGGTCAACCCATCCATAAGAAACACTTGGAGGATTTCTAGATAGATTGTGAGGATGAGGCCAAGGTTAGAAGGAGAAAATATCAGAGACTCACCCTTAACAAGATCAAGACATTTGATTGCGTTCCAGTACCTGCACAATTGAAGAAGGATGATGGAAAAACCATGTCCAATGAATATGAGGACAATAAGGTGTATAATGACACCATTTCAGCCCCTGACCTGACGCAACTTGAAGACATTTCATTAGATCAGTTTACAGGTGGGGTGCTCCAGTTGACACAAGCATGGGTGGATAAACAAATAAATATACTGAAGAAGAAGGGAAAGGCCATCACAGTAGATAACAAGAGGAAAAGACAAGAGATTCTTGATGAGGAATATGATGACTTTCTTGGAGAGAAGAGAAAATCTAATGTAGAAAGGTTGCCACCCCAAAAATAAGGAAAAGGACCTCCTAGAGGGAAAAGGAAGACTGATAATGAACGAAAGGGGGTAATAATTGAGAGAATTGATATACCAGCTGAGGACGCATCTACATCAGGATAGGCATCAGCGTCATCTGCACCACCTCTAGAGGATAAACAAAAGACCAAAAGGATCCTGAGGCCGGCTGGGGATACTGTAGAAATACAAGATCAAGGCCAAACTTCACAGTAGAATGTGGAGAAGGATATTCTTATTGAAGAGGAGCCTGCAGAAGATGACCCCATGGTGGTCACCAGGAAAAGGAAGGCACCCTTAATGGCATCCACTCCTAAGAAACTGATAACACACATGAGGGTTGAAATAAGACATGACCCCATAGTATTAAGGGGAGCTGGTAGTGAAGTGTTTAGAAAAGAATTGCAGTACGATGTGCCACTTCCTACCATCATATAGTTTAAAACTAAGAAAGCTAAAGAGAAAGTAAAAGAAACCACTAGAGCAAGTCAAGGTGATCCTTTCTCATTGGAGGAAACTATGGACTTATTGGATGATGAAGTGGTACAAAGTGTGACTTCTCAGCAGATGGAGACACTTGCTTCTAACACTCGCATAACTCCACAAGGAACCCCATCCTCACATAGGGTACTATTAGAAGAGTTGAAGAAAGCGGAACAAGGTAAAGAAGATAGCCCAGAGAGGGTAGCCCAACAAATGGGGCTTGATAAGTTAGTTGATTAGGTGACTAGTCTTGCAGTGATAGACCTAACACACATGGAGGATGAACGTCTTGAACATCAAGCAGGTGCACTTGGTAAGGTAAAAAATATTCAGGAAGTCAAGTTGACAAAAGTGGAGAGTCATTCTCCAGATATGGGACAACAGCAACAAGATATATCTGATGAGCCTAAAATAGTGGAAGTCCAGCAAAAGGGTAGGGAGGATAAAGATACATCAGCTGATGAAACCCCCCGGACTCAAGAAACCTTAGGTGATAATGATACATAGGTCATGATGACCTAAAGACTCTAGAGGTAGATACATCAGGTGTGGATCAAAATGTGATCCAGGATCAGGTAGATGCACCTAAGTCAGACACAATGATATCCATGGATACAAATATACCTTAGGATGAGGAAAGTGCCAAGGTGGATGAAACAAAAGAAGATGAGGTGCAAGATCAACTATAGGATCATCAGGTAGATGCACCACAAGATCCTCCACCGCAAGAAGACGTTCCTCAAGAAGAGGAAGTAGAACAAGATCACCCTCATGAAGAACATCATGAGGAAGAAATAAGGAAATCACCCTCTCCACCGAAAATAGATGTAGATACTAGATATCAGGGTGGACATGATGATGATGATGATCGACAATAGGGATCCAGAGATCAAGTACCTCAATGGCTCAAGAAAGAAGTAGGTATGGAATCAAGTTTTGAAATTCAATAATTTGATGTTTCGACATTATTCTTAGAAACCATTATGAAGCCAAAGAGGAAGGCTCGATTAACCTCGGTCATCAGAAGAGATCCTACTACGGGCAGAAGGACCACCCAAGTAGCACTTCCCATGGTTGAAAAGGAGAAAGGCAAAATCACCCTAGAAGAATTTTAGATCACTATAGTCAACTTGGGGTTTGCCAATGAAGACTAAAAAGGTCAGGAAGGGAAGGACATAATAGATTCTTTAACCCAAAGGGTGAAGAAAGAAAAGGAGAAGAATAAGCAGCATAAAGAGCACATTGCTCAACTGAATTCATACATAAAAGGGTTGATTAACCCTGACAATATAGTATCAGATTAGGTAGTCCCATTGACTGCAATTTCTCAAGAGGAGGTCAATAAATTAGACCTTATGAAACATGAGTCAGTGATTATGAGGAAATGGATGTCATCAGCACTCATAGGAGCTGAGGAGGTAGTGAAAACCTCTTTGCAAAGGTAGAATTCTTTGGGTATCTCCAGAAAGAAGGTTGATAAAGTATAGACGGAGACTGGAAGAAGGTCATTCCAGTTGGAGAAAGCCTTGAGTGCTTTGAATGAAATAAAGAGGATTAATCCTCAAGTCTTAATAAATAACCAGGTACTAGATAATAACACTGCCATGCTGGTAGATATTTGGTATAAAGACATCAGATTTGAATGTGATGTATTGAAGAAATGTAGCAGTAAATTAAGGGATATCAGTATGAAGTTACACAGCATGATGTCATTTGAAGCAGAAGTCCTGGAGGCTTTAGAAGGAAAAGTAGAGGGGAAAATTAAGAACCAAGATACAGATTTTGCTATAAAAGCTCTGTATAATAACTTCCAGTCGATGGCTGATGATCCTCTCAACCACCTAACGGAAGAAGCGATGAACAAGGTCATGAGAATCAAAGTCAGAGTGGAGAATTATAATGAAACATTAAACAATAGGAAGGGCAACTTAGAAGTCCTCAGGGATAAATATCAAGCCCATAAGCATGCCATTGTCAAAGCTAAAACTTAGGATGGCGGAGAAGTTGGTAAGATAGTAGAAGTCTATGAAAATATAAAGACAACATTAAAGGTACATATACAAGAGGATATTCATCAGGATGGTGAAGATACAAAAAGAGATGATCATGATGATCATGATGATGAAGAAGAAGAGCCTGAAGAGTAGATGAAGATGCACTATAAGGGAAATATATGCATCAGGTACTTAGAAGAAAATGAGTTACCTAGATGGTTGTCAGTTGGCTACCTGTGCCACTGGAGAAGTTGACCAAATCAAAAGAAATGTACACCGTTGATCTTGAATTGATAAATCTTGATCGTAGATCATTTGTAACTGCTCCCTCACCTTATTCTATAAAAGGTGCAGGGATGCCTTATTTTGAACATTCGAAGCTTAATTGAAATTTGTTTGCTGAAATATCAAGGCTTATTTCAAAGTTATTGTAAACGTACATGTTTTTGCATACTTAATGAAAGAGAAGACCATCTTGATTACAAATTATCGTAAATTTTGAGTAATCTGTGTCTAATTTCTTGATATATGCTTTGATTTGCTGCATCCCTTGGAGTGCTCATTAGTCTACATATATTATCTTCATTCCTCATCCTTTGAAGTTTGCATCATCTGTATCTAGCTGTGGAACATCCTGGTGAAAATATGGTTTGAATTCTTCTTTATCATGACTGTATCAAGTGTGTATGTGGCTCAATAGCTGAAGGTTCATCATAATTTGGAGTATTCTTTCAATTTCTTTCAATTTCATAAATTCACCATCATAATTGCAAATAATGGACAATCAGAAGGAAATTACATGAAATATGCAGACACCTCATAGATAACTGAAGATTCATAGCATATTTGAAGTTAAAACATGTACAATGGATAAATATCATGCAAAGATTTAAGTGTAGACACAATATTTGTGGAAATAGCCTATGTAGAATAGCCTTTCTGTGTAGCATCTTTACAGAAAAAAATCCTGCCGATGAACAAACGTAAGACCCCTGAATGGAAACAATAACACACATCAACCACTGAGTAACATTAGTTGATTAAGAACTAATCCACGGAGACTTGGGATCATGAATTCTCTAAATTCATCATATCTTTCAAGATGAGTAAAGGTTGTTGTGTAACTTTAATTCTATGTTTATTTATGACTAACATCATGATCAACAAGATGCTGGCGTGGTTGGTGGCACAGCGGTGGTCACATAGTGGCGGATGTGGTGCAAAGGCCGCAGGGAGCAGCAAAAGGGAGACAAAGGCCGCTCGGGGGTAAATAATGTCCACGGGGTGTTCGAAGTTGTGGGGAGTGTGGGGAGGGGGCAGAGCCCCCACCCACATCCCACAGCGTGGGGTGTGGTTGGGGGCTCCGCCTCCTAACCACACCCATTGTAATGGTAGCTATGGTGGGGGGGTTTGAACCCGCCCCGCCACTTCATTTAATTTTTTTTATTATAAACTGTGAACTGTGAACCAATAACAACGCAGTCCCTCCATTGTTTACCCCTCATTTATTTATTTAATAATATTTTCTTTTATATAGGTTTTACTTAATATAATCTACACATATATATATATATACACACAACAATCATGATTTTTATTAAATTTAATTTCACAATTAATAAATATTAAAATATAACTAAATATAGATATATATATATATAATGTATTTTTTATATATTTTCTTTTCTTAGGTAGAATATTAAAATTTATCATATCTAAATGAAGTAATGCATTCTTTCAAATACACAAAGTAAATAGAATTACAATTTTTTTTTAAAACAAAATTTACAAGATATATAACTATATATTTTTTTCTCTTTTTTCATTTCAACTACAACACAAAAACTCATTTTTTTCCCTAACAAGTTTATTCATTGTATGACTAAAATTTTACACATTTTTTAAGACAGGAAACAATTATAATTAAGTAATTTAAAATGCCTATAATAAATAACTACAACCAATTTTTTTTCTTCCTTTCCATAGTAACAAATTACAACTTTCTTTATTGTCACAACAACAATTTCATAACTTAACAAAATTGATATTTCTATTATGTCATTCAATGAGATAGATTATAACAAACTTCCTTCAATTCAACCTTTGAATAATATACATTTAAACTAACAATTTCTAACTTTCAATTCAATGAGAAATGTCCAACACACACAACTTCAAGAATATAATTTTACAACCAAAAGAGAGAACCGAGTTCTCATCTTTTAGAACTAACAATGGTAAGATCTCCAAGAAGGCCAAGCTCTCTCTCATGAGATTTAAGAGTAAAGAAAAATAAAATATTTTCCAAGACAAGGAATTTCTTCAACTTCACACTAAGCTCCAAGGAACCTGCATATCACACAAATGGGAAAAGAAAACCACACATCTTGCTCTCCTCCCTACTGTAGACCCGCAAGAGGGTCACCCCCAAGCTGGGGAGGTCATCCACACACCTAGGGAACTCAAATTCCACTTCACAACAAGGCACACAAACATCCCAAAACACATGTTACACCCATAGGAAATCACAACACACGAACTCAACCAAGGTGATTTCAAAGGGGTAGGAGAGTGGATACACTCAACTCAAGAGTGCCACTCCTTCAAATTATCTCAATACAATTTCTCTTATGGCCTCAAGCCAACATGTTAACAAAATTTCTAAAAGGATTCATATTTTGGCTCTCAAGCCATGTATCAAATTGCTCAAAATCACATAAATTGCCCTCAAGGCTTTCAACATCCCAAAACAAGGTAATGAACTTGAGGAGGATCACTCCTCCCCTACCCCACACTTGTTGAGCATTTTCTCCCAACTGGGAGAGGCTCTTACAACACCCCACAAAATTTCCCCACAATAACAAAATACAACACAAGCAAAATACATCTCACACATGCATCATGCAAGCAAATTAAAATACAAAGGGGAGACCTTAGCCTTGAAAACCAACCTTTAAAAGCCCTATTATGGAAGAAGTTGATGTAGAGATTCTCCAAAATCTCCTCCAGCATAAGCCACCAAACTCCCTCTATCTTTTTCCCCCAAAAACAATTTCAAACAATTCAAATTCTCAAAAAAATTCAACCACCCCTCACCCTATCCCAAGTGGGATTAAAATAAGTCCAACCCATGAGCTTAGAGGAATGGGGAGGTGACACTTGTCACCTCCTCACTCTTCCTCCCCACTACAAGTATGTCCCAAGGGATGGGTGTTGACACATGTCACTCACCCATCCCCAAAGTCTCCCTCACCTCTTACCACATGTCCTCTCTCGAACACATGGGAGAGAAAAGGAGAGTTAAAGAGGGAAAGGGTGACACATGTGTCCCCTTCCTTTCCTCTCATGAAGGACCACACAACTCCATGGGTACTCTCACCAATTGTGAGAGAGACTTGAAGTCAAGTCCTCCACAATTGGTGGGTCTTGGAGTCATCTCTAACCTTGGGAAGTGAAAAGGGATGGCTTTGAGTGTTGGTACCACTCATCCTATCCCTCCCATGCCTCTAAATTCATCACTTAACTTCAGTGTGAAGTTAAGGTGAACATATGGAGGTTTACCAAGGGTTACCTGAGTCAAAAGGGACTCTAGATCCATGGGGTATAACTCAGGGTCAAGTTAAAACACATGAAAAGGGTCTCCAAAATTTAAAATTTTAAAAATGTAATTCAAAGATAATTCTTACAACACAAATTATAATTCAAATTAAAAGAGGGTAGACTTAACCCAATTAACCACATGTAAATTAATCATTACAACATTTCATCATACATAGAGTTGATCTTGGTTCCTCGTGGAACTAGATCAACTTCACAAGGAATTACAACATCAAGTGTGGGATGATCTGCAGTATCTGTGGTTGGTTAGAAATACCTGCACACTCAGTTGAAAAGTTAATTCCACATATCAATAACATAGCCAAAGTAAATTAAAACTTGTACTCGCATAAGATATCACAAGTTCTCTTAAGCATAAAGGAAATCACATTACAATTTTCTAACTAACATCACCCAATTAGTTTTCCTTTAATATAGAGCATCTATGTAACATCACCCAATTAGTTTTCCTACAATATAAACATCTATCCAATATCACCCAATTTGTTTTGTCTTAATGCAAGCATCTATCTAACATTGCCCAATTTGTTTTCTATTAATACAAGCATCTATCTAACATCACCCAATTAGTTTTTCCTATAATATGAACATCTATCTAACATCACCCAATTTGTTTTCTCTTAAGCATCTATCTAACATCACCCAATTTGTTTTCTCTTAATACAAGTATCTATCTAACATCACCCAATTAGTTTTTCCTATAATATGAACATCTATCTAACATCACCCAATTTATTTTCTCTTAATACAAGAATCTATCTAACATCACCCAATTTGTTTTCTCTTAATACAAGCATCTATCCAACATCACCAAATTAGTTTTCCTTTAACCTAATAAAGTCTAATAGTTCAGGAATCTAGGATCAACAGTTCCACAAGTCTAAAAGTATCAGTGACAGTAAGGTAAATAGTCACATGAACGGAAATAAAAAAGATAGGCCTCACATCCTCCCCCCTAAAGACTGTACTTCCTCTTGGAAGTCATCAAAGAGGTGAGGATAAAGAGTCTTCAATCTCGCTGCATCCTCCCATGTCGCAGTGACCTCATCATACATGTCCCACTGGACTCTAACCTGGTCTAACTCTCGACCTCGAAGGCCCAGCATCTGACAAGCCAATATGCGAATTGGCTTGAAAGCTAGATGTTCGTCTGCCTCTAGCTGAAGAGCACTCTAATCCAATACGTGAGATAAGTCAAAGATGTATCATCATAAAACTGAAACATGAAAGACATCGTGGATATGCGACAGGCTAGGTGGCAAGGCTAGATGATAGGCTATAGGTCCTATCTGCTCCAAGATCTCGAAAGGTCCTACAAACCAAGGTGCTAGCTTAGAGCCCTTTCTGGAATGGATTGGACTCTTGTGCGGTCACACTCTCAAAAATACCCTATCACCCAGTGAGAAGCTTCGATCTATCCTCTTAGGATTGGCATACTTCTTCTGTCTATCCTGTGCCTCCTAAAGTCTCTGTCTAATCAGTGTGACCTACTGCTCCATATCCTGAACTATCTCTGGACCAATGGCAACCCTGTCCCCTATCCGATCCCAACTCAATGGTGTCCTGCATGGTCTGCCATATAAAGCCTGAAAAGGAGGCATACCCAATGAGCTGTGATGCTCATTATTGTAGGGAAACTCAACCAGATACATATACTCTTCCCATCTAGACTGATGGTCCATAACATACATATGAAGCATGTCTTCCAACACCTGATTAACTCTCTCTGTCTGTCCATTGGTCTTAGGATGGTAAGTTGAATTGAAGTTGAGCTGAGTGCCCAATGCCTGTTGTAAGGCTCTCTAAAAAGATGAAGTGAAAACTGAGTTTCTATCAGAAATGATGCAATAAGGTACTCCATGAAGTCTGATAATTTGATCTAAAAATACCCTCGCCATAGATGGTGCATTATATGTCATGCATACAGGTGAGAAATGTACCACCTTGGTCAACTTGTCAACCGTCATCATGATGGCATCATGGCGACGTGATGACATAGGTAGACCAACAATAAAATCCATGGAAATGGTGTCCCATTTCCACTCAGGTATCTTGTGAGGGTACAATAGTCCTACTGGATGTTGATGCTTGGCCTTGACCCTCTGACACTCAAGACAATGAGCAACATATTCTACAATATCACATCTCATACCGGCCCAATGGTATAACTATCCCAAATCAACATGCATCTTCTTCACCCCTGGGTGTGCTGCATAAGGTGCTCTATGAGCCTCTGAAAGGATCACTGCACATAGATCACCTGCACGGGGTACATAGATGTGTTGCCGATGTCTAAAAAAACCATCAAGCTCAAGGGAATATCTTGTGAATCTGCCCTTAAGGGCCCTCTATTTCTAAATTTCCTATTACACCTCAAGAAACCACTCGTCCTCAAGTAGATGCTGTAAGATATGCTCTCTCAAGTCCACCCTCAATGTCAAGGTTAGGATCTCGTGGCGCCTTCGACTCAAGGTGTCAGTGACCACGTTCTCCTTCCCTTTGATGTAGTGGACATCAAAGTCATACTCACACAAGAACTCCATCCAATGCCACTGACGGGCATACAAATTTGGCTGTGTGAAAATATATTGCAAGCTATGATGATTCGAATGGAGCTCAAAGCGTTGACCTAAAAGGAAGTGTCTCCAACAAACAAGAGCTTGAATGAATGTTGCAAGCTCTAAATCATGAGTAGGGTAGTTTAGCTCATGTGTCTTGAGCTTACGCGATTTGTATGCAATCGCTCTACCACCCTACATAAGCATGGCTCCCAAACCCTCTAGTGATACATCTGTGCATACAACAAAATCCTCTACAAGATCTGGAACTGCTAATATGGGAGCACTGGTTAGACGCTCCTTGAGGACCCCAAAGGCCCTCTCACACTGCTCGATCCAAGTGAAACCTTTCCCTTTCCACTAAAGGGAAGTGATGGGATGTGCTATTCTGGAAAAGCCCTTGATGAATCTACAATAATAACCAGGTAATCCCATAAAGCTCCTGACCTCAATCACATTGGTGGGTGCTAGCCAGTCCTGAATCGCTCTGATCTTCGATGGATCTGTGGAGATGCCATCGCCTGATAAGATGTGCCCCAAATACTGCACCTCTGTCCTGAAGAAGACACACTTCACCAAGTTGCCATAAAGTTGCTACTCTCATAAGCACTGCAAAACCTGACGCAGATGATCCACATGCTCCTCCTCAGTCTGCAAATAGATCAAAATATCATTGAGGAAAATGATCATGAACCAATCCAAGTAAGTGTGGAACACCCTATTTATGAGGCTCATGAACACTGTAGGGGCATTCATCAAACTAAAGGGTACCACTGTGAACTCATAATGGCCATATCTGGTTCAAAAAGTAGTCTTGTGAATATCTATCTCTGTGATACGCAATTGGTGATACCTAGATTTTAGATCAATTTTTGGGAACACTCTGGCTCCCTACATCTGATCAAAGAGGTCGTCAATCCTAGGAAAAGGATAATGGTTCTTCACCATCACCTTGTTCAATTACATGTAGCCCATGCATAATCGAAGAGACCCATCATTCTTCACGAAGATAACTGGTGTGCCCCATGGTGAAACACTAGGTCAGATGTGCCCCTTCTCAAGTAACTCCTCTCACTACAGCTTGAGCTCTGTAAGCTCATGTGTAGTCATCTTGTAGGGTGCATGAGACACTGACTCGGCACCTGGCACTAGATCGATGTGGAAATCAACCTCTCTGTGTGGAGGCATACCTAGTAATTCTGACAGAAACACGTTGGCAAAATCTCTTAGGATAGGGTGATCATCCAATGAAGCCTCAAGCTCATCCTCTGATCTATCACTAACTGTGATAGTGAAAAATTGAGACCCTTTCTACATGCAGTGCTTAAGCTACTGAGCGGATATCATACATACTGCCGTGGGCTTCTGTATGCCCACTAACTCAACTGGTGAGCCATGATCGTCTAAGTAGCTAATCATCCTCTGGCAACAATCTAGATTGGCTCTATGAGCCGCAAGCCAGTCCATACCCAAAACTACACCATAGGATCCTAATGGCATAACCCTAAGGTCACATGATGTAGTGAAGGAACCCAAGGAGATCTCGCAATCTCTAACCAAGGTATCTACTGACATCCTGGCCCCAGAGGCCAACTCAACCTCCCACCTAATGTCCTACCTAGAAGCCACCAGCCTGCAACATTCCACTAACGATGTAGACAAAAAAGAGTCAGTAGCTCCAAAGTGAAAAAGAATAGAGATGGGGAAATCCCCAATCATACCTACTGTCTCAATAAATAAGGCCTGGAAGTTAGCTTGGTGGTTGTCAACCACTGTAAACATGCAGTGGGACTTGTCTACATCACCTACAGTCTGCTTAGATCCTCCTAAATGGGGCAGTCCCCCTGCTGTAAATCCCTGTGGACACTCTCTGGCTAAATGCCCTACCCCACCACATACATAACACGAGCCCCTAGCTTATAACTATCTTGACTAAGTCCTACCTGACTGCTACTATCCAGTCCATCTTGTGGACCCCTATGATCCTCTGTAAGACTGCTAAGACCTCGTGGGTCTCGCAGATGATCCCTGCTATCTCTGATCTCTATGCGGGCCCTACTGCTGCCAACCATGGTTCTATCCTCTCTGAACCCTCTATTGGGGTCTAGACCTCTGCTGATGTTGTTGCTGCTACTACTATGGAGGCCTAGGAGGTAATGATGAAAAATTGAATCCTCCTTTCTATGGTGTGGATTGTGGTCTTCGAAAGTTCTGCTATTGCTGGTCATTATGGTCCTGAAATTGTAGGCATGAATTCTGCCCTCTTCCCTAAATTTTCTCTGCAATATAAGCCTTTTCGAGATCCTCACTCATAGTCTGGGGGTCTTCCATACGCACTAATCCTACTATCCCATGATTCAAACCTCTAATGAATTTGTGCACTAGGAGTTTCTCATCATGGAGATACTCTATGTAACGAGAAAACTCAATGAACCAGCTCTCATATTGAGCAACTGTAATCCTCTCTGCTTTAAGTCATTGAACTCATCTATCTGGCACTGTCTATAATGATCTGACAAGTATTGCACATTAAATCACTCTATGAACATGTCCCATGTGAGTGTATCTAAGGATAACCGGCACTTGCACTCCTTAGTGTGCCACCAGGTAGCTGCTGCATCCCTTAAAAGGTGTACTGCCACTCATGCTTTTGTGTTTCTCCCATAAGGTCACAACATGAAGCACTTATCTAAACTGATGAGCCAAGCCTCAGCCTCAGCTCCATCTGTAGCTCCTGCAAAGGTAGGTGGATTAAGCCTAAGCAGGTCTCTGATGGGATCTCCTTTGTCTCTAAGTCCTATAACCAGCTCATCCAAACCATACTCATACGGTCCATGATGTATTTGCTCTACCCTCACAGTCCCATCTCATCTCTGGTATCACAGAGGACTCCTACTCTGTGCTCGGTAGGCTGACCCTACCTCCTCCACTATAGTATCAGGTATCTCTATGAAAGGCTTGATACGTGGCACCTCTCGTAGATTGACGCGGGGCTCCACACGTGGCTCAACACGCGGCTCCTTACGTGGCTCTGGAATAGCTGGCGGTAACCTCTCTAACATGGCCTACAATGTCTGTAAAATTTAAAGACATTGTCAAGTACTGATGGTGCCTGTGGTACTGGCTGATCTGCTATGACTGTGGGTGCCTGTCCCTCTGCAGAGGAATCACTGTGCACCTCAACAAACACAGTGTTGCACGAACGTGCTCGTCGAACATGTCGGGGAGGCATCCTACAAAACACAAGGTAGGCACTAATTAATCAAAGTTGCAGAATAAATAACATGCCTAAATATGCCCAGTGTTTAAACTTGGGCTTTGATACTAAAATCCATGCCCACATTTCCCATGCAATCACGACATGCAACACACGTGTCATGTCAACATTTGTCATGTGGTCATGACACAAAATATAAAAAAATTTCCCATGCTTCCCTAGAAACCCCCTCGCACGCACAAGCGTGCTTAGTGGCGTACGCTTAAGGCGTAAACAATATAGTTATCAGCAGGGTAATACGCACATGTGCATACCAATCACAAGAAGGCCAACAAGGGGGTCATCGCAATGTGGTTAACGTCGCTACTAGGGTTAAACTTACTAACCTACTAATCCCTAAATTCTAAAAAAATCTGGCAGTATAATGCCTCACGGGTGTGAGTAGGGTTTATTGTACTAAAACTAAATTTGATCAAGGGATTTATTGGTTAAGATTATTAAATTTCCTACATCACACCAGTTACATTGGTACTACAGTTGATTAAGTTTATTGAACATTTTTCAACAAAGTTCGATCATTTGTTCTCCTTCCCATTTTTTCTAAAATTTAATTTTTAATTTGTTCTCTTTCACGTTTTCTAAGATATGAAACATTTTTCAACAAAGTCTGATCATTTGTTCTCCTTCCCATTTGTTCTCTATCATATTTTCTATCAATCAGAGTTATCTCTACATCATTTACATTATTCCTAATTTCTTGGTAGATCAAATCTCGTATTAGGATTTACTAACCTCACTTGAAAAAGTATGCCGGGTTTCTATTCGGGATTGAAACGATGGCTACTAAACTTCTGTATTTAACAATGTTTAAAAGAACATTAAATTTGATTAATTATTTTAGCCCTAAATTGGATTCATGCATTTTCTCCTCTTTGTTTTCGCTCTTATCTTTCTCTCTCATTTTCTCTCTCTTTTCTCATTTTCCCAATTTGTCATTTTCTCTTTGTGCAGGTTGAATTTAAATGGCCACATATGAAATGCATATGATGGCTTAAAAAATAATTGTGAAATTTTAAATACTCATATATATATATACTTAATATATTTATATCACTAGGTTTTCTTTTAATATAATATATGAAAATAGTTATTTTTGTTTTCTTTTAAAAATATGTTAACCCCCTACCATATTTTTATTTTAGCTCCCATTGGTAGAACCCTAAAAAAAATTCTTGCTTGTTTCCATTGGCTTGTGGGCAGGGATCATGGAGGGCAGCGGTGGCGCTGAGAGGGTGGTTCTGTGTGAAGGGTGGGCGTAGAGGAGGATGGGCCGTGGTGGTCATGGGGCTGGAGGGTACGCAGAGGTGGAGATGCTGGCATGGTCGGCAGCGCGGTGGTGGTCACATAGCGGCAGAGGCGATGCAAAGGTTGTAGGGAGTGGCGAAAGGGAGAAAGAGGCCATGCGGGGCTAAACAATGTCCGTGGGGTGTTTGAAGGTGTGGGGAGTGTGGGGAGGGGGCGGAGACCCCACCCACATCCCATAGCGTGGGGTGTGGGTGGGGGCTCCGCCCCCTCCCCACACGCATTGTAATGGTAGCTATGGTGGGGGGGTCGAACCCCCCCTCCCCATCACTTCATTTAATTTTTTTATTATAAACTGTGAACTGCGAACCAATAACAACGCAGTCCCTCCATTGTTTACCCCTCATTTATTTATTTAATAATATTTTATTTTATATAGGTTTTACTTAATATATATATACACACAACAATCATGATTTTTATTAAATTTAATTTCGTCCTTAATAAATATTAAAATATAACTGAATATATATATATATATATATATTCTTTTCTTAGGCAGAATATTAAAATTTGTCATATCTGAATGAAATAATGCATTCTTTCAACTACACAAAGTAAATAGAATACAATTTTTTTTTTTAAAACAAATTTTACAAGATATGTAACTATATATTTTTTTCTCTTTTCTCATTTCAACTACAACGCAAAAACTCATTTTTTCCATAACAACTTTATTCATTGTATGACTAAAATTTACACATTTTTAAAGAGAGGAAACAATTATAATTAAGTAATTTAAAATGCCTATAATAAATAACTACAACCAATTTTTTTTTCTTCCTTTCCATAGTAACAAATTACAACTTTCTTTATTGTCACAACAACAATTTCATAACTTAACAAAATTGATATTTCTATTATGTCATTCAATGAAATAGATTATAACAAACTTCCTTCAATTCAACCTTTGAATAATATAGATTTAAACTAACAATTTCTAACTTTCAATTCAATGAGAAATGTCCAACACACACAACTTCAAGAATATAATTTTACAACCAAAAGAGAGAACCAAGTTCTCATCTTTTACAAATAACAATGGTAAGATCTCCAAGAAGGCCAAGCTCTCTCTCATGAGCTTTAAGAGTAAAGGAAAATAAAATATTTTCCAAGACAAGGAATTTCTTCAACTTCACACTAAGCTCCAAGGAACCTGCATATCACACAAATGGGAAAAGAAAACCACACATCTTGCTCTCCTCCCTACCGTAGACCCGCAAGAGGGTCACCCCTGAGCTAGGGAGGTCATTCACACACCTAGGGAACTCAAATTCCACTTCACAACAAGGCACACAAACATCCCAAAACACATGTTACACCCATAGGAAATCACAACACACGAACTCAACCAAGGTGAGTTCAAAGGGGTAGGAGAGTGGACACACTCAACTCAAAAGTGCCACTCCTTCAAATTATCTCAATACAATTTCTCTTATGGCCTCAAGCCAACATGTTAACAAAATTTCTAAAAGGATTCATATTTTGGCTCTCAAGCCATGTATCAAATTGCTCAAAATCACATAAATTGCCCTCAAGGCCTTCAACATCCCAAAACAAGGTAATGAACTCAAGGAGGATCACTCCTCCCCTACCCCACACTTGTTGAGCATTTTCTCCCAACTGGGAGAGGCTCTCACAACACCCCACAAAATTTCCCCACAATAACAAAATACAACACAAGCAAAATACATCTCACACATGCATCATGCAAGAAAATTAAAATACAAAGGGGAGGCCTTAGCCTTGAAAACCAACATTTAAAAGCCCTATTATAGAAGAAGTTGACGTAGAGCTTGTCCAAAATCTCCTCCAACATAAACCACCAAAATCCCTCTATCTTTTTCCCCCAAAAACAATTTCAAACAATTCAAATTTTCAAAAAAATTTAACCACCCCTCACCCTATCCCAAGTGGCTTTAAAATAAGCCCTACCCATGAGCTTAGAGGAATGGGGAGGTGACACTTGTCACCTCCTCACTCTTCCTCCCCACTACAAGTATGTCCCAAGGGATGGGTGTTGACATGTCACTCACCCATCCCCAAAGTCTCCCTCACCCCTTACCACATGTCCTCTCTCCAACACATGGGAGAGAAAAGGGGAGTTAAAGAGGGAAAGGGTGACACATGTGTCCCCTTCCTTTCCTCTCATGAAGGACCACACAACTCCATGGGTACTCTCACTAATTGTGAGAGAGACTTGAAGTCAAGTCCTCCACAATTGGTGGGTCTTGGAGTCATCTCTAACCTTAGGAAGTGAAAAATGATGGGTTTGAGTGTTGGTACCACTCATCCTATCCCTCCCATGCCTCCAAATTCGTCACTTAACTTCAGTGTGAAGTTAAGGTGACCATATGGAGGTTTATTAAGGGTTACCCAAGTCAAAAGGGACCCTAGACCCATGGCGTATAAACCAGGGTCAAGTTTAGCCTAGTTAGGGCACCCAGGGTCAAGTTAAAACACATGAAAAGGGTCTCCAAAATTTAAAATTTTAAAAATGTAACTCAAAGACAATTCTTACAACAAAAATTATAATTCAAATTAAAAGAGGATAGACTTAACCCAATTAACCACATGCAAATTAATCATTACAACATATCATCATAAATAGAGTTGATCTTGGTTGCTCGTGGAACTAGATCAGCTTTACAAGGAATTACAACATCAAGTGTGGCATGATCTCCAGTATCTGTGGTTGGTTAGAAATACCTGCATACTCAGTTGCAAAGTTAATTCCACATATCAATAACATAGCCGAAAAAAATTAAAACTTGTACTCGCATAAGATATCACAAGTTCTCTTAAGCATAAAGGAAATCACATTACAATTTTCTAACTAACATCACCCAATTAGTTTTCCTTTAATATAGAGCATCTATCTAACATCACCCAATTAGTTTTTCCTATAATATGAACATCTATCTAACATCACCCAATTTATTTTCTCTTAAGCATCTATCTAACATCACCCAATTAGTTTTCCTTTAACATAATAAAGTCTAATAGTTCAGGAATCCAAGATCAACAGTTCCACAAGTCTAAAAGTATCAACAATAGTAAGGTAAATAGTCACATGAATGGAAATGAAAAAGGTAGGCCTCACAGTTAATAACTTTTACACAGTCACTCACCAGCATTACATTAGTTTGCACAATATGTGTTAAACCACAAATAAAATTAATTCCATCTTTCCCTTCTTTTATCATTCTCTTACATGGTGAATCACAGGTAAGGCCTCTTCAGCTATCCTCTCAATTTGCACATATTCTTGAAATTTGGCAAGGTCTTTATCAAGCTTGTTGACTTGTTTTGTAGGTACATGTCCTACTACCTCAATAGCATCCTCAACATCATGAAATATTTGATCTTCCATAGTGGTTATGTTACACCCATTCTAATTTAAGAGAAAAATAACTATTAACAAAATTTCAGTAGAAAGATTAACTTGATTAACTAACTTTCTATGCATTAACATTAACACATTTACAACCAATTTCATTTTCAGCTGAAGTAATCTTTTCTATGTAATTATATGTAATTTGACTAACTTTCTTCAATGAACATCAAATAATAAGTGAGATTAAGAGAAGTACAACTTGAATAGCTTCATGTTGATTTTGTTTGTAGATCCTCCTCTAGATATTAGAAAAAGAGATATCAACAAGGGTTTTAACCACCCAACCAAAACCAATTGGTCTCTCGTGCTTCTTCAACTGAAGAATCCTGACCCTTCATGAGGGTGATGATAGGAATCCATTAACAACAATGTGCCTCTGAGTCTGGTGTCAAGACCTATACCTCCTGATTGATCTTTCCCTATAGGTACCTCCTAACTGGAAAGACCATTCTGACCAATGGTATATCTAGTACTTGATCACTGACAGATGCCTATCTGCATCGTAACCTTAGCCAAGGATTTTCTAGTATATAAATATATACATATATATCTGACATTACTGTGTCGTCAGCCTTCACCCTTGCTTGACATTATTATTAACTTAATGCTTTCTTATTTTCATTTGGAATGTAGGTTTTACATAACATCATACATGTTTATCTTGGCAACTTTCATTCACATTAATTTAGATCAGCAACACATAGATAGAGTATGTTCACAAGAATACAACAGACTCTTATTATCAGCACATAATGATACTCAGGCTGACAATAACAACAATAAAATTTTGAAAACATGTATATATATATATGATTGCATATCATACATAGATCATATAATAAAAGTGTCTCAGTGGACGAAATCTCAGAAATAGAAATAAAGAAGATACAAATGTTGATTTGATTTTTGGAAGTTCAAAAGTCATATCAATTGGAAGATAATACAAAATACTAAGATCAACGAACTTTTATTGATCTGATCAAAAGATTTAAGATCTTTCCTGGTAAATGTTTTGCAAGCTGAGATAGCTAACTACGACTAATTTATCCAATAAGGTTGGTATCAAATGACTGCTAGATGAATGCACGACATAGTGAAACTTCATAGAGTAAGATGCCAACAGCATGCACACTGAAAAGGTAATGCTTCCCAATGAAAACTACAACTTGAACTTCTTCTTTTCCCATCCCCTTACTCAGAAATAAAATAGAAAAGTTTCATAGAATGGCAGATGTTCCCTCTACTCTCCTATATGAAGGAAAAATGCATGCCAAGAAAGAATAGTCAATCAAAATAGAACCGCTCTACATAGCGGAAAGATAGAGGAGTTACAAACAAGACTCAACTCATATACTTCAATCACTCCACAAGGTAAGACCCAAGGTAATTTATTAGATAATCAAAAGAGATAAATCTTTTTCTTTATTTAAATATATTTATATACTTATATAATCATGCACCTTGGCCAAGGCTACAATAACTTTAGGATTTTGGCTAAATTATTGTTCTTCGATTCCTGTAATCACCCTCTCCTCATTGATATCCCTTTTTCTTAACCACTTGTTTTGTCCTACAACCACTTAGACAATTAAGGAAGGTTAAATTATTTTCATGATATGAATAATAATTAATATCATTTTTATCAATCCATTTCATATAATAAAATATTTGCAATTAAAGAAGAATCATCATATACACTTGCAACGAACAATTTCACATTCATATGAAAATAGTTGTTCTCAACTAACAACATAATTAATATTTAATTTTTAAAACAAAAAGGGATGTAACAGGTTAGAGGATGTATAATATCTTGTATAATTTGAGTTTCTCCCTTTGTAAAGAAGGTATTCAAAGGGTTATCAGAGGTAGGGATGTCATTTTCGTCAAGAGCATTAGATCCCATTAATCTTTTACTTCTTCTTGTTGAGTTGTTTATAGCTTCGATCAGATAACATATTTATTATGATCATAATAAATATGAATATATAAGTAATATTAAGTATTACTTATATATTCATACTTAATATATAAGGTATGTTATAATAAACATGAATATAACATGATCGAATGATATATTACCAAAGTATAAACACCGACTACAATTCAAACGGTGATTAGCAATCGCTAAAGAAATGGAAAGTTGACGAAGTCACACCTGTGATAGGTGTCATGTCTATCACAGATGTGACTCCTACCATCACTCATATATATATATATATATATATATATATATATATATATATATATATATATATCATCTTTGCCCTGCAATACCAAGGACAGACATAGAAATCGAAAGTGTATGAGAAGTCCAGAAATTACATCTGCAAAATAAAAGAAAGTAATAAATTAAGTCTGCAATACAAATATCCAACATTTAGAAGTTATCTATGTTAGATATCATAAGTTTGATTTGAATTTACATGGTATCAGAGCCAAGTTAAGCAGAATCCAGGCAGAAAATCAAACTTGAGAAATTCAGGTTTAATACATCTCATTTCTCAAATGGCAGCAACAATCTGATTCGAAGACAGATTGGAAGGAGGAAATAACTTCTCATCATGGAAATTTAGAATTATGATGATACTAAAAGAAAATAAAGTTGATTCATTTGTGAGAGAAAACAAAATGGAACCAGAGAATGATCTTGATAAAATGACATGGATTGAAGGAAATGACAAAGCCATGAAAATCATAGTTGATGGAGTTAGAGATCATATCGTGCCGATTCTGACAAAACATGAGACTGCATATTTTATGTTTAAGTCACTTGAAAGCAATTATGAAATTAATAACTCTAGCAGAACCTTAGCCCTAAAGAGAGAAATAAATCATATAAGTATGAACAAAGGAGAATCTATCAATGCATACTTTATGAGAATATCTGCACTAAGGGATCAATTGTCAACACTTGGGTACCAAATTGAAAGAAAGGAACTAACACTTATTGCCCTAGATGGTCTCCCAAACTCTTGGGAGACATTTGTTCAAGGAATTAGTGCAAGGTCTAAATTTCCAAAATTTGACCGCCTAAGATCAGACTGTCTTCAAGAAGTATCTAGATAGATAAAGAAAGGGTCAAAATAGAAAAATATAGATGAAGATCTTCATGTTCTAAATACAAACTCTCACCAGAAAGAGAAGAAGAAACACTTCAAGAAGAGGAAAAATCATCATGGGAAAGGTTCATTCAAGAAAGACATTTCTCACATCCAATGTTTCAGATGCGACCAATATGGACACTATGCAGTTAGATGTCCTGACAGAACCAAGCAACAAGCATCTTATGCCAAAATAAAGGAGCATGAATCTGAGAAATATGTATTCTACTCTACACTTTCAAACCAATTAACAAATAAATCCAACACCTGGGTTATAGATAGTGGTTCATCAAGACACATCACAGGGTTCAGGGAACTACTAGACACCATGGTAGAAGAGACTAATGAAGAAGTAACAATTGGAGATAACTCTGTACATCCAGTCAAGGGTGTTGGCACATGCACCCTCAAATTAAAGACTGGCATCTCCATCCAACTTACTGGAGTATTGTTTGTCCTAGGCATCAAAAGAAATCTAGTCTCCATATCTGCACTTGAAGATAATGGATATAGGGTGACCTTTATGGATAGTAAAGTATTGGCATGGCCAAATAATTCTACTATTAAGAAAGCCAAAACCATAGGTCATAGACAAGGGTACTTGTACGAGTTATGTACAAAACCAAATCTAGCCCTAATTCATGAAACTGTAGACTCTAATGAAATATGGCATAGAAGACTAGGACACCTAAATTTCCGTGCCCTATCTTCCATGGAAAGACTAGTTACAGGGTTACCCAAACTCAAACAATGTAATTCATGGGTATGCAAGGGGTGTGCCTTAGGGAAAAATACAAAGGGGTCCTTTCAAAATAGTTCTAGCAAAACAAATAACGTATTAGAACTAGTCCACTCAGATTTATGTGGACCCATGTCTGTATCCTCCTTAGGTGGGTTTCTATACTATGTAATCTTCGTTGATGACTTCTCCAGATAAACATGGATCTATTTTCTTAACTGTAAAGAATCACAGGAAATCCTTAAAAGATTTAAGGAATTCAAATCCATTATTGAAAACTCTTATGGGAGAAAAATCAAAATTGTAAGAACATATAATGGGAGTGAATACACTTCAGACATTTTTAAAGACTTTTGTAAAAACAATGGGATTAACAGGGAGTTCACTGTACCTTATAATCCTCAACAAAATGGAGTTGCAGAAAGAAAAAATAGAACCATTATAGAAGCTGCTAGGGCTATGTTACTTGATCAAAATATACACACTTCACTTTGGGCAACAGCATCTAGTACTGCTGTCTATATATAGAACATATGTCCTCACTCTCATATTGATGACAAAACTCCTGAAGAAGCCTTCACTGGCACAAAACCAAACATTAATCATTTAAGGATATTTGGTTGTCCTATTTACATTCATGTGCCCAAAGAGAAAAGAACTAAGCTAGAACCTTCTAGGAGAAAAGGCATCTTTGTAGGCTATAGTGAAGCATCAAAAGCTTATAGAATATATATACTTGGTCAAAGATAGATTGAACTAAGCAGAGATGTGATTTTTGAGGAAGACATAGCTTTCCAAAGAGCCAGAAATTATATTGAGTCAGAAATTCAAACTTCCAACTCAGGCATAGAAGAGGATCCTACACCTGAGTTTCAGAGGGTGTATCCTGAGGAAGATGTAAACCATGAACAAATCACATTAGTAGTAAATCCCAAGAAAAGAGCACTCTGGGCCACCAAAACAATGGAAGAAGCTAAAAATTATGCTGCTCCATCAGGAACTTTTAGGGAAAGGACAAGACCTAAGAGATTCTCTAGTTATGTAGCTTTAATGAGTAAATTCATTAAATCAAAACCTTCTAGTGCTATAGAAGCTCTTAAGCACCAAGTATGGAAGGATGCCATGACAGAGGAGTATCAATCCATCCTGAAGAATGATGTGTGGGATATAGTACCTAGACCAAAAGGGAAATCTGTTGTTTCTTCAAAATGGCTATTTAAAATCAAACATGCTGTAGATGGTAGTATAGGGAAATACAAAGCAAGATTTGTAGCCAGAGGATTTTCACAAAAGGAAGGAATTAATTACGACGAAACCTTCACTCTAGTTGCTCGATATACATCAGTCAGGGCAATTCTAGCTATTACAGTAGCCAAAGGGTGGAAAGTCCATCAAATTGACATAAAAATTGCTTTCTTAAATGGAACCATTGAAGAAGAGGTTTACTTAGAGCAACCCGAACAATTTGAGATTCACAATGCAGGATCCCATGTATGTAAATTAAAGAAAGCTCTATATGGACGTAAACAAGCCCCCAGAGCTTGGTATGAAGGAATTGACAGTTACCTCTTGAGATTAGGCTTCTCAAAGAATGATGCAGATCCAAATCTCTACTTCAAACAAAACAAAGGTGATATGTTAATATTGATATTATATGTTGATGATCAATTGATTACAGGAGAAGATCACCTTATTGATCAATGTAAGAAAGATCTATCTTCAGTATTTGACATGAAGGACTTAGGTCTATTACAATACTTCCTTGGACTGGAAGTATGGCAGAAATTAGACTGTATTATTCTAAACCAAAGGAAGTACACAATTGATATATTAAAAAGGTTTGGTATGATGGAATGTAGACCTATGTATTCCCCCATGGAAACAAATCTTCATAAATTGAAGGAAGCAGCAGCAGATTCTCTGTTAGCATATCCCACTCTTTACAGACAGATAATTGGATCTTTGATGTATTTGGTCAATACCAGACCTGATATCTACTATGATGTAAATGCCTTAAGTCAATTTATGTATGAGCCCAAGGAGATACATCTTGTGGCTGTGAAGCATATAATGAGATGCCTTCAAGGTACTCTAAATTATGGCTTAAAATATGAAAAGGTTGACTTAGATCTACATGGATTCACAGATTTAGATTGGGCTGGAAGTGTAACTGACCGGAAGAGCACCTCTGGATGTTGTTTTAGTTTAGGGCCAGCAATGATAGCGTGGATCATCAGAAAATAGACTTCAGTTGCTTAGAGTTCTACAGAAGCCGAATATATTGCAGCTTCTATGGCTGCTAGAGAGGCAGTATGGCTTAGAAAACTGCTTGTGGGATTATTTGGTAAACCTCTGAAACCAACTATCATCCACTACGACAATCAAAGCTGTATTAAGCTATCCGTGAATCCACTATTCCATGATAGATATAAACATATTGAGATTCCTCATCACTATGTGCGTGATATGGTGGAAAGGAATGTGATTCAGTTGGAATATATCAGTATAGGAGATCAAACTGTAGATATTCTTACCAAACCACTCCTCAAGGTGAAAGTTGAATACGTCAAGAAAAATCTTGGTATGATTGAAATGTAAGACTCTAATTGATTTGTACTAATATATTAAAGATGTTTAATGTGTAAACTTCTTGTGTCATATGTGTGACTCTATGACATTATGGGCCTACCCATCCTGTGTTTATTTCTAAAAGTGACGACTTTTGGATAATCTACACTTGTACCTAACATTATAAGGTGACGATCTTATAATGTTCATTAGACTAATATCATGTGACTTGATATTTGTATGAATCATGGAGTTATCATGATTAAGTTATGGCAGACATTATGTGACTTAATGTCAGTGCACATACCATAACTAGGATATATAAGGAGAATGTAATGTTCTGGAGTATAGTATATCCTTTAGTATCATGAGGTAGGTGATGCTACGTATCACGAGATAGGTGATACTATATATCATGAGTTATGTGATATTAAATTACTTTGAGTAATTCATTATAGATCAGATAATTGATATTCACAAAGATTATTGTGATCTTGTTATCTTCCTGAGCTAAGAGGGAGTGTTGAGTTGTTTGTAGCTTCGATCAGATAACATATTTATTATGATCATAATAAATATGAATATATAAGTAATATTAAGTATTACTTATATATTCATACTTAATATATAAGGTATGTTATAATAAACATGAATATAGCATGACCTAATGACATATTACCAAAGTATAAACACCGACTACAATTCAAATGGTGATTAGCAATCACTAAAGAGATGGAAAGGTGACGAAGTCACACCTGTGATAGGCGTCACGTCTATCACAGATGTGACTCCTACCATCACTCATATATATATCAACATCTTTGCCCTGCAATACCAAGGACAGACATAGAAATCAGAAGTGTATGAGAAGTGGAAATTACATCTGCAAAATAAAAGAAAGTAATAAATTAAGTCTGCAATACAAATATCCAACATTCAAAAGTTATCTAAGTTAGATATCATAAGTTTGATTTGAATTTACACTTCTCAAAGGGATATTGTTTTTAGGACAATGGGTCATAAAGCTTATACAAAAACACACAACACATAATGCATAAACTAAGAGAGCAAGCCCTAAGAAAATGATATGTTTTAAAGCCAAAAAATGCTTGATTTTTTTTATAGTTTTTCAATGCCAATGAATGGAACAAAGGGTGTTGTAAGGATTTTAGTAAAGGGAAAAAAATTATACATCTGATATCAGTCCAAAACAGCAATAGGATCCTTCACAATACACTCTTGATGCAAATCAAAGATAATGCCAAGTCAAAATATAGTGAAAATATGTCAAAATAGGCACTTTTTTTCACCAAAACTCAATGTAAAAGAGCATGACAAAGGGTGTTGTGAGGAAAATGATGATGGATAGAAAATTATATTAGTAATAATAGCCACTTAATGTCAAAATACCCAACACATCATGCTTTTAGTGCCACTTAAGGTCAAACCCTAGTGAAAATATAGCAAAAATAGGCTATTTTTCACGATTTTTCAACTCCAATACCTAAAATAAGGGGTGTTGTAATTAATTTCAAGAGGTGTAGAAAAAAAAACAATGATATTAGTCACCTCAATCCATAAAATTGGTCACAACATGCTTGGAGTGCAAACTAGGCCAAACCCTAGGGTAAAAATAGTCAAAATATGTAGTTTTTCACCAAATTTTCAATGCAAGAGACCAATCAAAAGGTGTTGTGAAGATTTTTAGGAGGAGAAGAAAATAATTACCTTGATAACAACCAATTAGTGCAAAAATACCTATAGACACCTAAAAATGTCTCAACCACCAAACTGACTCCCGACATCCCTAAACACACCAATTTCCTTTCCAACCAATTAATTAAATTTTTATTTAATTAATTACCCCTTTTCATTTTCTAAATCCACTCCATTTTATCCCCAAAATTGAATTAATTTTATTAATTGAATAGTCCAAACCTTGGGGAATTGATTTAATAAATATGCAAAATTTATTAAATCAATTCCCCCATTTTCTCTAAATCTAATTAATTAGTTAAAACCATGTTAACTAATTAATCTAGCCTACTAATTAACCTATCCCTACCCTAGACAATTAAATAGCCATTTATTTAATTGCCTACCCTAGCCTACCTCATCCTAGCTTTAAGATTAATTAATTAAATCACTAATTAATTAATCTAATCCTCCCACTAATCCCTTTGCTAATTTATTCCAGCCATATTAATTAGGTTAATCACCTTAATTAATTGAGTCAAACCCTCATTAACACTTCTCCCCACAACCCATGAATAAAAAATTAATTTCCATGCCACATAAATCAATTTTTAATACACATTTGTCATAATCTTCATTAAATACCTCTTACACCCCTTACACATGTCATAACTCATTAATATCCACTCTTCCCCAAACAAATTTTTAATTCATTTTACCCTTCCCCATGTGAATTTTTAATTCACAAATAATCCATCTCACCCAACCTCATTTATTCACCCCTTTCCCAAAAATGAATAAAAGATTTACTTTTATTCCTAGCCCTCCATCTTCCAAGATCAAATCTAGGCCCTCCACATCACTTTTATCCTCCACCATTGATCTCTCCAATCAATCTCCACCCTTGGATCAAAATCCCTTCCAAAAATCTATAAATATAACCTCTCCCAAGTTATTTTCATCATCCAAGTCTATGTAAAATTACCATGCCAAAATCATTCTTGAGTTAGGATAGTGAGTTGCACAATTGAAGAGCATTTCACATTGAAATCCATAGTCTAGGGATCATCTTGGTCTTAGGAGCTTGTTTTGGGTGCAAAGGCTCCTTCCTCCCTTGATGGGATTAGGTTTGCATGTGAGGTATAATCTTGTGTTTATTGCATTTGATTTAGTATTTTACCTTCTTTGCATAACCTAATCTACATTGGCACGCCCGGTGGGACCCACAAGGTTTGAATCTAATCTTTGTTTGTGAGTTTTGATGTGAGTATGTGATTCTTGCAGGTTCAGCGCTATCCACACTTCGCAGTGGTACTATCACAACCATATTTTGGTGCTATTACTATTATAGTGCTATCTCTGCGCAACATTTTTTTTATACTAACCCAACTCACGAGTTTTTGATTGGCGTTTCTTGTCGTTTTCTATTGTAGTTTGCTCTATGTTTTGCAGAAAAACCAAGAATTACAGCGGGAGGTTATGGTGAATTTTTGAAAAAAATGAACAAACAGCATCAGTTCCCCATTTTGACACCATCGTTCAGATTAGCGCTATCTGCGTGTCCTTAATGACTCTCTGAAGCATTGCGCAGTGGTGCCTTTGTAGACTTATATCATCACTATCGTCTGTATCGTTGCTTTACATCAGACTTGTTAGCGCTAAAACTTTTATTAATGCTATTATTTTAAGTGTCACCATAGTAGTGTTTAAGTAGCGCCATAATAGTTTTTAGTGCCTTTTTTGTAAGTCGGGTTGTTCTGCCCGCAATGGCGCCTGTGCATGTTTTTTTTAGCGCTATTTTGGAAATTTACTTTTCTATCTGTTGCAGGTACTACGGATACTAACAAAGCCTTTTTGCAGGGTGGTTTGATGTTTAGATAGCAAACACTTTGATTTGGGAAAACTAAAATGAACCCTTTTGTATGTTAGGTCTTAGATAACATTTCAAATTGGTGCTTTAAAATCAATCCAACAAACAAATAACTCCTTATGTGAAGTGTGTGTGCCTATAACATTTACTTTGGTGCTCTAAAATTTATTATTTTGTGTGGCAACAAACAACAATCAAACACTTCAATTTTGGGCTCTAGAAAGAACCACAAATTGCATACATCATTGGTTAAAAAGAACAACAACTTGCATCTCTCACGCATGTAATCAAGAAAATCATCCTTTAAATTGTGTGAAGTGTTTTGTGCTCTTTTTGCTTGTGGTGGGAAAGTGTATGCTCTTCCCCCGCACCATTTTGGTGATCTTGGGAATCAAAAGCTTATCACAAAACTTGCATTAATCACACCCCATTTAATCCAAAGATCTAAAATTGAACCATGTTTAGTGTGATGCAATCATAGAAGATACGTATGCTCTCCCCTCGCATCTTTGTATGAACTTGGTGATCAAAAGTGTTTTCACAATTGTATTGCTTTTGTAATCCTTAGAGGGCCTACCACCCCACTTCGAAAGGTGGGAACGACCCAAGTGGCATCAAGCTAAAGCCAATCTCTTCCAAGCCGCTATATAAAATAAGGCATTTGGCACGAAAGTCTCAAGCGATAGGTGTTGTTTTGTTATACCGATAGCTAACCTCCCCCAAAACCCTCCAAGGCATAACCCTTGGAGGCTGGGAGACTCCATAATAGAGAGTAGTGTTGCCGCATGTATAACCACCTAAATGGATGCCCTTACTAAGAACCATTGTTTTAGCAAACCAAAATCCTTCTATTTGTTGACACAGAAGGCAAAACCCTTGAAGCAGCCTCGATTCATGTGGTTCTTAGCTGAGGTAGTAGGGACAATCTAAAGGTTTGGTGAGGGACAAGCCTTATAAGAAACCCAGATCTTGGTATGCGTGAGAAGTGTGTGCAATTATAAGGAGGAACCGGTGCTACCAAGATCCTGGAGCTACCCGCTTTGAATAGGCGCAGCTAGGGTATTCAACAAATATTGTCACATTCTCGCCTTAGGTTGTGAAAAGTGCTTATTCTAAACAAAGTCATACGTCATTTCACAAACAAAAAATCATTGGTCATTTTGCGTTCAAATGTGTGTTAAAGTGCTTTAATTTTTCACAAACAACTTTCCAAGAGACAAAACAAATTAGTTGGTCACATTCCAAACAAACAAATCCAAGAATTTGCCATCAAAAATCTATCTACCCTGTTTCAGCGCCATATCTGTCTAATTGTAGCGCCATTTCACCCGTGGATTTGTGCTATTTTTAGATTGATTTGCCTGAAATGAAGACCTATCTAGTTGTGATCTACACCATTTGTTTTGCCATAATCCATATCCATCTCATAGAAATCTGACAACAATCTATCCATTCTCTCCAAAGTTTTCCAAAAATTGCATCTTCTCTTTGACCTTAGAGGATCAATCACCAACATTGTTGGACCCCTTTGATACATCATCATCAGCCCAAATCCATATCTATCCATCCCCCTTCAAATCTTTTTGCATATCTCCTTGGACCAAGACAAATCATTTCAAAAAAATCCACATCCAAATCAAAACACCCATCAACAAATCATCAACCAAAGCTTATCATCCTTTTGAGCCAAAGTTAGATCTAGATCTTATCATTGACATCACTTTTTCCTTGAAAAGTCATTAGTCTACCTTTCAAGAAAAATAAATCACCTCTCTTTGCGTAGGGTCATTAGTCTACCCCAAACAAAGAAAAACATCTCTTTGTCCCAACTCAAAATATAAATCTTATCCAAAAGCTCAATTTGAAAACCATCAAGAACATCATCCTAATCATCCTAAATCAATCAAAATCAAAACATCAAATTCCAAATCCTTTTTTCATCATCCATCTTTGGTCCAAAATTTGTGCAAAAATCAATACCATCCATTCATATCCCATTAGGATAAAACCTTTGGAAAGACATACCGATCTTCACCACACCCTCTCTTCTACTCCATCTCACTACCACATCCATTTTTGGGTCCAGCAAAATCAATCCGATTCTCTAAGGTCTCCATCTCCATTCCACTTTACTCCTAATCAAACCCATATGCGTATGCCCATCACAAGATCACAACACAAAAAGAATCAAGAAATGGTAGAACAATGGCCCTTAGGCATGCCTAACACCAACAACAACATACCCACCTATCAAACATACAATCCACCTACATATTCCTTCATCCCCCCATACGGTGCCAACAAAAACCCTTTTCACTTCTTACAACAAACACAACCACCACCACTGCCGCCAACATAAAATGTCCCCACCATATCCCAAGATGACCTAGATGTTTTGAGCTTCATGCAAGACGCCGATAACATGGACCTACTTGATAAAGTCCTAAGATTGGACCCAAATAGATATCTTGATCATCTTCTCAAGATTGGTGCTCAACTTCCCCCCATCATGACATCATCACAACCATCCACTTCCACAATCATCCCTACCCCATCAAATACCCAAGCATCTACATCACCTACCCAACCCACCATCTCTCAAATGTCAACACCTACCGTATCTACCACCTCCACAACCTCAACCGCTACCACATCTACAATTCCCACATGCACTACTATCCCTACCATCTCCCAACCTGTCATCACTTTTACTACCACAACTACCATTAACCCTTCCGTTTCACAAATCACCATGGGCATACAAGGCAACATCACACAAGCAAGTACCTCCACAGGTGTGCCCCCACCAAACCATCACACCATTGCATACCTACGACAACTATTCTCACAACAATCTCACAATGCATCTAACCAATCCAACGTCCACATACCCAACGTCAATCCATCTAATGTCACATACCCCCATAATCCCATAAACCAATATAATCCCAATCCCCAAATACCACCACATGTTCTCCAACAACTCTACGCGTACCAACAACAGCAACCACCAATCAATCCGAACCACAACCCACAACACCAACACCTCAACCAAACCAATCTCCAACATCAAATCCCGCCCCACCTCCAATATCTCACCAACCAACAACCCTACACATTCCAACCACAACAACCACTGGATTTCAACATCGTCCTACAAGGCTTAATCCAAAAGGTGGATGACCTACAAACTGGGGGCAAACACAAATACTATTCTTTTGAGGATATTTGCCCCTACCCATTTGACCGCACATTGTACATGCCCCCTTTCCCTAAAAACTTTGGAATGCTAAAAATTGACAAATACAAGGGAAAGGGAGACCCTAGGGACCACCTTCAGGAGTTCTACATTACTTGCCTCAAAGTCTCTAACAATGACACATATCTTATGAGACTCTTCCCAAGAAGCCTTGGTGGCCAAGCTGCTGAATGGTTTGTCCATCTTCCACTTAGAATTTGAACATTTCCCGAGCTTGCGGAGAAGTTTATCAACCACTTCTCCTACAACTTTGAACATGAGGTATCTATGACCAACCTCTGCAACACCAAACAAAAGAATGGAGAAGCTTTCGCTTCTTTCTTACAAAGGTGGAGGGGCCTAGCAAGCAAGCTCCCATGGCCTATTCCTGAAAAACAACTTGTCACCATGTTTGTGGCCAATCTCAATCAGGAACTAGGATTTCATTTACAAATTCTTTGCGCATCTACCTTTGAAGAGGTTATTGACAAAAGCACTACTGTCGAACGAGCCCTCATTGCCAAGGGCTCCATCAAACTATATGACCCCAAATCTAATAACAACAAGCACACCAACAACAACTACTACTACTACAAATCCAATCACAACACCCCCAATACCAACAACAATACCAACACGCAATCCAATGATAAATCATGCTATTGGGGGAAGAACAAGAATAATCTAAATGATGGCATCACTAATGTGAAAGTCGTCCAACACATCCAAAACTAAACACCTGCACATACATATGCAACAAATGTCAATAATCCAAGAGGGCCAAATAAACCATGCAAACCTCACCGAAATTTCACACCATTAGCAGAACCCATCGAGGACATCCTTGATCGATGTCTCAAACAAGGAGTGGTCACACTCCCGCCCATTCGGCCACGTCAAGACAATGAACTCAAAGCAGCATGGTATAATGAAAATGATTACTGCGAATACCACCACGTGGCAGGCCATAAAATAGCTGACTGTATGCAACTAAAACATTACATCCAAGACCTCATAGATCAAAATCTCGTCAGTCTTGATCAAAGCGCCCAACCATCACCAAACACTAACCTTGGAGCTTACAAGGATCCTTTACCCAACCATAATAAAGCATCCTTGTCCAACCAAGCATACAACATCACCCCAGCACCCAAATCTTATGACTTCATTGTCGGCCACATCGAACCCTCATCCCACTATGTCAACACAATCACCATTTGGGCACAAGCACCCAATTGCGCCGTGACAACCCATCGAGGCCGTGTGTCAATCCGTACTGCTCCTCCCACTGAACAGACACCCGCATCCGATCCCCTCCCCCCTCATCCAAACTCCCGTCCATCACCCACCAATCAATATAACCTCCTAGAACATCTAGGAAAGACACCTGCACAAATCTCCATCCTTGAGCTGCTTCACACATCACCCCCCCACAAGGATGTCCTCGACAAAGCCCTTTTGGAAACACAAGTCCCTACAAACTTGGATGTCCATCAATTTCAAGCCATGGTCGGCCATATTGCTACATCGCACCATCTCACATTTTCTGAAAAAGATCTCCCTGCTTTCGAACACCTACATAATGATGCACTACACATCAAGGTCTGCATTCACAAACACACCATTAAAAGGGTCCTAATAGAAGGTGGCTCCTGCCTAAATATATGCACTCTAAAATTGCTAAAATAGTTGGTGTACTCAGATGTGGTTATGGATGCTAGTGAGTGCATAACAATCAAAGGATATGATGACACCAAGAGGCTATCCAAGGGCACCATAAAGCTCCCTATTCAAGTGGGATAGAAAATCCTTGAAACAAAATGTCAGGTTCTGGATCTTGACCTCCCCTATAACATTCTTCTCGGCCGCCCATGGATCCATGCCATGCAAGCCGTCCCATCCACCTTCCATCAATGTCTCAAATTCCCCCATAATGGCACAGAAGTCACTATCTATGCCGACCCCCGTCCCTTCCAATAATGTAGTTTTCTAGAAGGTCATGACCAAACCTTCTGTCCATATAATAAAGCCAATGTCCAAACCAATCTGATGACCTCCACCTCATACATAGACCCCACCAACATCGCCACCACTTCATCCAAGCATCACCTGAGGTCAAGATCAAACTCAGTGACCAAGGATGTGGAGAATACAACCTCCATGGCACCTTTTGTGTGGGCTTATTACCCACTCCTAAGACATTTGGCACCCCAAACATAGAGGCAGCCGACACGGTCGTTATCAAATGCAAACCCTCGCCCATCTTTGAGAAGAAACACCTTTTGGATCAGGATATACTTGAAGATATTTCATCCTGGCTTTACAAGGATGAAGAAATAGAGTAAGACATCCCCACCATCCCAACAAACATTTACGGTAAAGGTTCTAAAATGGCCAAAAGCATGGGTTACAAAAGACAAGGTGGCATTGGCCTTCATGAACAGGGGATTCTAGAACCACTGCAAGTAACAAGAAACCCTTGTACTCAAGGGTTAGGGTATGGTCAACCACAATGCATCCTTAATACTGGTGAATGTATCTTAGCTGAGGTTGCTCCAGCCTCTCTAGACGTCGACAATGTTAACAAAATGGGCCTACAAGACTCCTTTAGTGATTTTGTCGACTTCTTCGACTCCTCCATTTGCACCATCTACTCTGTCACCACTCTTGCCTTATCATCTAATGACCTACCATTAGTATACCCCGACCTCATTGGCTGGGACCAACAAGGACTTCCTATCTTCGATATCACACCAAATGATGAAGCCATTGCTGAAATGATGGGAGCCAGAGACAACTTCCCCTTGGGGGACCACAGGGCAGGATACATTATGGAACTCAATCCGGATGCCTATTTTAGGGAGACAACCCCTGCTTCTAGTCATCAAAACACAAAAAGAAAAAATAGGTCTAATGGTGAAAACCATTCCATGGCAGTATTAGATCCCAAAATAGTAAAAATAAATGACATATCTCCTGGTGAAAACCTCCATGAGGCACTAGGAGATGGAAGCATGGGCCTCCCTGAGATAGATAAAGTATATCCTGACAGATCACCCATCTTGGTCGAACCTTCTCAGGAAATGAATCTAGGGACAGAGGAAGAGCCGAAAATCACATACAGAGCCGAATCTCTCAGCATGTTCGAACAGGAGAATTTCTTGTCCTTCTTCACACACAGAAATCGTAACTTTGCGTGGACCTATGCAGACATGCCAGGGCTTGATCCCGCCTTGGTTGTTCATCATCTTATCATGCGTCCTGATGCCAAACCAGTCAAACAGAAACTCCGCAAGATGAATCCTCATGTGGCCCTCCTCGTCAAAGCAGAGCTCAAAAAGTTACTCGATGTTGGGTTCATACGCCCAATTGATTATCCTGAATGGGTTTCAAATCTAATACCAGTTGCTAAACTAGATGGCAGAATCCACTGTTGCACTAACTTTAGCGACCTCAACAAGGCTTGCCCAAAAGATGACTTCCCACTACCCAACATTGATATGATAATGAATCTCACAGCAGGACACGAGATGGTATCTCTCATGGATGGCTTTTCAGGATACAACCAAATAAAAATTGCCAAAGAAGATTAGCACAAGACATCCTTTATATGCCCATGGGGGACATACTGTTGGGTAGTAATGCCATTCGGCCTAAAGAATGCAGGAGCTACTTATCAAAGAGCAATGATCGTCATCCTCCACGACCTCTTTCACCACATCATGGAGGACTACGTTGATGACTTACTTAGCAAATCAAAGACTAGAGAAGAACACTTAGACGTGCTAGCCAAGATCTTTGACAGGCTAGAGCAATATAATGTTCGTCTTAATCCAAAGAAGTGTGTCTTTGGCATCACCTCAGGTAAACTGCTGGGATACATCGTCTCCAGATGTGGAATTGAGGTAGATCTTGCGAAAGTCAAGGCTATCATTGAAATGCCACCTCCTAAAACACTGAAACAACTAAGAAGCCTGCAGGGGAAACTACAGTCTATTCGTCGATTCATTGCTCAACTTGCTGACAAATGCCAACCATTCCAGCATCTCCTCAGGAAGGATATGACTTTCACCTGGACTGATCAGTGTTAGGGTGCCTTTGATCATCTAAAAGAATATCTGGCTAATCCCCCTGTTCTATCTCCACCAAGACAAGGAGAGCCCCTCCTCTTGTATATCTCTACAACAGACACAACAATCGGGGCTTTGTTAGCACATCATGATGAGCATGGGAAGGAGTGAGCCATCTACTACATCAGCCGCACCTTGATCTCCTATGAGCTTAACTATACACAAATTGAACGAGCATGTCTCGCCCTTGTCTTCACGTCACAAAAGTTAAGACATTATATGCTCAATCACAAGACCAAGCTCATTGCTAAGATTGACTTACTCAAGTATTTGCTAAACAGAGCAGCTCTCACTAGAAGAATGGCAAAAAGGGTCATGATTCTCACCAAATTTGACATAGAATACACAGAGAGAAAGGTGATCAAAGGACAAGTTATAGCAGATTAGCTGGCTGAGGCACCTATTTAGGCAAAACATCCTACAATCGTAGAATTTCCAGACAAGGCCATCTTGACAATCACACCAGCCACAGACACATGGAAGATGTATTTTGATGGATCCTACACTCATAGAGGCTTAGGGGCAGGTGTCCTATTTGTTACCCCTCAAGGTGATACGATCCCTAAATCATTCAAAATCACATTTCCATTCACCAATAATGTAGCAGAGTATGAGGCCCTCATCACAGGTCTGTGAATGGCCATCCAATGGAAAATTGAAAAGATAACTATGTATGGCGACTCTCAACTGGTCATCAGGCAGGTCAATAATGAATGCAAAACCAAGGATGATAAGCTCCTTCCCTATAAGAAGATGGTCGATGATTTTAAAGATTATTTCGATGACATCCACTTTGAGCAAATCCCAAGGTTAAACAACAAAGCAGCGGATGCCATGGCGACTATCAGATCTCTAGTAGACATGAATCAAGGTAGCAAGAAATGTGAATTCCTGATCGAAGAGCTCCCCATCCCAGCATATGACGTTCCTCAATCTGAACTAGTGTGTGAAATCGTTGGTCCTCTATCCCCCTGGTATCAGGAAACCTACCTCTACCTTCATGATAATATACTCCCCAACAACCTATCCCCATCACAGAGAAAATCCTTCATCTATCAAGCCTCCCATTTCATCCTTGTAGGTGACACCCTCTACAAAAGGAGTCTTGATGGCACGCTTCTACGATGTTTAGACTTTAAGGAAGCTGAAGTAGCCTAGGAAGAGGTACATGCAGGTATTTGCGGGGCACATTTAAGTGGACCAACTCTTTCTAAAAAGATCCTGAGGACTGGCTATTATTGGCCCACCATGGACAAAGATGCATATCAATATATCAGAAAATGCCTCCCATGTCAACAGCATGACGATCTCATCCACGCACCAGCATAGGAGCTACAACCAATAACAATGCCGTGGCCTTTCTCACAATGGGGACTCGACCTCATAGGGAAAATACATCCTCCATCCTCCAACGGCCATAAATTCATAATCACTACTATCGAATACTTCACAAAGTGGGTGGAAGCAATACCACTCACCTTCACCACAGGAATCCAAATCTCCAAATTCATTCTTCACTACATTATCTGCTACTACGGTATCCCTCATTCCATTGTCACTGATAATGGCAAGCCATTCAAGAACCAAGAAGTTCACACTTTGTGCGAAAAATTTGACATCAAACACCACTTCTCCATGCCATATTACCCTCAAGAAAATAGTCAAGCAGAGGCTTCTAATAAAACCATCCTCCGCATCTTAAAAAAGACAGTCAATGAAGCTAGCCGTGACTGGCACCTCCAACTCAACCCCACCCTATGGGCTTACCGCACAAGCATCTGCACTCCTATAGGAGCCACTCCATACTCACTAGTATTTGGATCTGAAGCCATTTTACCTATAGAGGTCGAGCTCCCATCCCTCTGCGTGTCATTGGAAAATATTATCTCTAATGAGGACTACCGCGTCGCAAGGTTGCATCAACTTGAACTACTAGATGAGAAATGTCTGAATGCATTGAATCACTTACAGGCATACCAAAACTACCTTAGAAGAAGCTACAACAAAAAGATTAGAACCAGAAAATTTGAGGTAGGTGACCTCGTCCTAATGGAAAATCAGAAGAACCTGCAAGAGCATCCAAAGCAAGGAAAGTTTGAACCCAACTGGCTAGGACCTTATGTCGTCACTGTCGATTATGGGTCTGGAGCTTATCAGCTTGCAACACCTAAAGGGCAGCCTCTAGATGAGCTAATGAACATTTTGCATCTCAAGAAATTCTATGCATAACCTATCTGGTACCCCAAGTCAAAAACTCAAAAAAAAAAATAAAAAAATTAAAAAAAAAACCAAAAAAATAGAAAATCAAGAAAAATCAGAGTGCAATAAAAACTTCCAATGGTGAAAATCACTTCGGTGATGCCTTGGATAAGTACCATGGTGAAAACCTGTTTTAGGCGCCATGCATAGTGGCTAGTTCTACCATCTAATAGGTCCTCTTTCCATCATACCACTCCATATCCCACACCCCTCATGGCTTGGAATTTGGAACCATCAAGTTTGTTTTGCCCACTCTGCACTACCTCACCCACAAAACCCATCCATGGAATGAGGATCCTTGTAAGCTCCCTTTGTACATCATAAAATTAGAAAATCCAAAAACATCATAAAATTAGAAAATTGAAAAACATCATAAACTCAGAAAATCCAAAAAAAATCCTAAAACATAGGAAATCCAAAAACAATCACCCCATACATCAATCTCACATCCCATCACGATCATCCAACACACATCAATCTTCATCCCATCAACCCCATCGCAAACCATTCCTACATCATCAAGTCATGCCAAAACTACATATTCATTTCACCCGCATCTTAAAAGTACCTTGATCCCGTGGACACAGGGTATGTAGGCAGTCTAGAATACAAAGGATGTTTCCAGTACTCATGTATCTAAGATGCACCCATCCAACCCATTTGGATGGCTCCCATTCACTGAGCTTTCTAGATCTAAGAAACGATACACATGCTACGTATACAATTGAAACATGGTCCCTAATGCAAAAATCATCAAGCAACATACCAACTATAATCTTACATTTGGCCAACCTGTTCTTTTGCCCATCTTCCAAAATTCTCCAATCAAACACCAACGGATCTACATCCTAGGATATATCTTTCCTACAATGGACAAAAATCTATCATTCTATCATCACGTCTCTTGGCAAGAGCACACAAAGGGTATTTGTATCTTTCGTTAGTCTTTTTGCTTATTGATTTTTATCTTTTTGTCTCGCTCCAAGTCATCTCCAAAGCTACCTTGATCTCATTATATCATGGTACGTAGTGGATAGCACCTAGAGTAGACATAGTCATTGTTTCTGTATGTCATGCTTGTGGGTTGGCTTGATTACTCCAAGAATAGTATTCATATCTTGAAGTCCAGGTCGGTTCTAGCATGATGTGTCATATTTGCATATACAGGCATCAAAACCTTATATGCATTATTCACACTCACTGCTATGAGTCCCCTTCCTCCACTAGACAAGATTATACTACCTTGGGCATGCATGAAATCAACCTATTGTTTGTGGGTCTAGTCCATGCAATCGTAGGATATACATCATCACCTAGGTCATTTCATACCTTTGTGAACTGTATCCTACATTGCTACATTAAACTAAGAAATGCTCTCAATTAATTTTGTGCAACTACTGTTACTAGCTCAAAATCATCATCCTAATCACTCAGTCAACTATCCCATATCGGCCTAGATTTGATAATCACTTTTCCCCCACCCCCCCCATCTAACTCCCTCACTAACCCCATTTTCCCACCATATCTCCACTTAACACATCTTGAACCAAACCCAACCCCCCCCTCAATGACGTGGTGTCTTATGACCTAGCCATCCTCCAATCTCCCCACCACCATCCCATAGATGCTCTCACCCCTATCATCCCCACAACCTAACATGCTCTCCCACAGTCTCACCACTCAAGGTCAACGCAAAGAACATCATGTGTATCAGGACTAGGCTATCTCACCTATCACCTAAACTGCATCTAAGCATATCATTTAGCTACATATCACGATCCATTTAATTTGCATATCATTTTAGGTTCATTCTAATCCATTTTGCATATCATTTTAGGTTCATTTTAATCCATTTAATTTGCATATCATTTTAGGTTCATTTTAATCCATTTAATTTGCATATCATTTTAGATCCATTTAATTTGCATATTATTTTAGGTTCATTTTAATCCATTTTGCATACCATTTTAGGTTCATTTTAATCCATTTTACAATGCATATCATTTTAGATTCATTTCAACCATCTAAAATTGCATATCATTTTAGGTTCATCTTAATCCATTTATGTTTGCATAAAAAAAAAATAGGTTCATTTTAGCTGCATATCATTACACATCATATCATGCTCATTTATCACATAGGTGCATGTTAAAATTAACATTAGTATCATCACATTGCTTTCCATACATATAACCATCTCATAAACAATTAGTTACATTACAACATCATCAGCATCACCATTGAACCAACATCTAATCATCTAGTGGCATATACATAATTCCATACACTTTCATCCATAATAAATGTTTATTAGTCTGCATATTTAGTTGCATCATATAGTCCATACAATCACAACACCATGCATATATCACAAAAGCATCCATGCATCCATCAAATCACACACATCATTTGCATCAGCATAACACATTCACAACATATAAAACATAACATGTGCATCCATCATATAACCATCATCATAATAGGACATCATACACCATCAAAAGGATTGCATCATAAATAATCACCAAAAAAAATGTATATTGCTCATCATCAAAAAATATATAGTGTCCTGATACAATGCCTCTAAGGGCTAACATGGTGGATCCTCTCTCTGAGGGAGTAGGAGACTCTGACCCTGGTCGAGCCTGTACTCTCGGCAGTGGTTATGGCTGTGGTGCTACCTATACCTGAGGGGCCTACTGGGGCACATGTGAGGGAGGAGGCATCGTCTGCTACACTGATTGCATGGATCTCGATCTATGAGACCTCGAAGCCCCCGATCTACTGACCTGGCTGTAACTCAGTGCTCGCTGCACTGCGGGCACGGCTGCATAATACAACCCCTAATAATACTCCATCCATGCTCTAGCCTTTGATAACTCTCCCTATACCTAAGATATCTATCCCTGCGCCTAGCTCAACTGCCCCTGTATCTGATTTGAATGTGTCTGCGCCTAAGCCTGCTGGGCCTGCATCCCTGCCAAAATCAGGGCAAGTCCCCCACCCGAAGCCTGTAGACTACTCAACGTAGTCTCTTCCTGCTGTGCTCTCAAGAGCACTACATCCCACTCTCTCCTCAACTCCTCCATGTCCTCTCGAGCCTGGGCCAACTAAACCTCTAACACTGCCACCTACCCATCTACTCCCTGCAGCTGTCCCAACTTAGCCTCTCAGTGCTCTAACACCTCCTCTAAGCTAGCCACCTATACACATAAGGTCTCCACCTCCTCTGCCTCCTCCCGTGGACATCGACGAGGTGTCTGCCTCTCAACCTCTATCGCCATAGCTGTCCCTGAGCTCCCTACTCTGGTATCATGCCTGCCAAATCGCAGCTGCTCCACCCGTGATGGAGATAAATCACCCTGCTCTACCCTCGGCTGTCCACTGTGTCACTGTGGTCCTCTAGGCTATCACCCGACTCCAATTTGAGCCTACTGTGCAGGTGCCTACTATGCTGGAACCTGCTGACCCACCTATCCCTATCCCGCTACCGCTGCTGCCAACTCATCTATACGCTGGCCATCTCCCGCAATCACTCTCTCCTCCCCATCATCCATCACCTCCACAATGTAGTCCACAATAACCTCATCTCCATCCCCATCAGGATCATCTCCACCCCCATCTAAGTCATCCCCTGCTGCCTCTACTGTTGGATCTGTCAATCAGGTGGGCTGATGCATCTGCCACCATATCTTATATGTAGGTGTAGTACCTACATCCCTCACTGTGCTCTGCCAATCCCACTGTACTGGTTGCAGTGCTACAAAAACATTCAGAGCAACCTATGGTTGTAATGGTGCAGGCCAATAGGCTGTGTCCCATGGTGTCCGTGCGTATATCACCATCTACTGAGGGGTATCCTATACTAATCCAAACTGATGCATAACCCATGAGGGTAGGTACATCTCTATGGTACGGTCCGCACGACTCATAAGATATCTCTGTTGAAACGTGTATGGGAGATGACTAACATCATCTGGCCACTCCTCACAACCAATGTATGGTTGCCATACCACACTAATCACATCATCCAATATCCTCCACCAGTAGTGCACCTATCCAGTGTATGTGTACTCAGCATCCCGATACAAAAACACAAAGGCCTCAAACAACCGCCAATAATACCCGCATATCAGCCGAGTCACAAGGATATGCTCCCAAATCCATACGTGTAGCAGAGTAGCCCCGGCAGACAAGGCTCTATCATGCAGATAAGTGACCGTGTGCATCTCGTGGAACAGCTGTGCTAGCATCACCAGCCCCCATGCATAGACAATATCATGGCTCACCATCCCCTCAATCATCCCACCCCAGCCCATAGGAAAACCCCTGCCTCACCTATCAGGCATCACCACACCTCCAATTAGTGCACATAGAAATAAGGCAAAGGGATTTGCACCCGCTGCCAGTGTCCTCTCATAATCTAGCTCCCTCTCATCTGCTGAAAGATCCAAGTGATCTGCTCCAAACACTCTGGTCAATGCAGTCCGCCCCCTCCTCATGTCATACCTCACATGTCAACCTAGAATCTGCAGCTTGAGGATGCGATAAACATCCTCAAGTGTGACGGTCATCTCTCCTATCGGCAACAGAAAGTTACATGTCTCGGTGCGATATCACTCCACCATGGCCGTCATCAGAGCTTTATGTGCTCGTAGCACTGGCATCGATGCCACCGTCCAAAGCCCCAGCCTCATCAGTCGAGCCCGCCACGCCTCATCAAAGAGTGCCATCACGGATGGCACTCATCGCTCCTGTGACTGCAATATAAACCACTGTGTATCCTGCATCCACCACTTCTTGGTTAGATGCTAACTTATTGTTTCCCCAAAACACCCCTTTTTCTTCTAACGTCTAAAAGGCCCACATCATGTGGCCCCCACACGGACAACCCCTAGTGCCCTTTTCAAAATGGCACCATCTTTCCCTCCCCATTGCGCCATTACAAAGAATGGTGTCACTGGGTGACCTCCATCGCGCCAATCTAGATGATGGTGACGACTTAATTTTTCACGTCAATTCCCTCTTTAGCACTACAACAGATAATAGCGCTATTTCCCCTTATGGCACTATTATAGAGAATAGCACCATTTTAACCCCAACATGGTGCTAAAACACCATATTTCATTTCCCTAGGGTTTGCCACCAATCCCGATGATGGCGCCAATATTTCCCCTAAAAGGTGACAAAACCACCCTATCCCTACCCTGGCGAATAGCACCAATCCATATGATGGTGCTAATTCACCTTATAGTTGGCACCACGCGCTCCAACCCATATCCCAAAACCCAACAAAATGTGCGTAAAATAAAAAATCACAAAGTTCAGGTTAAGCCCTACCTAGGGTCCAGCCTCAGGTGACCGCCTGAACTCTTAGAATCGCTCTGAGATGTGATGAAGTCGCAGAAACTGTGGGTTACGGTCAGCCATCTCTTCTTTGTCCTTTCTTCTACAAAGTCAAAAGTGTGCCAATGTGGCACTCTTTGGGCCCACTTTGCCTAATATAGTGGGCCATGTCATCCCTCCACCCCTTCTTTTTTCCTCCAGGGTGCAGATCTCAGTCTTTTTCCTCCATTTTTCTTCCTAGCATCTTCTTTTTCCACCACCTCTCCAACTGTCACTTCTGTCACATCCTTTCAAGAGCTTACCTGCAAAATTTTTATTTTTCCGCCAACCTCTCGAGGGGACATCCCCTATCCATCTTATTCCTTCCCGGCAGCTGGGGCATATTTTCTTCAACCTGACGCCACTTCCCTCCTAGGTCCTGATGCCACGTCAAAGAAGGGCAAATGTAGACACCTAAAAATGTCTCGACCACCAAACTGACTCCCGACATCCCTAAACACACCAATTTCCTTTCCAACCAATTAATTAAATTTTTTATTTAATTAATTACCCCTTTTCATTTTCTAAATCTACACCATTTTATCCCCAAAATTGAATTAATTTTATTAATTCAATAGCCCAAACCTTAGCCAGTTGATTTAATAAATATGCAAAATTTATTAAATCAATTCCCCTATTTTCTCTAAATCCAATTAATTAGTTAAAACCATGTTAACTAATTAATCCAGCCTACTAATTAACCTATCCCTACCCTAGACAATTAAATAGCCATTTATTTAATTGCCTACCCTAGCCTACCTCATCCTAGCCTTAAGATTAATTAATTAAATCACTAATTAATTAATCTAATCCTCCCACTAATCCCTTTGCTAATTTATTCCAGCCATATTAATTAGGTTAATCACCTTAATTAATTGAGTTAAACCCTCATTAACACTTCTCCCCACAACCCATGAATAAAAATTGATTTCCATGCCACATAAATCAATTTTTAATACACATTTGTCATAATCTTCATTAAATACCTCTTACACCCCTTACACATGTCATAGCTCATTAATATCCACTCTTCTCCAAACAAATTTTTAATTAGTTTTACCCTTCCCCATGTGAATTTTTAATTCACAAATAATCCATCTCACCCAACCTCATTTATTCACCCCTTTCCCAAAAATGAATAAAAGATTTACTTTTATTCCTAGCCCTCCATCTTTCAAGATCAAATCTAGGCCCTCCACATCACTTTTATCCTCCACCATTGATCTCTCCAATCAATCTCCACCCTTGGATCAAAATCCCTTCTAAAAATCTATAAATACAACCTCTCCCAAGTCATTTTCATCATCCAAGTCTATGCAAAGTTACCATGCCAAAATTATTCTTGAGTTAGGATAGTGAGTTGCACAATTGAAGAGCATTTCAAATTGAAATCCATAGTCTAGGGATCATCTTGGTCTTAGGAGCTTGTTTTGGGTGCAAAGGCTCCTTCCTCCCTTGATGGGATTAGGTTTGCATGTGAGGTATAATCTTGTGTTTATTGCATTTGATTTAGTATTTTACCTTCTTTGCATAATCTAATCTACAATACCCTTCACAACATGCCTATGATGCAAGTTTAGAGAGTCAATAAGGCTAAATTTAGTGAGAATTGGTGTTTTTGAAGCCCTAGGTTTGAGATTTTGACACAGAATGCTATATGAATGTTTTGAGGTCTGATTTATAATGAAAATTAAATAATATTAGATCTAAAAATGAATTTCAATATTTAATATGCAAAATGTCAATGCAAATCTAATGAAAATGCATGAAAATTGCTAGTTTTTTGTTGAAATTTTCTATGCAAAAATGTAAATATTTTAAATCTAAATACAAATTTACACTAAAATGCAAGACTACAACCAAATTCTAATTTGACTGAGCCTCTAAAATTAGTATAAAAATCTGAAAGAAGATTTTGCCTACTAACCCTAGATTTTGGAATTACTAGGTTTAATGAAAATTGTCAAAATTCTACAAAACCCTAGCAAATTAATGATGAAAATGCAATGCAAATTATTGTATTTTTGTAATTTTCTATAGTTTATATCTTATCTGATGCAAAAATCATAAATTAGGGAAAATTAGAAAGAATTGATGCAAATTAGTAAGCCTAACAATGCAATTTTTTTGAATTTTTAAAATTTTTTAATTATTTATAATTTTCTCAATGCAATAAGATGAATGACTATATGAATGAATGAAATCAATCCAAATTTGAAGACACACACTCATAAAGTTGCAATTAAGTCCAAAAACATGGGTTCACCAAAATGTTTATGGTAAAATTGGAAATGTTCAATGTTTTAGTTGTTAGATGTTTGAATCCTCCTTTCACCCTTAACATTCAAGGACCTAGGGTCTAGTGGCCATGCACTATCATACCCTAAGTTGTTGTAAGATGTAGGGAAACTTGGATTAGGATGTTTAATTATCAATTTCATTTCTCTTATGTTCAATTGACCATTAAAACCCTAATTTTGCAAATACGACAGTAAACAGGTGAATTACAGAAAAAGCTCTTGTAGAAGGATGTAAAATTTCAAATCACAGAGAACCTATTTTCAAGGCTCTGAGATAGAAAAGTCAGGGACACAGGAGCAAGTGCCCAAGTACAAGGCCTATATTTTTGTCTGGATCTAAGAACTCAGTCTGCAACTCTTTCTTGTTGTTCTGGAGATTTTCTTGTCATGAAACTTGGAGGACAAATGAGCGGGCGCCCAAGTCCAGGGGGTAGATTTTCTTCCTGTTCTACAATTCTAACACTTCAAGATGTCTTTCTACAACATCACTTTGTCCAGCTCCTCAACCTGTAACCTACAATAATGAAAACTTTGGGAGGGGGTTGTGGTGTTTAGAGGCTTGCCTCAATCAAGCCCCAGAGGACTAAGTCTCCGAACACCATTGTCAAATAGAGAGTGTGTGCTCTTGTGAGGTAGAGGTAAAAACCAAAGGAAATGATGATGACACACAATATAATGTCACCTTGTAATGAAGATCTCATGAGAAGAAGATGTTCTTCATTCCATGAAGAAATGGATGCTCAAATATGCAAACACAAACACATAAACCACACAAATCTACTCTTGCAACATAATGAAAGCCTTGAATCACCTTGAGAATACATAAACATAACAATTTCCATCTAGTTTCTAAATGAATGCCTAATCATGCTTTTATATGCAACCATAAGCACTCCCGCCAAGATTTCATAAATTCAAACTTACCGTGTCGGCCTAGGGACCAAATAATGGTCATAAACTGACACTTCAAATTTGGGCCTGACCCAAAATAGGGTAGGACTAGGGCATGGGCACCCAAGTCCTCCCCCCCTATTTTGGGCAAGGTTAAGCTCAAGGGGTCCTCCTAGGTCCAATTTGCCCTGATACCTAGGGTTCATTCCATCGGGATGCCAAATTATGAAGTAAGATGTCCTAAATGCACACTAAAGACCTGGGAGCTAAACCTTATGAGGGAAAAGCTCCCAAGGGGACATTTTCTGACATTACACCTTGGAAAGTCCTAGGTTGGAAAACTTAGTTTGACTATTGTCATGTTGATAAATGGAACAAAGTGAGGAGGAGTCACAGGTTCCTTGTTATGAAAGTAACCTATTATATTTTTTGTACTCCTAAGATAGGAGTTGATTGTCTTGGAATTGGACTATGAATTGAACTAAACTCACTTATAATAGACCTAGGGAGGTTGAATCAAGCATACTCTAAGATGAGACAACTTCTAAGTCGAGTCGAGGTGGTGGACATACAACTACTTTCATTGCAAAACAAATATGTATGTAAGCTTTGGCCAAAGTAATGCATCTGTCTCTGCAAGCATTAGTTGATCCATAGTGCATCAAATGGCACAATGTCTCCAGTAGTGTCATGCATAGTTAGAGTGGATCTATAGTTGTGTGACCGTGAGGCATTATGAAGGACACAACACTAAATACTTAGATCGCAAACCTAATGGTTTCTTATATCTATAGCTTCTGTGAAGGTTAGGGCCACTTCCAGGTAGGAAGTTGTGCGGGGGACCACTAGTCAGTGGTTGGAGAAAAAGCACTTGGATGATGCTCTCCTTCCAAAGCATGAGACAAGCCGAGGCTTATGAAGACAAATGTCAAAAGTTCTAGATGCAGTTCCTTATCATTATATGACTTGATAGTCATTTATTATGTATAATTTGATATTTGATGCCTTGAGCATATCTTTGTACATGCATAGTGAAGTTTATTCACTAATGAGATATCATTGGATATTGTAATTCTAATTGTTGTTATATTCTGGTAAAGAATAACATGCTTAGCTACTATAATAATAATGATTCATTCTTGTTTAACTATGATTTGGATAATCATGATGTATTCTAACTCTTGTTAAGATGATTATTTATGTTTAATCATGAGCATTACAGAATTGTGATGTTATAACATCTCTAGCCAGTCACTTAAGGACTTAAGTCATTCATGACTTATCCTTGGCATTGTCATTAATCACCAGCCCCTTGTCGTTAAAGGAACTAGTTGTCCCCATCTGTTCTCCTATTCAGTTGTGCCATTGAAACCCTAGCCTATAGGTATGTGACAAGTGTCTATATTTTATTTAACATTTTATGTAGTACATCTATGCCATAGTCTTCCTTTTATATTCTTGTGCGTCTACACTATCTTGACACTTGGCATGATTCATCATTCTATGGAAGTGCACATTGCCAAACTCTCATCAGTAAATCATATGTCGATAAGTGGAAGAATCTCATTGGAAATAAGAGATTCACAAGTTGGTCCTTGGTTCATAAGACACCATGTGGTTAGATCCTATTGGCCATGGAGTCAAAGAGTGTATCACACATATAATTTTATATTGAATCATTCTAAGATCATGTGGGTGCATGGAGGTGCCACCTGTCCCTCATGATTGATGACTACAACTTAATCTCTTTCACTAAAGCCAATCCAAAGGCTCACGCCTATTGCATAGCTTCCAAATGATGTGTAAAATAAAGACGCACAGATGTGTCATGAGAACACATGTCCTCCCTCTGTAGTTGATCTGATGGCAGTGTTTTTTAATCCTTTGATTAGATGGTTTGCACATTATGCATTTCATAGTAAAAGTTTGAAATAAGGGTTTATGCAATGTATTAACCATCGATCTTATTTGAAAGAAGTGACTGTTCACAGCATGCGAACTAGGCTGACATTCCTCTGGGCCATTAATGCAGAAGTTGGGAGGTTTTTAAGGCTTTTCTCTATTGATTGGGTATTGTTTGAAGATCTTAGACTTATTCAAAGGCCTAGTAGTGAGCAACAATGCGGAGTAAAGCATAAATTATCTTTATTCATCTAGAATTGAAAATCTAAATTGGTATGTAATCAAATCCTTTCCTGTTAATTGAAGAACATAAGTGGGAAGATTTGGAAATAAAAGTTTAAAGTGTTTGATTGATTTTTCACACATAAAGGGGTGAAATTTTGTCCTAATATTTTCTGTTCAAACCCACTCTATTTTATAATTAAACATGGGTCCAAAATCGGGTAGGGGGTGTACTCTAAAGAGGGATTTAACCCAGGAAGCTAATGAGCTTACCTCGTCACAGTCTAAGAGGGGTAGATTAATTTAAGACATTGGTGAGATGACAAGTAAAATGTATGATTGCAATGGGATTATTAGAGATGCAATCTTACCATATGGGGGTTGGCAAATATTTGAGTTCAGTTATTACAGCCAGGATGATCAGAGACCAATATCACACTTGTGGGATCTTGACATTGTTAAGATTGGTTATAAAATAAAAGAAGCTGCATTAGAAAAGGAGGCCTAGCCTATCTACTTATGTTGGAAGAAATAGTCCTACTGAAAGCTCTTGCCTTTGCATGGGTGGCATTACAATAGAGGATTCTAATAGGAGACAGGCTGTGGAAATTGGGCTTCAATGGCCCCTCTAGATGTGTGCTATGTGAGGATGAGGAAACCATAGATCACCTACTCTTGAGATACAAATTTGCATAAACATGTTGGAAAAAGTTCTTGGAAAGCTAAATTAGGCTAGTCCCCTTCCTCAAGACAATGTAAACAATGTAGCAAGAAGCCAACCACTTAAGAAGAGCTTTTTCACTACTTGGGATAATGGAATTTAGAAATCCTATAGTTGGTTGGTGGTTCCTCCCATTTATGGGAAAGCTAGGGTTCACTGAACACATAATCCAAGAGTGCATACAATGTGGGTACCACTAGACGAATATTAGCATAAACTAAATTTTGATAGTGTAGCTAGAGGCAACTCGAGCCCGTCTGAGGTAGGATGCATAATAATAAACCATCATGGGGATATGGTAAGTTTAGTAGAAAACAAATTTAGGGAGGGTATGAAATATAATGAAGATGAAGCCCAAGCATTGTTTCTTGGGCTACATACTTGCCAAAAACTAGGACTATAAAAAATATAGATAGAAGGAGACTCCTAAATAATTGTCAATGCCATCAAAAAATGATCATCCTTGAATTGGAAGATTGATAATATATAGAAACAATGTTGGATTTTATTAAATTAGTTTCAAGAATTTAAAATAAGCCATGTTTACAGAGAGGCAAACCACGAGCTTGATGCTATTGTAAATGTGGAAATCAACATGGTTGGCAGTTATTATACCACCAACTGCTTAGAGACATGGCAGGATTTAGCATCATATTGGATAGCCACCCTCACACACATAAAGTAGAAGAAATAATTATGAATAGTTAAGAAGTCATGACTGAATCACTTCAATTAAGAGGAGGACAATTTGAATGGGAAGTTTGTAATAATGGAGCCAACCAAAGCAAAGCACATAGGTGAAGGAAATATATGACTATGTTCTCCTCAAGGCATTTGCAACTAGGTAGGAATCATGGAAATAATGGTCTGTCTCAAAGCTAGAAATAGGAAAATTGCCTTCATGGTTGAAGAAGATAGATTTAAAATAAAATTTGTAATCATGTTGCATTTCATTCACATGGTGTTGGGGGACACATTCCTACTCATAGGTATAGGGTCAATTTGGATATTTCTTCCATGCTTGTTATGGTTTTCTTAGATTTAGGCAAAGCAAAGGATGTTTTTCATGTGGTGGCAAAGTCTCTGATAAAGATGAGAAGGAAGGGAGGTCTGAAAAATATTTTTGATGATGTCATGTTGGGACTAGGTTTTCTTTTAGGTAGTGGAACCTAGCCTGTGATACTTTGACCCTACAATAGATTGTGGGTTCCATTTATCATCATTGTTGTGGGCTAGAATGAGGAAGAACATAAATATAAGGCTAAATGGGTTGCATAATTTCTAAAAGTGGTTACTAGAGAAACCTTGGTACATGGCATTGATTGGTTATTTGCAATTGACACTGGGAGCTTAGACTTGAGTGAGGATGGGCTCATGGCAGTGGATTCATGGGCTTAAAGACTAGCATGATCTACAAATGTCTCTTGAGGGTGGCGATACAAAATAAACAAGAATTATCTACATACATATGTAAATAGAATATGATATAGTGGGATATATATTTGTATTTTCCACAGAAAGATCAATAAAGAATAGAAATTGTGATGGTTTATAATTTTCTATTACTAAATCTTTACAAAAATATAGAATAGTACCTAGAAGGGTTTTTGTTAGTGTCCTCCATTGGAACAACTAATTAATACATTCTGGTTGATTTCTTTAGCGGGAACAGCCACACTAGCCAAATTCACTCATTAATAAAAAAAATAGCTCTTAAGCAAATAAAATAAAATAATTCTTAAATAAAATAACCTCTAAGTAAATAAAATAACTCTCAAGGATATAAAAATATCTCTTCAATAAAATAAGAAAAAATAATTATTAGAGTAAAATGAAATAATTCTTATGTAAATAAAATAACTCAAGACTAGATAGATGTATTTAAGATATTTATAGTAGTTATCTTAGAAACAAAATTATTTAATTTAATATATATATATATATATATATATATATATATATAATTTTATGTTTTTTTATAGATAAATATCCTTACCTATGGCTATTTCAATATCCTTGTCCCTTGTGTTTGACTCTAATATCTTACTTAGTCTAATTGTTTGATAAAATTGTGACTTTGGTTTTGGTGTGATGTTGGCATCATTAGCCTTGGTGAACCCTTCGGATAACTCCTCCAGATAAACAACCATGTTGAAAATATGTGTGCTAAGGATATGAATTGAATGTTGTCTTTTGAATTGTTTTATGATAGGTGGTCTCTTTTCATCTTAACAGTAATTACATTATTTCATCTAATAATGCTATTATTTCTAATGGATGTGGATTACGCATTGGACCTCATAAAATTTCTAACCTTAGCTTATCCTAATTCTTACTCTATCAAATTCCAAGGGTAGTTATTTAATTCAATAAGTTTGGACTTTTATTTTCATGTGATTGAGTTTAATTTTTGAGGTGATATTTTTCAACAAGTGAGCTTGATTCAAATACGATGTAAAAGATGATGATTATACTAAAAATCATTCTAACAAATTACTAATGTGTTATGTTCCTTGAGGAGGTTCACCCATGAGTGGGATTAGGATCATAGGGACTATCGAAGTGGTTCGAGAGATATTAATGCTAGGCATGCAAAAGGAGAAACTCAAGTAGGTAAATATGGTAAGTTATGTACATTGGGTATCATGTTGGTAATAACCCTTGTATTATACAGTTATTCAAGAATAAATTAGGTAGGATAATGTGATGTTAAACCTAGCCCCTATGACTATATATTGCTAAAAGTAATGATTCAATTGCAGTTAAGCAGGACAAAGGCTATATGAGTTAGCTCTAGTTGAGATGTGAATATGTGATTTTAATGCAAGTAGAAATGAGTATGATAATTAATGATCAAGGTGCTTCAACTATGCATACATTGGACATATTAATGTTGGAATGAATATGTAGGAATAAATTACTAATGGGAGAATATGAGAATCATCATAAACCTAAATTAAAGCACTCCACCTGATGGGGTTATATATTGTGAGGTCTTGTCCCTAAGGGAATTAATGTTTTGAATTAAGTTAACTAAGGTTTCCTTGTGATAAGTTGTAGTTTTAAATGTTAGATTAATTTGTTTGGGAATCTTGTGATTTGAGTTTTTTAAGTGTTAAGGGATGAGAATCCCTTTAAGTTGAAAGCTCGGATTTGCACTTATGGGTCCTTTCTTAAGGTCTTGAAATATCATTTTCTTGATTATTTTGATGTTTTTAGGTTCCTAGGACAAGCACCTGGGAGTTGGGAACCTTTTGGGATTTGAAATTTTAGTTTTGGGGTAGATTTGACCACTCCCAAGTTCTTGGGAAGAAAGTGGCTTGGATGGGTGGACTTATCACCATTCCATCTCCCTTTCCTAGGTCCTCAGATGAGGGGTCAGTCTAGAACACCCCATCCCAATGTTTCATAAATTTGGGAGCATAACCTACAAATATGTTTTGAGAGGAATGTACAAGTATACTCTTCTCCCCTATGTCTTACACATGTGTGAGAAAATGAGGAGTCAAATCTCTCCTTGATTTTTGGGGATTGGATGAGAAGGGATGATTTGGAATCCATGTGGCACCTCCTTATTTGGAGAGGGGGAGTGACATGACACTCATTACATATAGCCCTCTCGCAAGTTGAGAAGGGACCTTTTTGCCTTCATTTTCTTGCTTCTTGTATCATGGGAGAGGAGACAGCATGAGAGGAGAAGGTTTTTAGAGAAATTTGGATAGCAAGTGAAGAGAGTCATGGAGTAGGAAGGAAATGCTCATCCCTTCAAACTCCATGTAGAGAGATAAGCCTTTGTAACTCAATATTTTCACACAGCTATTTTCATGAGTATTTTATATCTTGTGTGAAATGTGTTGGACTATAAAAAAATGGTGGAGACGATGTGTTTACAAATTTTTAGTGTTTTGTATATGTGGAGTATTTTTGAGTGAGATGGTTATGTGTGTATCCCATTTAAAATAAGAAGGGTTTGAGAGCAAACCCTTAAAAAAGTATTATTATGCATTCTTATTTTCTATTGTGTTGATCTACTTGGGTTGCATGTTTTCTTATGTTGGGTTCTTGATGGTTCTTCTAGCTTCAAGGATAGCCAGGGCCTCTTATGGTATCATGAATCCATATTGGTTGGGTGGAGAGCATTTCTCCTCCCATTGGCATGCTCACTATTGGTCCTTCTTAGCATAGAATCTTGGAGATGTTGGTTGGGGACTTTATTTACTTTATCGTGCATAGTTTGAAAGAGATCTTTTGAAATGTAAGTTTTGTATTTTTACCTTGTTTCTTAACTAAGTTAGATTGAGGGAAGCATTGCAATATTTTCTTAGTTGTCAAGAAATGAGAGGGTTCTTGTGTGTATCATTTTGTAAGGATATGTAGAATTGCTTGTAACTCAAAACTATTGTAAGCAACTTAAGTTCCTTCTTGAAAGTTAATTTAATGGATGTAATAGTAGAGCACTAAACTCTTTGTAAATATGATAAGTTAGTCCTACTTAGTCTTGAGATCCAATAGGTGAGGATTTGGGAAAGAAACATCTAGATATCAAGTTGAAAGTAATATATATGTTTTCTTAGCCATGCGAAAAGATGCTTTATTTCATAACACTTGGCTTGTAAGGAAGTAATGCATTTATTTTTATGAATGGCATTAAAAATGAATTTTATTTGTTTTAACAATGATCTTGTTATAAAAATACATTTCAACTAATCATGTGTCATGTTTTGTGTTATGTATACGTATGCAACCATGCTTTAGTTGGATATCACACCTTAGGAGTCTAGTAGATGATTATCTCTTAAAATACACTCATAAAGAAGACAAAATAAGATGCACTTGGTTGAAGATATGAGACTATAAAGATTTCCAAATTTAAACATAAGTACATGTTTTTAAAATTATTGGTTCCTTTATACATACATACATACATACATACATACATACATACATACATACATACATACATACATACATACATACATACATACATACATACATACATATATATATATATATATATATATATATATATATATATATATATATATATATATATATTGGTGTGTGTGTGTGTGTGTGGAACATTCACCATTCCTTAATTATTGTATTTATTATATTTAAAAGAAGATTAGGTACAACTTTATGGGTTATTTATACAAATTGGATAGAGGTTAGTTGTTTATATATGCATATGCATTATATTCATGACAAAAATAAATAATTACAGACATGATATTTCCACAGTCCATCTGAATGAATATCAAATTGTTTCTAGAAAAAACTGTGTAGAGCTTTTTTGCATCGACGTTTTGGATCACACTCTATGATCCATCATCATTTTTATCCTCTTCCTGATGATGGATCAGGGAGTGTGATCTAAAACGTCGATGCAAAAAGGCTATACATAGTTTTTTCCAGAAATAATTTGATATTCAAAAATAAATAAATAAACACAAATAAGAATTGATAGGTTAAAGCATTGTTGCTTTCTTTTAACAGTGGGCACCGGTTTCAAACTAAAATGAGGTAATATTCATATATATTTTTAATACGTTATATGCATGGTAGAAATGAGAAAACTAAAATAAAAGTTAAATGATTTTTTTCTTTTATCTTTTATTCCTTGAGACCCAAGACAAGGTGACAAGGCCACTTGGGCTTTGGGGTGAGACCTAATATGGGCTTGGCCACATGGGGCCATAGCCTACAAGTTGTAGGGCTCACAACCTCCATGGAGGTCGTCGACCCATTTGGGTAAAAAGCTCAAATAAATAATATGTATGTATGTATGTATGTATATATATATATGATGTTTTTCCTTCTTAATTTATGTATATGTGTGTATGTATACACACAAGAGAAATGAGGGAGTTGTTAAAAGCAAACTTTAGTTTCAATGAAGAGACTGCTCTTCCAAAACTTCCATACTTTCTCGCTTCCTCAATCCTCCTTTATGCACAACAAAATAAAGTAAATATGAGATGAAAACTCTTTTTATGTAAATTTTAAGGATTTAGGGCAAATTTTAGTGCTGCCCTAGATCCAAGGGTGAAAATAAATTTCATCTAAAGGATGAGAATTAATCCTCACCCACTCTAAAAGCCCTAACTAATTAATTTAAAACCACTTAAACTAATTACTCTTAATGTAAAATTATGCCTTGGTGGGGTACCACGTGATTAGACCTGACTTTTAAGTCACAACACTTTTGAATAAAGAAATAAAGTAAGTTATTAATATAAAGTGAGTTAATGCACTTCTTTTGTTTTTGATAATATAAGGCGGAAAAACCAGGGGCCGAACCCTTACAAAGCAGAACCCAAAAAGGGAAAAAAAGGATCAAAAGACAAAAAGAGCCAGAACTACCACATAGAGCTTACATACAGCCAATATACATCAAATAGAAACTATCAGTAAAAAACCAGCTAACAGAAAGCATAGAAAGAAGACTAGGAAAGGCTGTCTTCCCAGCCTTTAAAAAGAAACTCAGACATTTTGTCAAATTCCTTAGCCCTATCATCCTCAACACCATGAGTGAGGACTTCATGTTCTTGTAGCAGAGAGAGATTAGCCATAGCTAGCCTACAAAGCATGCTTGTAATGAACTTGCAAAGAGAAAAAACCCTCTTCTCCAAAAAGTCTACCCGCTCCTTCAACTGAGATAAATCATCAAACTGATTACCTTCCTCATTTACTTCCTCCTCCATACCACCTTCAACATTGTTACAATCCTCCTGAATAAAATCAGGGTCTACAGGAACCTTAGTGGGAATAAAGTGAACATCATTCTCATTGTTATCATCAGTGCCAGTAACCTCCACATGAGTAGTAGTAGCTCCCACATCAATACAGTCACCAATGGGAGTAGAATTTTCAAACCCTTTACTGCCCTTAGTATCAAAGGTCTCCGCACATATTTCTTGCCCAACAACCTCCTCAACACCACCTGAATCTTCAATAACAATCTCTTGAATATCAACACTCTTGGACTTATCCTCCCCCTCTTGAGTAGAGGCTTTAGAATTACTTTCAGAGTAATCAATCAACTTCAACTTAGAAGCCAGTTTGCCAGCAATATGACTAGACCGCCTAACAACAGCAAATTTACCCTCCAGTTTGACTTTTTTCAAATTTCTTGAGGGTCCCTCCTTGACTAAATCCTGTTCATTCTAGGGCCTAGAATCCCCAATGTCCTCTTTCAAAAGGTTAGCTTCCACAGCATTATCAGAGAGACATTTTTTAGATTTCAACTTGGATTTGGTAAGAGGGTTTTGCACATTTTGAAAAATTTAGGAGTACTAGAAGAAGGAGCACCTTCAAGACATAGCTTAGGAGTAGTATGACCAGTTTTCACAGAGGCAGTAGGGGAATCAGCAAAGGGTTCGAGACCAGAGCGCTGAACAAAAGGAGGGGATAGATCCAAGTGAAACTAGTATAACCTATGGATAAGCCCTTGATGGAGGGGAATAGGCTTTTCATCAATCTTTTTAAGAAGAATCTTTTTAAGAAGAACCTTCTTAACATGTTGAATAGAGCACTCAAGAGATGAAAGTAGATAGAAAGGGAAACTAATAATAGCATTCCTTCTAAAATAGTTTAACAAAGGAAGATGATAGTAAGAGAACCTGGTGAAATGACCCTCCAGAGTGAAGTACTTCATCACCATATAGCACATATCCGCCCATGGTTCAGGAAGTCTAGCTCTCTCAAATCCTCCCTGATAGGGCACCAACTCCTCGCCTTCACCAATGAATAGTTTCTGGTTTTGGGCATCCAAAACCCTAGACTTTTTTTGTAGCTTTGTACCCTTAGTAGATAAAGCCGTAGCCATAGCAATTTCATTCTCTGAAACCTCAAAATTGATATTCCCAATTTGAACCTTACGATTATCCCATGACTGAGCAAATTGAATGGATAATTTTTCATCATGCCCATTCAAACACTCAAGGAATGAGGTGATACCACCTTCTTTACAATAATGCCAGACCAAGGAATTATCTTTAAATTCCCCACAGTTATTAGGTTCGGTTAGGATCATGTCTCCTCCCATAATGAAATATTAGTAAATCCCAAAGAGCTCAGAGAAGGAAGTAGTAGAAGTTTGAAAATCTCTGTCCCAAAGGCTCCTAACAATATTGTGAAGAATTCGAGAGACTTCGATCACAGAGTAATGTATAATAATGAAAAAGGCAATAATGTAAATACTAGTAGAAATAAGGCAATCATTACACCAATAACCCAAAGTCCTTACGCAATAATTTCTCATTAACTGCCATCCTTCACATGCGTGCATAGCTATCTGAACTCACTCCAATCACCAGCAAAGTGTCTAATCAGCATGAACTAATTTAAAAGACAAGCCACGTAGGTAAGCCAAGTGAAGTGATGTGTCATCATCATATGGTTGCTTTCTCTTATTGAATGATATCCCCAATCTAGCACAGGATATTATGAAAATGGCACCAACAACACCAATTTTGAAACTCTTGTCCAAAATTTGCCAGGCTATCAGCAACAATGTTCCCTTCTCTATAAATATGAGAGAAGGAAATGATAGGAATGGCTTGTATAAGAGTTTGAATATCAGACATAATGTCTCTAAGTTGCCATCCACACTCTGAAGCTTTAGTGATAGCATCAATTATGATTTTGGAGTCACCCTGAACATGAAGTTAGCAAATTCCTAGAGATATAGCCAACTTGAGACTCCATAAAAGAGTTGAAGCTTCAACAAAGTTATTGGTCTAGTTCCCAATTCCTCTAGAATAAGCAGCAATTAAATCTCCTTTATCATCCCTTATAACTCCTCCTCCACTAGCCTTGCCATTTAACTTAGTAGCACCATCAAAATTTAGTTTAAGCCACCCTGGGTCTGGGGGAGTCCAAATAGTATTTAACCTTTCAAGGTGTCTGGAATCATCAAATGTAGGAATTTGATTCATAATCCCCCAGTTGGAAGCTACAAGGACCTCATGCTGAGAAAGAGGTTTATCCATCGTTTTGATGTTGAAATTAGAAATACTCTTCAGCAGGGCCTTAGATAAAAAACAAAAAACCTGTGAAGGATTCCTAGCAGTTTCTCTAAAAATTCTATTATTTCTTTCTTTACAAAGGAACCATGCAACAAAAGGAATAGTTTGAGTCCATAGTTCCACTAATGAAGGATGGGATAGAGGAGGGATCCAATTAACAATGAGTTCTCTTATTTCCTTATTGCAAACCCATTGTAAGCCAAAATTCAAAAGGACTTTGTTCCAAATATTAGTCACAAATTCATAGTACAAAACAAGATGAGAGACATATTCTTCCTCTTTCAAGCACATGACACATCTATTAACCAGTTGAAGACCCCTTCGCTGAAGATTGTCCTGAGTCAATATCTTATTATGAACAATTGTCCACTAGAAAAAGTTAACCTTAGGAAGGAGTTTGCAATTCCAGACTTTCCTCCAAATGTCATCCATAAGATCCTTCTCAATCAGTAAATGGTAAGTCGATTTTACTGAAAAAAACCCTTTTTTATCAGCAGACCAAAAAAGTTGATCATTCCTGGGAAAAAGAGGAATTTAGGTATTAAGAAGCATTTGTTGTATGGCATTAGCCCTATGATTGAGATTCAGATAATTAGTACAACACTCCAGCAAATTTTTCCATTTTCTAACACCATGATCTTGATGAATATAATGGTTAAATTTAGTGCCAAAAAATTGTTTAGCAAGAGCAACAATAGCTTCATTGCCCATCTAATTAGAGAGAGGTCCATCACCCAACCAAGGATCTTCCCAAAAATTGATGAGAGACCCATCACCAAGTTTCTATTTCATTCCCTTATTAACAAGACTTTTGGATTTAATTATTTTATTCTAAATAACAGATCCTTGAGGAAGACCCTCCTAATTGAGAAAAGAATATCTGTCAGAGTCTTGTAAGTACTTAGCCTTTATAATAACTCCCCAGTCAGTATCCATGTTTATGAAGTTCCAAATAATCTTAGACAAAAGAGCCTTGTTCATTTTTTAGCTGGTTTTGATGTTTAGCCCACCATGAAACTTAGGAAGATAGACTTTGTCCCATTTAACCAGAGAGATTCACTTTTTTTCCTCCGTACCAATCCACAGGAAAGTTCTCTAGATTTTCTCCAATTTGTTAGCCAAATATCTAGGCATTTTGAATAAAGATAAAAAGTAAGTAGGTATACCCTAAAGAGAAGCCCTTAGAAGTTGCAATTTACTCACACTGCTCAAAAGTTTGCCTTTCCATCCCAACAATTTCTTTTGAGTTTTTTTGAGGATGTTATGCAAAAAACCAAGAGTAACTTCCTTAGTAGTTAAAGGGAGACCAAGGTAAACTGAGGGAAGGTTAGCAACATCACATCCAAGGATATTAATAATTTTCCTTTAAAGATCCCCTGGAGTATTAAAAAAGAAAACATCACTTTTTTGAAAATTAATATGCTGACCAGAAGCCATGGCATAATCATTCAGTAAAGATTTCCATCTGGAAGCTTCTAAAATAGAGGAGATGCTAAAAAGAATGGTATCATCCACAAACTACTGAATGGGCATCGGAGAAAGAGAAGAAGCGGGTTTAATCCCAATTAATTCTTTAGAGGTGATCTTGTTGAGGACTGATCTACCAAGAGCTTCAGATAGCATAATAAAAAGGTAGGGGGATAAGGGATCTCCATGTCTTATTCCCCTAGTGGGAGAAAAGAAACCCCTTGGAACCCCATTAACAAGGACAGAGTATTTAGCAGTAGTAACAGCTTCCTTAATCAAAAGGGATACCTTATCCTTAAACCCAAGCTTCTGAATGATTTTGAACAAAAATTGCCATGAGACCTGATCATAAGATTTAGAAATATCAAGTTTGAGAACCATACCTGGGATGTGATTCTTGTCCATAGAATGAATAGTTTCATGAGTAGTAATCATAGCATCTAAGATCTGTCTCCCTAGAACAAATCCCTTCTATGAGGGAGAGATAATTTTTTCAAGAAGGGGTTAGAATCTAACCACCAAAAGCTTTGTGCAAATTGTATAAATTGTGTTACAGAGGCTAATAGGCCTGAAGTCAGCAAGCATATTTGGGTTAGGCTTCTTAGGAACAAGGGCAATGAAGGGATTATTTAGTTACTTTAGTAATTTCCTAGTTCTAAAAAAAGATTTTATAACAACAGTGACATCATATCCCACTATGTCCCAGAATTTCTGGAAGAAGAAAGGGGGAATTTCTTTTGTTAATGTTATAGGGCCTAAACGATTTAATTTCATAATGTTGTATAGCGGATGGTGTATATGTCTTCCAAACTCTATGAAAAGAATCTACACCTTACAACATGAGGAAGAAGCCATAATGGATGTTGTCATGTGAGTCCAAAAAGCAAGGATTATAAATAAGTTAGACACAAATGAACTGCAAGGAATGTCTTGTGTTCAAAAGACAAGCTGTGGGGATGTAGAGGATCATCGAATCATGGGAGAAAACCAAATATGTGATTGTTTGGCTAGTAGAAGTGAGAGCGTGAATGAAACGTTTAAAGAGAGCATGATAGTATCTACATGGCTTAACATCAAAGCCTTTTTCTTAGCCCTTGTTTATGGATTAGCCAATGTTATTAAGACAAGCTCTCACTTCTATGTGTGGTCTACCAACATAAGTCACAAGATTCAAATGTGCTTAGTTGCTATCTTGCTACCATATGTCTTAGTGGGAATAGGTCCTTTTTAGTCCCTACCTACAAGGGGGACTATTGTTTTCACTCGACTAAATTTGAATTAGTATGTCTAGTGAATTGTACCAAGGCAGAAAATCAAACAAAAACCTAATGTTTGTGATCAATTTTTTTTTTAATTTCTTTGTCCATTTTGCATTCTCTAATTGGAAGCATATTAAACCCCATATATTTTATTCCTAGAAAGAGGCTACGATTTTCTTTCCAATAAAAAATGGGTGGAAAAAAATTTTGGTTGGTTTCTCAGGTTGGCCAAAATATTTTTAGGATCTCTTTAAAGGGACTCATGGAGTTGTAGAGGATTGGGTGGCATTCACAAGCAATGACACGTGAAGTTGCAGAGGGTTGGGTGGCATTCACAGAGTAGTTGATGTGCCTTGTCTATGCTTCCACATTTTGCATACATGCGTATTAGGGCCACCTCACCAAAAAAAATGCCCATAGAAGTATAGTTTTGTCTCTCTTTCAAGGTCAATGGCAACAACATTTGCAACAGACAGTTTGTCTGAATTATTAGATAATTTACTTTTAACTCATATTTTGTCAAAGATTTCTTACAAAGTTGTTATATGTTCTTCCCTGCTTTCACAATGATGGTAATTATGGAGATGAACACAATAGGGAGAGGGGCATGGAAGAGGCCGAAATATAGGTAATTCATTCCTGCAATGCCTTGGTAGGGTTATCATGTAATTTGTTCTATTATCTTAGAAACTAACATTAATTCTTTTGTGTTTTTCCTATGCTTTTTCTTTGTAGCAGACCTAGGAGATAAATTAGGGGTTTCTCTAGTGGTTGATTAGGCAGATCCAGGTAAAGTAAAATAGGGATTCGAAGCTCAAAAGTGAGATGAATTTCACATGCCAAGGGCGGCCTGTAGGGCCAACCCCCTTGGTGTTAATGTCAAAGTTGCATTGACCCCCTAGTGTTAATGTCAAAGCTGCACCATTTTGATAGTTGTAGTGTTTGATTGGTTCTTTTTTTATATAGTTCAATCTATGAGTCCCAATGGTGGAACAAGCCACCATGGGCTCACTTTTTTGGGTGCAAAGGCCATAGCCTCACTAGAAGGGTCGTACCCCTTGGTTCTAGGCTCTTTGTTTAAGTAGAGAGGCCACAGCCTCAATGGCAGGGCTCCACCCTTCTTCCATGCTTAAAAAATATTTTCTCCCTATTCTTTTGTCCCTTAAGAAGACCCAAGGAAAAACCCTGTAGTCATTCTTCTTGCGATTTGGAGTAGGTTCATCCTGCACAAATATGCTACCTACTCCACTCTCACTCTAATTCCCTCAATGAAATTTCAAAAAAGAAGAAAAAAAGGAAAACGAGGCTAAAGAAATGGATAGACTTTGGTTCAAACATTGTCTAACTAAATAATTTTCATGACAACTCTCAGCACATGGGGTTTTACTAAGTGGTTGGTACATTTACTTTATCATACATGCATTTTTGTTTGGCTGATGCTTCTTTTTATTGTTTGTAGGTTTGTTTACCATCTGGTTTGGGCGACGCAGCTCAAGAGTCACATATAATGCTTTCTCAATTATGTATAACAACAAGCTTTCATTGCTGGCATCAAACTGCTCCTTAAAATACATTGTCACCTTTAACAATGACTTCTAGAGTATCGTTATCTTTTTAGTATAATAGAAAGCTGGTTTTGGGATAAATACAAAAAATGCTATTGAATGTGTTACTTGTTTTGTTGCAATGAACAATGGAAAATGCACTTACATCTTTTGTTGTTTTTCCAGCTATAAAAGAAAAGTAACACAACAGGAAGTCATTGATTTTAATCAACATAAGAATGTTAACTAACTCAGGAATAAACATAAAATCATTCATCTTGCAGAGAGAAGATTTTAACAGTAATAGTTGACCATACTGAATGTAAATCTTCTATTGTAAATGTCTTTTGGCAAATATTTTATTTCAACATAAACAAAAAAGAAATGCCACAATTTATCCATCCTATGATTATTGTTTAGAATGTGTTAGGCATTATTATTTTTTCTCTTTTCTTTCATATGCATGTACAATATCCCAATAATTCATTGTATCCTTCATAATACTATCTTTCAAAATACAGAGGTTGATTGAATTTAAGCTTGTCTACTAATTGGTTGTAATACTGTGCATCCACCTACTAAACCTCACCCATCTCCATCTCCAGCAACCAAGCCCAAACCATCTCCTTCCCCAGTAGGTAATCCCCAATCTCCTAGTAATATACAGTAAATCTTTTGAAGTTTGAAATATTGAACTCATAGAAGTAGCATAGGTGGGTGTGTAGTTTTTGTTAGATAGTTAGGACTAAAATAAGATTGGTGTGTGGGAAGTTAGTTAGGTCTATAATGGACTAGAATAAGATGGTTAGTTAACTATTTGGTTTTTGCATTGATTGAAGATTGGCATTGATAGTTTACTATTTAGAAAAAGAGAACTTCTCAATTAAGTGCTAAAATTACCTATGATTGGGGAATGCAGGGACACATGGGTTATAAGAGGGGTTGAGGAAAAAATAGAAGATACTTTCCAAAACATTAAAACAAAATTCAACTTCATTTTTAGAACTGCGATAATTTTGACAAGGATAATTTTGACTGGTGTTGAACTAGTAAGATGTGCTCAACTACAGTTGAACCCTTCATTTCTACCTTTTCTTCTATTAGGTTTATTTCCTTTTTGCAATCAGATCCTTCAGTTACTTCTTCCTCTAGGTTTTCCAACAATCAGCTTCTGCAGCTTGATTTATGTGTCATTTTCTCAAGATTCAATCTCCAAGGAGTGCTAGGAATAAGGGTTATTTCCAATGAGAACATAACTGAATAAGTTAGCCACTTGACCATTAGCAGATTTGAATTATATGTAATGGAATGGGTAAAAAATGAAAGCAATGCCACTTTTATGGGGCAATCAATAGAGAACTACCGCTGTTAGTGATATGTGATTCTGTTATTTGTGCCACACGTTGGCTACTCCATAACCATTATAATATGACTACAAGATAATAACCAGGGGAGTAACATCCCCTCAAAAAGTGTTTTCCACAATGTTTGTTAATTCCATATATCTTCACATAAAATTTGCATTTCCCCATATTGCATCTTACCCCAGTAGGTTCTTCCATTTGATGATTTTGCTAAGAGATGGCTTTGTTTCTTAGCTTCTACAATCTTTTCTACTTCCATGATAATTCTTCCCTTTGCATTCAACCCTAGAAGATTATTTTGGAATGGAATGTTATTGCCAATGGCTTTCTTTAGCTATGAACCATGAAAGATGGGATGAATCCATGAAGGTGGAGGCAACTACAATTTGTAAGCAAAGCCAGCTATATTAGCTTATAAGGCTAGAGACTTAAGAAAAACCCAATCTCCTCAAGCAATCTACCTCTTTCTGTGATGTTGGTCCACCTGTTGCTTCATCCTATTTTGTACCATCACTAAATTTTCCTTGAGTATATGTAGAACATTTTGCTGGTGCTAATGATTTTTATTGGATGCTTTCACCTTAGACTACTGCTGCAAATATGAGGTGGTAGATGATGGATATATGAAAGGTAAGTACTATATCACCACTTGGCCAAAGGAAGCCACACATATTATTGAGTGGACGTTAGAAGTGAAGCATCGAAGATACCCTTTAAATCACTTGTATGCAATTTCAGTTTTCCATTGGATTGCAAGTGATATGAAGAGCTATGAGCCAATTGAGTACCCAACATGGTGAATAGGTTTTTCCAATGGTAGCTAGTGAAGATGGGATCTTGTTAGTCAATGGTATTTGTGGTACCATGAAGCTTCCACACCTTATCCATGAAGGCTTCTGCCATTGTGCTAGCATTAAATGGATGATAAAATCCACAAAAGTGAGCTTATTCAATGAGTTGATTTACTACTACCATGATGACATCATATCATGTAGTGCCCCTCATCTCGTCGTCCATCAGATTGATGTTTACTTAAACTTTATAGTGTCCTAGACCGTAGATGATCGATCTCTTGTTATCTTGTTACTTCATTGTGAACCTGATTGTTATGATAACAGTTGTTGATGTTGGATTTTATCATTTTATGTTTTAGAATTTGATAAATGAACTAGATGTTACAGATGTTTTGATGTTAATTGCAATATTGGATTGAATGTTTTATGTTGTTGATTAATATCAGATACCTTGTTCAACGTAGTTAATTGTTTATACATAAACGTGAATGGAACATTGTTGTATTACTCGCTTTCGAGTACCCTACACCACTGTAATTTCCATTCACTATAGGACTGTATGTGGATATATATCTTGAATGTTTAACCGTGCGTTGTTGCAGGAATGCAGGTACTAGGCATCGACTCCACCTAATTACAGGTCTGAGCATGCCTTCGCCAATGGATTAGTTGTTGGAGTTAACGTGAGGTCCCATGTCAGTGTGGTCTGGTTGTCAGTTTATCCTCTTGGTCATTGTCTGTCATTCGATCATGATTTGTGGACAAGTAATATTGCACCTTGGAGTCTAACTAGGTTAGAAAGTGTCTAAAAGTGTAAGGTGTCATTGTGCTTTAATTAGAATCATATTACGGAAAGTATAATGTCGATAATTATTGATTATTGTTGTAAATAAATTATTATTTTATTAGAAGTATAGTTGTTAAATAAAGATTGTAAGAGGTTTTGTATTATTTAATATAATATTAATTACAATAAATATTTAAATAAATAAAATAGTTGTAAGTTATGTTGTAATTAGTGATTTACAACTAAATTAATAAAATAAATTAATATATAGTTGTACAATTATGGATTGTTGTAATGTTATTAAATAAAATATGCTTGGTCGGCTATAAAATAATTAAATAAAAAAATGAAATACAATAAAATAAATAAAGAACTTCTTTGGGATTATTAAATTAAATAAAAATATTAGTAGAGGAGGGAGATGCACGGGATCACGTGCCGAGTCCCTTGGAAGAAGGAAGGGGCTGTGTTATAAAAGAAAAGGCTTGTTGAGGCAAAGGGAGAGCATTGCAGGTAGGAGAAAAGTGAAGAAGATCAGGAAAAGGCTTGGACTGCAGTAGTTGAAACGAAATTGTCGAATCGGCATCGTAACCAGGTTCCATTTAAAAGTTTAATTTACTCCTCTGCTTCTCTTTCTGATTCTGCAAATGTTGTTGGTTGTTTAATCTTCCAAATGATTGTTTGGGTTAAATTTATGCTTTAAGATGTGATTCAATCTGCAATCGAGTTGCATTCTGAGATTTCACCACCAAATCCTAAACCCGGTGCTCATTTTCTATTGGCTGTCCTCTCTACGTTTAAACAATAACATCTCTTAGGGTTTAAATCATTTCTGCCAAGGAATTCGTTGTGTAATTGTCTTCCTCCCACTCTATTTACCGGCAAACATAGTGTATTTCCTTGGATCTTAGCTTGAAGGCAGTGACATCACCACATTCTGCAGAAAATGCTTTACCAATTGCAATCATAGCCATACAACTCCCGCAGCTTTAACTGTTATCTCAATGAAAAAGTCTTGGGTGTCCTCAAGTTAGCCAGCAAAGGCAAGACGGTCAACCTCGCTCACATAATGTTCGAATGTAGGTGAAATGCAATGATTGTAGGGTATGCGCAAAATGGATATTGTCTTGAGGCCTTGCAACTTTTTAAGGACATGAACATGCGTGGTATGGAACCAGATTCTATTACTAGTTCTAGGCGATCACACCTTGTTGGATGATCTACAAACTATCTCCTATGTCCAAGTTGGCCGCAATTGTTGCAGGCAATCCAAATCGCCTTTTTCCTCAATTGCTTATTCCAAATATATATTGCTGATCGGGTATCCAGCTGATGGAAGTTCCCAGTCCCAATCTGCCATGGATCCTAGGTGGCATGAACTTCTTATGATATGGCCTGTGCCTTGTCATTCGCTTTTTGAAAGTTTCTGAAGCCTTTTTCACATATATAGCAATTAAAAGTTTTACCTACTTGTTTTTTTAACTATTTTACCTTTGACACTGCCACGCATCACGATCCCTAGCCATCGATATGGTAATGGCGGCAGTTCATGGAGTGAGTGTTTTATAATATGCATTTGTGAGTTCATATTTAAAAAAATCAATATAATATAACCAAGCCTGGTGAATGTTATGGTATTCCAATGGCTATCAAAAAATTATTTATGCCCTAGTGTTGATTTCCTATTCCTTTTATGCCACAGCAGAGGATGACATAGAATTTAGTAGGAAAGCATTTCCATCAAATTTCATATTCGGAGTTGGTTTGTCTGCCTACCAGGTTTGGGAAGTGCAAGATTAGGTTTCAATAGAGTTTCTGTACGAAATGTTGTTATTTGGAATGTTTTGATTTGAGTAGGTAATTTTTGTTTCGACCGTGACATTCATCTATACTGACAAAGCTGCATACTTAAGCTTTCGGCTCCATTCAACTACTTTTGTCAGATATAATTGTCCATTCCTAAGTTTATTGCACATTGTCTTGGGCCTGATGCACAAAAAAAAAGACTTGTATTTTTGGCAGTAATATTGTTTATTCATTATTATTACTTGATTGTCTTTAATGCCATGAGAGAGGCCATACCTAATTGGTTTAGTTAAGGGCTATAGCCAAATCTATCGGTGGTCTATCTGTTGTAATACCAACAAAACTGGGTGCCTAACCAAAATGCATTTCGTGTTATTTATACTAGATGTGGTTATATTTGTTAGGTTTACTAAACTATATATCAGTTTGGATTGGAAAGAAATAATGTATTGCTTTGTCCACATTATTTTGTTTAATTTATGCCAATAATACTAATGACGGATAAGCCATTATTAGATTTTGTCATTAACAGTATTATTATTGTTATGATGGTCCAAGCACTATATTTTAAATAGAGCACATTCATGATACAATAAGTTGTGGTCCTAGTAAGGGCAGATCATTGCCTTTTACAGTATCTCACCGTAGCATCCACAGACCATATTCATAGTTCAGTTTGAGTTGCATCTTAGCTCAGTATATCTATTGATTGTAGCAGCTTTTGGAAGTATCAGGCAAACCAGACATTTTTGATTTAGTAGGATATATGTGTAGCTCAAGATAAACATAATGTGGGCTGCCTGTTGAGAAGTTTAGAAACAAACATATATGAGGCCCAAGATCGGTTTATCTGGTTGTACTACCTGGTTGTTATGCCCTGGTTTTTGAACAATACCCATGTCTCTCACCAAACCTATGGGCTGCAACAAACTGTGGCACTGCAATCTGATCTTCATATAGGTGGATAATTCTTATAATTGCAGTTCAATCCAATTCTGTAATTTGGTTATCAGAAGCACACAGACAATTATTATGACTATAGTACAGCAGAATTTCACAAGGTTTCCTCAAATGCTCCTTTGGATGTGTTATGTTTGTCATTTCTAAAAGTCCTTATCTTCTGTTAATGTTTGTATATTCAATAGTTTTAATGGGGTGCCTGAATGGAGAGCTGGGATGTATACAAATTATCCTGCAGGGTATAGCTATTTTTATTGTTTTGGTTGTATTTAGTAGAGATTTTGCAGAGTTGACTTGTATTCAAATGTCAAGAGACAGTATTCTTGATTAAGAGGGATGTGCTTGATTTTGGGTTGAGTTAGCAAGGTTCATGGTTCAAATGTTAAGCTATGCTTATTGGTTTGTCTGAGTTTAAAGCTTGACTGCTGAGACATTCTTTAGTAGGGTACAGGTGTTTTCATTGTTTTCGTCAGACGTATTTACTATTTTGTAGAGATCTACAGAATTTCATAGTTTTGAGATGTGGAGAAACAATCTGCTTGATTTAGGTCGGTGTGTTGGAAAGCTATCCCACTTTTCAAGTTCAATACTAGGCTGTAGAAAAGCTTTCTAGCAGGGTATGGGTATCTATTTTATTTTGATTATTTTTAGTTGAAATTTTATAGAACTTTGATGTTATGCATTACTTCCTGCTGTTGTTACTACATGCTCCTGTGACCTGAATGCCTAGCTCACTCAAAGAACGCCTTTGTCTTTTATGACTAATGCTGTTCAAGAGTTATATTAATAGAGAAAAGTCGTTAGACAAAATAAATATTAACTTAAAGAAGAGAAGCCGACTCCCATATAACACAATAGAGGATGCGATTTTATTTATAAGGGATGTTGACTTGTGAATAAAGATTACTAATAAGACAAAGTCTTAGTTATTCAATACATACCAAGACATGATCCTTTACTCTCATTGTCACTCGACATGTAGGCTATTATTGTGCATTCAGCTGTCCACAACGTCAGCAAGCATTTAGTTAATCCATAATTTCGTATTTCCATGTGATCCCATTTAGGAGTTGTTCTCTGTTTAGGAGTTGTGGTTTTGGTATGTCTTGGAAGCATTATTAAGGTGTTGGGATCACAAAGAACATCCTTGGAACCTTCGTCAAACCTATTGCCTTCATTTTCTGTGACCATGGACTTTCGTGAAAAAAATATTGTGTTAGAAAGAAAACTGTTGAAGTGTTACCGCCAATTATATCAATTGCAAGTTTGGAGGAGTTAGATGAATGCTACCAGAAGTTATTAGACTAAACTAATATCATTCATTTCAATGGTTAAGCGGTCATTAACAATTTCACACCATCTCTGCGATCAGTGCTTACAATTCAATAGGTTATTACACTTGAAACAGATATAGTAGAAGCATTTACCAGAAAACTGTGATGCCTTGGGAACGAACATAGTTGATACATCTATTAGGTTTTGACAGCGTGAGAATGACCAGTCTCGATCTTCCTCTTAGACAGATTTAAATCATCTTTGATTAAATTCAGAGACATCGTTATGACGAAGAAATCCAAGCATAGTAAACTGTTATCTGATTGAGGTCAAGAATATTTGAAGGACCGTATTAGGGTAGAACTTAGAGGAAAATGAAAATATTGATGTTCATTGTTGATGGTAGGACCTTTGTCCTCGTTGTATTGCCGTATAGTTATAAGGTATTATTTTAGTACTTAATCCAACATTGGAAAGGTAAGTTAATCAGGGTAAAATTTGTTATACTTGCAAATGTAGAATATTTAAATAATTTAATTGTAATGTATTAGTATAATTGTTGTGAAATCAATTAGTTTGATTTAAAGAGATAATGTAATCCATTGTTGATTTCATTACAAAGTTATTTATGATGAGCTAAGAAGGAATTTTAGTGTTTAATTTCTAGAATCTGAATTGTACTGTGTGAGTTAAGTATTTCTATTGTCGTAAAGAGTCAAATTGAGAGTGGTCACACTTGAAATTCCAGAGGCTTAGTTTGTCGTAGTGTGGATGGATGTTTTTGTATTTGTGATGTTATAATGATTATGTGATTCAAATTTAGTATGAAGTATAATGGAGTATTGACTAAGTTGATTATGTGTTTTGTGATATAATATTCTCTGGATGAGATATTTAACCAGTTGTGACTATCTTGTATCCGTTTTGTCACAATTGCTGTCTGGAGAGACCCGGTATCTGTAAAAGTGTAAAATATTGTAATGTGATAGGAAATGGATAACAATTGGTGTTATGATTCTGTTTGTAATGCAAGAGGGTTTATGCCTTGCAATGAACACATATGTGTATTGCTATAATGCCTTGTATGGTGGTTACAGTTTACTAGGTGTTAGGAAGGAGAGTGGCTTTCAACGTGGGGCTGGCACCCAAAGTGGCAGTCAAGATAACCCGTTGAAAGTAGATTAATCAAGTGATAACCTAAAAAGAACTAGGGGGTTAAGGGTAGTTTTCACATTAAACAAGATTAATGGATTCCTCTCCCATGGCTTGTAGTGCTTGTATAGACTAAGGATGGGTAGAGAAGGCATGGTTGGCATGATTGACTTCCTTGTCCTCACGAAAGGAAGGTCAATTCTGCATGTGTCACCCTATGGGGCCGGCGCCTAGTGAGAGGTTGTCAGGATAACCATAGATGGGGGCCGGCGCCTAGTGAGAGGCTGTCAGGATAACCCATGTTAGGACCGTGCGATGACACTCTCCCTACTACAACCTAGCATTCCTTGTTTGGTCTCTCCACTTATGTTATGTTTCGCCTCTGGAAGTTAAGTTGTGTTGTATTGTTATTGCCATGTGTTGTACTGGCGTTTGGTTGTCCTTTGTTTATGTTAGTCTTTATCTACCTGACTGTTATTGTTTGGGACCTCATGTTAACTCCTAGCTCGGGGGGTGGACCTTAGGGTTCCACATGGTCGGGTGGAAGAGCTATTTTATCCATTGGTTATTCTTGTCAAGATCATATGCAGAAAAGGATTTGTTCCAGTCATACTTGTACCAGTGATGAAGATGTATGTGTATAATCTTGTACCAGATTTGTGTAACAGAACATTCTTTATGTATGCAATCTTGATGTAGGCTTAAAATGGCAATGTATTGATGTCATGATGTACCTATATGAAAGCATTTCAGTTATGTATTTAATCATGCAGATTCTGTTATTTGATGTTATGCAATGAATGTGAATATGTTATTTAATTGAGCATGGTTTTGGATCAGATACTGATGTATGTTAAATTATGTTAGTAGGTTTGTAAAGTAATGCAGCCTTGTATCCTTAGAGAATATGTCGTAGTTAGTTATGTTAACATTATTTGTTATCTTAAACATTTAAAAAAAAAAATGTTCCTGTTTCATGTAGCATAAATGTGTATTTCTTTGAGGTGTACAAGGCGGGCGTTACATATCATCTGATTTGGGTATTCCTACAATGAGATTCATAGATGCTACTTTCCAACACTGGCCTGAAGCTTTGATTGTCTCTCCTTTATTCCTCTGACACAGTGAACATTTTGCCACAAATTTTTGTACACCCCCCTTAAGTCCTTAGAAGAAATCCTTCCTTGTCTAATGCCAAGTTTTGAGTATGCCTAAATGACCTCCAATAGGTAATCATCAACAATTTGGGTTTTCAATTAGGCTGAGGACATTTGAAGAGCATGTGCTTATGCCTTTATGTGTCTCTCCTCCAGGCCAACTTATGCTAACTTATCTTATGCATTTGTCTCTTGTTGTAATTATGAGATAATTTATTGAGTCAAAGAATCCTTCCAACTGACCAGCCTTGCTGTTTCAATCTAGCTTGGTGGCTGCATCAACGATGAATACATGATCACCTCTTCATAGTCTCATCTTGAGAGTGCATCTGCTCCCACATTCTTCTTTCCCTTCTTGTAAATGATATCAAAATTATAGCCAAAGATTTTTTATTTTATAAAATTGCTAGAGGTTAGGTCAAACCGTCTACACCCTTTTCTCTCCAACCATAATTTCTCCAAATGTTATTGTCTTTCCATTAAATTCTTCATTTACCTCTATCTCATATAGAAGAATTGTATTTGGATGCCTTTCCTCAATTAACCTTTTTACCAAGATTTTTCTTTTCTAGAGATCATAGAGCCTTGATATACCATCTAAAGATTTTTGTTTCCCCTTCGTGGAGGAATAACCCTCTACATATCAATTACATTTGTCTTTCTACCAACAATAGTTGGGATTCCCATATCTAGGAACATCCCATAAAATGGAATAGAGGTAATTTTATTGTATGTTCCTTTATATATTCATTTTAGCTAGAGCAATTTCTTCCTCATCATTCTTTACTATTATTAATCTACTTGTGCCTAATATTAATGATGTGTTCCTCTATGCATTATGCACAGGCAACACTCCAATTGTGGTATCACATATAGTGATCTCCTCTTGGAGCCACGGTGGATGGACTTACAACAGATATTCTGTAATTATCACAAACAAATCTAACCAAACCGTGAAAAACTTTATACTGTCAATTCAAGGACTTCATGGCCCTATTTGGGGGTCTATCTAAAATAGGAGACTCCCTTTATAGCTATCCCAAATGGTTACAATCACTTTCCCCAGGCCAAAGCTTTGATTTCATCTACATGCATGCAACTCCTCAAGCTTCCATCTCTATTTCTAGACATTATTTCTAATGACATTTATATATTGCCATGCCTTGACCCATTTTATTTTTTAGTATTTGTCAATTTGATAATGGGTGTTAGAGTAATAGGTTAATCATTTAATTAATTTAATCATATTGATTAATTAATTAAGTTTACTTTATTTTTTACTTAAGATAAACTTAGGCCCATTAATAATTAATTAATAATTATTCATCCTAGTGTTTTTACTTTTAGGGTTTTGATCTCCTTTCTTAAGGATTGATCTCTTTGTAATTATTCATTCTTGTTAATGCATATTTTTCTTCAAGGTTGCAGAGCACCATTATTGTGCCTCTTGATCTCCTTTATGTGACAGGTTATTTGCTTGCAGGTGTTCATTAGGATTTGTGAGGTTGGTTTATCAACTTCAACATGGTATCAGAGCTCCAGATCTACAGTTTCCTGTTCATTTTTTGAGGGATCTTTCCTTAAAGTGACATTTTAGTGCATCTTGAGTCAATTTAGACCCCACCATTGCATCCAAAAGGTTTGAAATAGTCAAGATTGACCTTTGTTTCGTCAATTTTGGTTATATGGTGCCTGATCTATGAAGGTTTGAAGTTTGAGAGGGTTTCCAAATCCAAAGGGTACCTGCAATTTTGGAGCATTTTCAGCCCAAATGGACCTCACCATCGCATTCAGAGTGCCCAAAAACCCCAAAATTAACTATCAAATCATCAAAATCAGACACAGTGAGTCCGTGAGGTAAATTGTTTTCATTTCTAGGTCGTACAACCTGGTACGACACGAAATCCAAGAAAAAAATAAAAAAACACAGTATACATAGGCGCTGCAGTCAATTAACCACTAGCAGTTAACTGCTAGTGGTTAATTCTAGCAACTAGCTAACCGCTTGGCTTCACCCCAAAGCCCTTTTAGAGCAGTTTTGGTATTTTGGCCATAACTTTTGCATACAAACTTGGATTTTTGAAAATGAAATATCACTGGAAAGCTGGTTCCAAGATTGATCCAGTGGTGTAGGTCATTTTTCCTGGTTTTTCTATTTTTCTACATTTATTTCCAGTCAAAGTCAAACCTTATTTTTGTATTTTCAGAGGCATAACTTTTGCATACGAACTTCATTTTTCGCAAATGAAAAGGCCTTCGAACACTCTTTCCAGATCTACAATTTATTTCATTAGAAAATTTACTAGGTACATAGAGAATTGTTTGAATTGGATTTTTTCTTTTTCATGCTTTCCAGCTTTCAAATTTGTACTGGGGTTTGGTTTTTTGTGTTGTGGGGGGTGTTTTTTTCTTGATTTCTATATATATACATTAGAAATCAAAAACCTCTATCATTAAACACATTTTAAAACTATAAACATCATGGCGGACACCTCATCAGTTGAACGTCTTTCCCCACACAATTATCATACCTGGAAAGCACATGTGACAAGACTTCTCATGTCTAAGGGGTTATGGTCCTATTTGGATGAGATTCAACCTCAGTTGCAATGTCAGTTTGAGATTCTAAAGCATAGAAACAAAATGGATGAGGCCATGGGTTTGATATCATTGTATGTTTAGGACAATCTTTTATTTCACCTTGAGAGTTGCACAACTCCTTGGGAAATGTGGACCAAGTTCAATGATCTCTTTGGCACCATCAATCAGTTTAGAGCACTTCAGATTGAGGCAGAATTGACTTCCTTGGTACTTGATTCTTTTCCATCTATTGAGGATTTCTTGATGAAATTCAAATCACTTAGATCTTTGTTACAGGGTTGTGGTAAGAACAAAATAGACACAGAGAGTATATACCTAATTCTATCTAAGATCTAAGGTTCATTTTAGATATTCTCTTCTACATTCCACTCCACCATGGATGCTTTGGGTCTACGATTTACCATGCCTATATTTGAGGTATTCTATGATTAGTTGTTATGTGAGCAGTCTAAGTTATCACAGTTGGATGCTCTTCCAGGATCACAGAACCATGCACTAGTAGCTCAGTCATCTCAGGGGAAGCAGAAGTAGAAACAAAAACAAAAACCAAAGACCACAGAGCATGGGAAGGATTTCAGTTCACAAAACACCTCTAATTCTCATTCTCCTAAGGGGGAATCATCAAAGAAAGAAAGACTTAAGTGTGCTTATTGTAATAAGTTAGGACATGATGAGTCTAAATGCTATGAGAAGAAGATAGATGGATATGCACAATAGGTTTTAGATTTGACAGCTCTTCTTATGAAGAACAATATTCATCCCTCTTCTTCATCTACATCAAGCGAGTCTTCTTCTTCACTGTCATTCCAGATAGATGGACAGATTCCACACAAGGGTCATGCATTATGTTCAAGCACCAATTCACATTCATCTAGATGGCTATTGGATTCAGGTGCTTCACACCATATGGCATCTTCTTAGGACATGTTCTCATCTTTTGAGGCTGCGTCCTCACCACACATTGATGGGTAATAACACTTATATGAGTGTATGTGGGAAAGGTTCTATTGACATTGATGATAGTACATTCAATGATGTACTATGTGTACCATCTTTGTCCACCAACCTTCTCTCCATTTATCAAATTTCTCACAGTGGGACAAGGAAGACAGTTGAGTTCGCACCAGATTCAGTGCACATCAGAGACATTCAGACTAGCAACATTGTTGCAACAGAGATAGTTGATCATTCTTTCTGATTGTATGCATTCACACACTTTGGTCCACCATCTCCATTGTCTGAGTATCACTCTCTTTCTCCAAGAGAACATGTTGTATCTAAGGTGAAGTTTGGTCACTTGAACTTATGTGTTCTTCCATCTATTCATGAGACCAGTGTTGGGACTTCTACACCTCCACCTCCTATTGAGACCACATTTGTTCAATAGGATCCCTCTTTAGCTTTGACTGACATTGTAGCTCCACTCATCGAGCCATCTAGTGTAGTTGTTGAGGCCATATCAGAGGATATTCATTTCCTCACAAATGATAGATTCAACACATCTGTTATCCCATCTTCATTGGAGATTCCATTTCAAGATCATCTTGAGTTGTTTGGTGTTGATACATTTGATTCAACATCCTATCATTCAAACAATGTTGCTACATTTGATTCAACATCTTATCATTCAAACACTCATGCTTCAATTTAGTTCTCTAGTGAACATCATTCAGGACTTCCATTTTCACCTCACATCTAGGGATTTCCTCATCATCGATCATTGGATTGGTTTCTTCCTCAGGGGAGACACATTAGTTTTATCATCGACATAGGGGCTCTCTCATTCTGGGGGGCTTTGGAGTCTCCACTCTCTCTCATGGGGGGTATCTGATTGTATATCTGCATATGTTCTTGAGAGAGTTTCTTGAGACATTTCATTTGTACTTTCTTTCAGCGTCTCTTTTAGGAGAGGAGTTTTTTCCCACTGGGTTTTCTCCTTTTCTCCACTTTACAGAGATTTCATTGTACTTGGGTACCTCATCAAGCCTAGTTGTCAGGACCCATCTTTGCTTTCTTGCATTTGTCATTAGTTTTTTAGCTTCTCCCTAAGTTCATCTTGAGTGTTAGAGTAATAGGTTAATTACTTAATTAATTTAATAATATTGATTAATTAATTAAGTCACCTTTACTTTATTTTTTACTTAAGCTAAACTTAGGCCCATTAATAATTAATTATTAATTATTCATCCTAGGGTTTTCACTTTTAGGGTTTTGATCTCCTTTCTTAAGGATTGATCTCTTTGTAATTATTCATTCTTGTTAATGCATATTTTGCTTTAGGGTTGCAGAGCACCATTATTGTGCCTATTGATCTCCTTTATGTGACAGGTTATTTGCTTGTAGGTGTTCATTGGGATCTGTGAGGTTGGTTTATCAACTTCAACAGTTTGGTTTGTGATTACAAGCCTTTCTTTTGATTAGAAGTAGTTTGTGTCAATGCTCAGGTATTTTTTTGATGTAATAAAATGTATAATTTCTTTTAAGGGTGAGGGCCCCAATTGAAACCCTCAATTATCTATCAGAAAAACATGGAGTTTTGTTAGATTTAAATCAAAGGTGTCAACACACACTACTACAGAAGAAGAGTTATGTGACTTACATGGAAGAAATGTCTTCAAACTTGAGGTTTACTTGTTAAAGGTGCTTCCCAATGCTTCTCAATGATCTGGTTTGGATAAACCATCTCTATTTGCCTCAGCAATTGTTGAAGGTTTCATTCAGCCAATGAAAAGTAACTACTTCTTGGATATGGGATTCCTCTGAGATCTTCACAATCAAATACAAAAAGCATCCATAGTTTCTCCTAATAGTGCTTGTGAACTGATTCTTTTATTATCCAATAGTTTTTTTTCAATTAAACATAATTTAACTTTTTAACACATCTATTTTTTTCCATGCTCTTCTCTTGCATGCTGGCAACATTTGGCAGGGACTCCTATTGCTGCGTAGCTCTTAGTTTGATTTAAACTACCAAATTTGGTAGTTTCCACATAAAAGAACACTTAGTCAATTTCTCAGGTCCTCAAAGTCAAATGTATACTGTATTTGGATTTATAGGTAGTTATGTGCCTCCATGAAGAATGCTAGAGAAATCTAAACAAATCAACCAATTTATGCATTTTTTTTGACATTGTTTTCGTTTAGGCCATCACAAACATGGAACATCTTGTACAAGGGAATAATTAAAGCCTTGATGATAACCGCAATCTAAGGCTTTATACACAAAATAATAATAACTAGCACTTACCCATAGGAGGTTCAAGGGATATGCTGCTAGAACAACCCACAAGTTTAGAAAAAAATTTGGCGTGAATTTTTTTATGGAATTGTATGCTCAAAATCATGACCTTGGTTGCCTGGGGCTGTCGAGTCAAATTTTGGCATGCACATGGATCCTTCCCTCCTTTTCACAAGGTGATATGCCATGTCACTCTCACTCTCATGGAAGTAGCCATTCAAGAGGAGGTGAGACACGATGAGGGTCTGGCTCGTTGGAGAGCTGGACTTCACGAAGAGGGGTCAGCAAGTTCTATGGTCTTTGTTGTTGTGTGCTAAGTTGAATGTTTCATTTGATTACAGTTGTAGAGATAACCCTATGACTTGAAGGGTCACTAGTTTCTCTTCTCTTGTTTGGGTTTCTTCTCTTCCACCTTTGTGTGGGTAAGCGGTTTCTTTCAATTCGTTGAGTGAGTTCTTGTTGTATTTAGAGTTGTCTTTGTTCTTATATTAACAAGAGGACAAATGGATCTTGTTATGGTAAAGTAAATGTCTCCTATTGTTGTCTTGGATTGATTTCCTCAATCTCATTGAGGATAGCCCTCACCCACTCTCCTCTCACTCCTAGACACATTCATGAGCCAAGATAGAGGTAAATGTGTGATGACCAACCTTAACTAGACTTAGGGTTTTCACCTAGGGTTTGGTTGACCTAGGGTTTGGTTATGCTTTGACTTGTGTTTACCTTGTGATGTAATCAAGGGTTTGATTGAATTTTTTATCACGGTTTACCTCGTGATGGTATCGAGGGTTTGTGAGTTATCTATCTTTTCTAGGGTTTCTATATGCAAAGCTAAATAAAATGCAAACTTGTTTTTGTGCTTTTTTAGTATTTTGGAAGGAAAAGTGTTTTTTAATTAATGAAAGGAAATATGGATGCTAGCTAATATGACTTTTCCTAATGTAATTTTAATCTATGTTTTTGGGTTTTTGATTGTTTTTAAATAACTAATCTAGAAAAGGAAAATCGCAATTTAAACAAATCTAATCTAAGAATGCAAACTATATCTAAGATTCTAGATCTATCAAGAAAAAGGAATGAATTACAATTCCCAAGAGAAATTTTAATTTTCTAATTACTATCAATTGAGTAAAGAAATAGAGGAACCTTAAAGAATGAAGATTTGTGTGACTCCACTACCCTAAAAAATCCTTGATATTGGCAACCTTGGATCCTCTTGAAGTAGTGGGAAGACCTCTTGATGACAAGATGACACAAAGAAGCAAAAGAAGCTTGTTGAAGCTTGAAAGAGCCCAATGAGAGTTGTTGATGAGAACAATGGCGTTGATTAAAGCAACATAACAATGCTTGATTGAACAATGAATAAAATAAAAGGCACCTTCGTCTTGTGAGAGCATTAGAATGCTGATTTGGAGAGAAAAAACTAGCAAGAGCTGTGTGCACAATGAATTTGCCTCCCTTTGTGCTTGAGGGAGGGGGTTGATTGAGAAGTTAACTCAATTGATTAATGAGTTAACAAGGATTGAGTAGGGAGTGAACTCAACTAACTAGGGAGTGATAAATCAATTATAGCTTTCACTAAAGAGGAATTGGAGTTGAAAGGATGCATGAGATTGATTGAGTTGTTAATTTTAGATCAAAGGAAGTTAATTATGCATGTGTGGGTGCATGAAATAGTCAAATCCATATTAGGCATCAAAAATCATGTGAAATGGAAGAAAAATGGGTGAAAACAGAGCTTTTTTGAGTGAGAAACTCAAGTTTTTCTATGGCTGGAAATGTGACAGGGTTGCCCCTTTTGTCAATAGGGTCACCCTTGGGTGACTCGAGGGGCGACCCTAAGTCACCTGGGGGAGATCCAGGCAAAACAAGGTTTTTGGAGGAATTGCATGATGGGAGATGGTAGAAGGCAGGAAAAGTAGGTGAACAACCTCTGGAAATAGGTCAGTCATGTGCAAGAATCCAAATCTCCACTTGCACCTGTAGGATCTCCCAGGGGAGATCTAGAAATAATAGGGGGAGATTTGGATTGGTTAAGTGAAACTAAAAACTGAAAGTTGGAGATGGCTAGGAGGACCTCCAGAAGGCTTAGAGGGGTGTAGAGGATGAAAAAAATAGGTGAAAGGTGAAAACTCACCTACAAGATGCTCACAAGGCTTAGGAATAGGGTTGAAAGCTCATAAAACGCAAACTGACAAGTGTCTCAAAAGTGTCGAAAAGCATCAAAACAAAGAGAGATAGAAAATGACAAAGAGGAAACAACATAAGACAAGAAAGAAGACATGACATCAAGAGGTTTGTTGCTTCGAGGACATTATTTCATGTTTACATGTACATGATAATATCATCATAGGGGTCCTCGTGGAAGCTATGCATGATTTTGTGCTTACATATTTGCCCCCTTGAGGATGATAGTCTACATGAAAGGTAGGTACCATTCCTGAACTAGGCCTTACCTGTTGTTGATTTTCCCACAATTGTACCTACAATAACTAGTATTAGTCTAGCATTTAAATGTATCAAAACAAATAATGAAAATTAAAATGACGAACTTACCATGGATCATTTGAGTTTGACTAGTTGTTTGTCTTTGTTGGTGAGACCTATAGGAATGAATGCACGCAAAATGATGCATGAAAGAGATGCATAAAAGCAAAGAACTAATCTAAAAATGCACAAATGAAACTAAGCTAAGGGCAAACAAAGCACATCAAATTATGAGATCAGAGAAAAACGATGGAATCAATCATGTGAGCAGTTGTTGGAAAGGTATCATTGAGGAGATCACAACGATGGCTACCTCTTCTTCAGCCATGAAGAATCAGGTATGTAAATAATGAAAAACCCTTCTCTAAACCCTAGTTTGAAATTTGTGAAAAATCTTTTGAAATTGTCTATTTTTATCAATTCTTCTTGTTGCATTGTCTTTGTTTTGTCATTTAGAGAAGGATAGGTTTTTTATTTTTTGAAATCAACTAAGAAATGAAGTTTTTAGAGTAGTTTTAGTTCAGCGGATCTCCTTCTAGGGTTGTCCCTTTTGTCAGGTAGGTCAGCTGGGGGAGATCCTGTAAAATAGCAGGGTCACCTAGGGGAGATCCCTTAGAATAGCAGGGTTACTTGGGGGAGATCCTGTAGAACATTTGAGTCACTTGGGGTTGACCCCATTGGGTTGATTTTGACTAAAAATTCTTGTTTTCTAACGCTTGTTTCATTCTGATCTGACTTGTTTTGACTATTATATTTGCCTGTTTATAGCAATTTTGAGGGGTTATATGCTTTTTTGTGTAAGGTTTTTTGCAAGTTTATGATTTTTAGGGATTTTTGTGATTTTATGAGATCTAATCTAAAGTTCTTTTTTGATCTTGCAAGACATGCATATCTGATGGAATGCCTGTCGAGAGTAGGGGTGGCTCTCAGGGGTGTTTGCTTCACTAAGTAATGAGGACCATGCTATTTTAAGAAGAGCAAGTCTAGCTAGAGTTTTTCATGTGTGTGTTATTCACCGTATGTCCCATATATGCTATGATATTTTGACCTACTAGGATGTAGACAGAAACACATTCAGTTTCCCACAGATCTTTGGAGAGTGTACCATCACCCTATTTGATGTTTACCATATACTTGGAGTTCTCATGAGAGGACATCCTTTGGTCCTTCTAGCTAGCGAGTCCTTCGAGGACAAGGCATCCTAGGTAGAGTTCATGGGGGTTAGTCACCCATGGATCAGACTGGATTCTAGCTCATATCTGTGCCTTAAATTTGTTTCCCACTTCTAAGGAGATTTTTGATTGGTCTGATTGTATCAAGGCTATATGGAGACAAGGCCTCATCTCATTTGAGATGGTGTTGGGCACCCATCATTCATGGTATTGAGGAGGGCACGGTCTACACTTGGGGACCAGATATTCTGGTCATGGTCTATAGGGAATTCTATCATATTTCATGATGAGGGGATTTAGCTTTTAGCCACTCTTCTTTGGTCATGACATGGATATTTGAGCACATTAGGCCTTATCAAAATCTTATTCTGATTCTAGATAGATGTTTACCTAGAGTAGCTAGATAGATGTATGTGGGCCACTTTGATGCTTCTTTACCCACTATCGCTACTCTTACAGATGAGGATATGATCTTTGATCCTTATCGTGACATGGAGGGATCCTGGGCTCATGATGGCAAGATTAGAGAGTATTATCATGGAGTATCTAAGCTTTTAGACCATAATGGTCTAGTTGAGACCCATCATGTGGAGTGTGTTTCACAGTAGTTCGGTGAGGACTTCCTTGAGGAGTTGCCCCTAGTGTCCACGTGTTACAGAACTATTCAGGTGATGGGTTAGATTGGACATAGGTCAGTTGTTTGGACTCCTTTGACTCTTGGAGTGTTCATTACTAGAGTTCCTAGAGGAGGATAGAGGGGAGGGAGAGTGACTCCTTCCCAATCTCTTGTTGTAGCTGTGGATTCAAAGTTTAATGATGAGGACTATATTCCTAATAATGATGATTCATCAGATGAGGGATTACCTAAGGATGTGTAGGATGAGGGTCTTGATGATATTGATGATGTATATGATGTACTTGACATCCCTGAGGCTCCTCTTATTATTCCCTGACCTCCCCATTAGGACAAGGTGATGTGACAACTTGACCTTGATTGGCAGTTGAGTGATCCACGTGAGTTTTGTTTGTTTGTTTTTTGCACTTTTGTCCTTTCTCTTTTCATGGGGAACTAACACATCTTTCTCTTTCAATTCACTTTCTCAAGTAATTGTTACCAATTTTTTACCTACAACTCAACTTGGTAGAGCTAAAATAATCATTCCATTTTAAGATGAAAGATTCTTAACATTTTCTGCTATGTTTTTTTTGTATAGTTTAAGATGCTTGAAAAGAGAAGGTTCGATTTTATCATGCTTTTGTTATGACAGAAGAGAGAAATTTAGTTCATCATTCATTGCTTTGAAGAGTTTTCATTAGGGATATAAGTTATTTCATTTCACATTATAATGTTCATTCATTTTACAAATGAGATATACCAAACTGAATAAACATTGCATTGAATGAAGGCAAGAAAGATCAAATGTCCCACACAAGCCATGGGAGTAGCTAAACCAATACATCAGAAGGAATATACTATGCATATGAGGAAAACTAAAGTAATGAAGCAGATAAGATAAGGCATATCTATTATTGTTTGTTGAAGTTTTAAACTGATCCTTATTGTAGTTGATTCTTCTTTGCTCCTGACCTTTGAATGAACCTGCGGTGTTAGAGAGAGGTATGTTAGAGCTCCATATATGATCTATCCTATGTACTTCATCAAGCAGAGACATAATACATTCTTTATGATGCATTGAATCAAATAGTCAGATCATCCATATGCAAGAGAACTTGAAGAAATGAAACATCATTGAGCTTCAATATTTTTTAAACTAACATGTTTGTTTCCTGTGCTAGTATAGAAGAAGTTATGTTGTTGGTTTGAAGACATTTCAACATGTGGTGCAAAGTGGGCTCCCCCAAGGGTTAAGCCCAACATGCCACCCCTAAATCTGAAGAGGGGATGTGATATATACTCATATTCATTGTGCTCAAATAGAATACATTCAGCTGAAGGAGTGTCACATCAAGTGAGTGTATGAAGTTCAAGAGATGAAATGATAACCATACATGAGCAGTGAACTTGTCCAAGGCAGATCAATAGTGTATGGAACTGAGTAAGGCATTATCAACATTATGTTTTGTGTTATTTCATGCATTGACTATTTCATTATCATTTGTTTGCATTCAAGACATTCAAGAGCATTCTAGTCTCATCACGCAACCTTGTAGAGGAGGAAACAGTCATCAAATAGAGGCCATGACAGAATGCAACCTTATTAACTGTTTACATGTTTAGGACAACACTCTTGTGCTAATCAAAGTAATCCATGCATCATATGAAGCATAACAACAAATGAAAGGTATGTTGTTCACAAGAAAATTAAATGAAGCAATCTCCATTTATGCATTGCAATGTTAGGGTAGGTACATCATAAGAGGACAGCAATCTATTGTTGATCAAATAATATTCAATGCCAACATGAAGGTACTTTCCAAGTGATATTTATTTACAAGGGACATCATAGAAATGCTTCATTCAAGTCCTCATCAAAGGAACAGATGGACAACTATACAACAATCATGATCAACTATAGGACAGTCAAACTGATGCCATAAAGATACAGTTACAAGATATACATAGAATGTCCATGCCTCAGACAGTGAAATAAAGGAGTCGTTATCATTAAGTATGATGTATATGTGGGTACATTTGATATAGTACAGTAAACTAGACAACAAGAGTATATGCCATGTTACAAATCAAATGTGATCTCACCAAGAATATATAGAATAGGTGAACAAAAGTACCATAGTCATCAAATGGAGCATACACAAATGTATAACTATATGAGATTAAAACATCAAGATGCATCTTATCATGGCTAACGAAATTGAGCCTCAATGTTCATATTTATCTACAGGTGGTACAGAAGGAAATAACATGTATGAGTGTAGTTAGAGCAGCAATGAAAATGAGACTGTAATCTTTCTTTCATAATGCCATATCTCATCAAATAGTATTTTTTGTAAACTAGAAAGACAAATGAAATACTAAAGAAAAGTAATGTCTTGTTTTTATAGTGAAAATCAAATGGAGGTAATTGTTCATCATGCATTCTTATTCATATAGTAATTAAAATGCTGCTACAGAGACAAAAGTTTGAGTACCCAAGAGCCGGAGCCTAAGACATTGTCCATACACAGATAATGCTCAAATTGAGAGACTATGGTCATGTTTCACAAGAATAGTATCATTTTGTTGTGGCTCAAGCTTGAACCATTTACTCAAAACAAAATGGATCAGGTTCTCTTCACATAGAAAAGACAAATGCAAGTAAAAAATTGTGTTATGGGTTCTCAAGCTGTAGCCAAAGTATGTATTCATTTTCTTCACAAAATGTCAAAAACCCACATCAAATTGCATAGAGAAAAGAAAAAACAGTGAAAATAAAGAGTTTTGAGCTTATGAGGGTTTGTATTTTGCATTTTGAAAATGAAAAAATCTTGTTGGTGCCATTATAGCCTACTACCTAAGAGAGTATTTTCCCACAAAATGGTTAAATCCACATAAGTTCGCATAAGGAAACCACAAGAGAAGTTAGAAAAATATTCGAGCTCATATACCAAACAAAGAGACTCAGAAGTTTTGTGATATCCATGGCCATTGAATGCAAAGGGTTCCAGATGCAAATACATTGAGAAAACAAGGAGGAATACACATTATGATGTCCACTATTGAGCTTGAATCTAGTACTATGCCAACAGAACGCAAAATAAGAAATGATATAGAGATCAAAAGATGAAATCTTACCTTATTTTTTAAGGAGATATATGCCAATGAGGCCACAGGTTTTGTGCCTTTAGATGGTCTAAAATGAGCTCGACCCAGTGCCATGGCAATCCAAATGTGAAGAAAGACCAACAGAGAATAAATAGAGAAAAATGCATAAAATATAAAGCCAAGACTACTGCCATAAGTCCAATATACTTCAAAAAGTGGAGGTCAACATTCAAAATATGTGACTGAAAGTAACTTACCTCTCTTTTTTTTGTAAAAAATGCATGAAAAATCCTTTAGAAACTACAGAGAATCAAAGGTTTTGCTTCAAACCATAACCTCCATGGTGGTAGTAGAGCCTCTCATCAAAAGTGACAAAGTGAAATGAGCTCGAAAAGATAGGGCATCGATGGTTTTGTGTTAGGGTTTGCATTTTGCCCTAAGTTTGATGGTTACTTTTTGTCACATTAAATTTTAAATATTGCCTCAACTAATACCCCTTGTGGTATTGTGTTCCCTTTTTTATGTTTGAATCCTAGGCTTTATGCCTCAAAGGCTATTTGATCACCTTTGAAGATAGGCCAAAAACCCCATATGCCTTAGTAGTTTTTTGCAAACCAAATAGAGTTATTTTTCCAAACCTATCAATATGCCTTGATTTTTTTATGATTTTTATAGAAAATCAAATGCCCAAATAGGATGTATTGTACTTGGCATAGATTCATATGAGCCTTGTATTTTTATTTTTTGCAAAAATCAAATCAAATCAAATTGAGAAAATTAAACTACAAATCCTTGTAAAACAATATTTAAAGTAATGTCTTTTTAAATTGCTTTCAAATATTTGTTATTTATATGCAATTAAAGTAGAGAAAAAGTAGACAATCTTTCTTTTGGGTATGATTTTTCTTATGGGTGAGATTAGACAAATATGGGCAATTTGGAGTTTTTTTTAAGCAGATAAAGCATGTTTTTTAGGTGTTTTTGGTGGCACCACCTTGGAGGAGTTTTGGCAGCTTTTGCAATCAGTTTGGAGGCAGTTTAGTAGCTTGTTTGGTGGCTTTTTTTGGAAGCTTGAAAATGTATCAACATGACTATTTTGAGGACCTTTTCCCAGCTTTTTTTGAGGGAGTTTTTTGGAGGTATATATTGGAGAAAAATTTAGTTTTCTCAATCAGTGGAGATCATTGTTTCTTCTCTCTTGTTCATCTACAGAGAGCTTGTAAACACTTTTTGACTTAGATTTTCATTTTCATGTACTCCTTTCAGTTCAATATAGAAAAACATTCCTACCTCATTTCTTTTGCCTCATAGTCGCAATATTGATTTGATGTTTCATTGTGATAATAAATATTTTATCCTTTGTCATGTCTCTTTATTGTGAAACTATATGCAAATATTTTATATGATTCTGGTTATCTGTTTCATTCAGATCAGACCTTCATGCAAATTACTTTTGAGTTGTATGTTCTAGGTGAGGTTGTGAAAGTTTATATTTAAGGAGTTGTTTGTGAGAGAGATCATTAGAACAAGTTATAGTTTTGGAGATTAGATTGTAGAATTTAAATTTTAGTTATCTTATCACTCTTTTCCTTAGTAAATCATTTAGGTTAGGAGAGTTCATCAAGAAAACTAGGTCACTTTGGAGGTTCACTCCAAGTTTTAGGCAACTCACAGGCCTAGGAGTGTTCCCATGTGTCAACAGGTAACTAAGTTGATAGCTTAGCATTGGGTGCATACTTTGATTGACAATAATTTTTGGTACACCCAGTGGGACTAATTGGACTATTTTAGTCCAATAGTATTTTCATATATCACTGATATTTGGTGTGTATGTCAGTGATCTCTACCTTTGGAAGCAAGTTCTTCAAACACATCTTGAAAATCTGAATCAAGATCTATTGGTTTTAATAGATCAAGTGCTAGTATGTTTCAAAAATTAAGCTTTTATTCTTATTTCCAGCTCTTCATATGATTATAAATGTCAAATTTTCATAGTCAATATGTATACCCACCACCATACTATGAAAATACCGTGAACAAACCTTCTTATCAATCATACCCAAGTAGCCACAATGTTAGTTTTAGTCTAAATAACCCTATTACAGAGAGCTGCCAACTTACTCAAGATTCTTACCACCCATCCACCCTTGCCCAATCTTCCAATCAACCTCAAAAATCTAAAATTATGGACCTTAGAGACATTATGTTAGACTACAACAAGTAGATGGATGAGATTAAGAGGTAGCATGAGTATAATCAGCAGCAGGAAGAGCTAGCTTATCAAGACTATCTTCATGAGCAAGAGTTGGAGGCACAGAGGATATAGTTTGAGAGGGAGATGCTTACAAAAGAGGACCAAATGAGACTTTTATTTTTCCAGTCACATAGACATCAAGCCCAAATAGCTCCTTTCCTTCCAGATCAGTCGGGCTTCAAGATGAGGTTAGTAGGTATGAAATTCCAAGTTTTATGAAAAGTGAGCCTCTTAACCCTCCTAAGGTCAAGATTCCTAGTTTCAGAGATTCTTTACCAATGCAAGAGCCTAGGTTGGCACAATCTGAATTTGTTATGCTTTAAAACCAGCCACTTGAAGAGTCTTTTTTCCTCTAAGAAACTAAAGAAACTTCCTAAAGTCTCTAGATTCCTACTTTTAGAGGTTCTAATTTTGCTCAAGAGCCTATTTGCATTCAAAACCAATCCATTAACCCTTAGTTTTAATCATATCAAGAGCCTGAACCAAATCATTGAAGTTTTGAACAACCATGGCAGCCTTCTTGGACTAAGTATCCTAGTTATAAAATGCCAAACCTTGTTAAAGCTACCCCTCGCATACCAATCCAAAATCAAGAAGAGGAAAAGGTAGTAGAATCTGAACCAATCAAGATTCCAAGTTGGTGTGGTGAATGAGAGAAAAAGGTTGTAGAGCCCAAACCAATCAGAATTCCAAGTTTCAGTCTAACAGTTGAAGGTTCTTGCAATCCCTTGTATGCCACTGAATCAGACAAACCAAATGTGAAGCAAGAGGTTGATGTTGTTCGTGCTACATCCCTAGCTAGATATGAGCATAATGCATGTGTAGAGGAAGTTTATTCAAGCTTGACACTGAATCCTTTGCATTTTGATTCATTTGAAAAGTTTTCTAATGTTGTTTATAAGATGAATGAAATCAAGGTACAGAGGTTGGAATGCGAAAGTCTTCAATTGCAAAGACAAATTGCCCAAGTTCTAATGGAGAGTAAACTAGATAAAGAAGAGGATTCTGTTTCTTTGTTTGATCAGCTACCTGCTTTTGTTGGTGATGATGAAGACATCATGTAGGTACCCAACTTACTAGCTGATATGGGACAGCCAGAATATTCCAGAACATGATGTACTACTACTTCATAAAGTGAAGGATAAGATTAAGGTCTCAATTCAGCTAGAAGATCAAAGAGACAGTTTTGTTTTAGAATCTAGCAAGCTTGTTTTACATGAAGACATGACTGACTACCAGGTTGAACATGAAACTAAATTAGGATCAGATTCTCCATGATGATGAAGCATCTAGTTTATTTTTAGATTTCCCTTTGTACTACAATGAAGAGGCTAACATGAATGAAACTAAAGCAAATTGCCTTGAAGAGCAATCAAGTGGACTAGCTGAAGATGATCAGCCTCTTCAAGACAACTCTATGCTTGATTGCCAAGATCTTAACTATTCAGATTGTAGAGAGCTTGCCACTCAATTGAATTCTTATAGAAACCAAAAGCCCAAGCCAATAAATGATGAGGACAATAAGCAAGATGAAGGGAATCAGTTAGGCAAAGTGTAGATTCAGGAAGAATCTAGTGAAGACAGTCATGTCTTGGAAGGTCAATAGGTTAATTCACAAGGAAAGGTTGACAGTGATATTGAAGAACCTTTTAAGGCAAAGGTTTGTGATCAACATGATCAAGTGATCAAGGAGGTTGCAGTTGAAAAAATAATTCTCAAAGGAGAATCCAACAAGAAAAATTATTAGTTTATCATCTCAAAGGGATGCCTAATTAGGCATCTTTCCAGGATTGAGATTCCAAGCATGCTTGATAAGGTTTTAGTAAAAGGACATCAAATCCAACTTATTCGTTCAACCCAAACCAGCAGTATGGTTGGTCATATCCAAAGGATGGGTGAGTTTGTCTACATCCTTTATGAAGCATTGCAGTAGTTTATTAAGTATCTTCTTATGCTTCATCTAGTTTCAGCTATTCATAAGCATGTAAATCAGTGTTGGGTTACAATACAATAGTGGGTTACAATTTTTTTGATGACACAAAATTGCCTGTGCCTCCAAAAAAAAGACTAGGTTCAATCGAACCACCAAGTTCGATCAAACCCTACATCACCACAAGGTCATCAGGGTGTTCGATTGAACCCCTAAATGACCTAATTTTTTATTAATAAAATAATGGGTTTGATCGAACCCAGTTGTTTAGGTTTTTTTTTAATATGATTTTTAACTGTCATTTTTGACAATTAGTGTTGTCGAACCCAGATGAGAGTGACCGAACCCTAGGAGCTCCCCACCAGCCGAGTTTGTCGCCACACTCGAGCCAGGTATGTAAAATTTTCTCCTTTCTCCAGTGTTTATTTTGTATATGAATTTTTTTGTGCTTCCACATTTTTCTATGTATTCATGTCTATCAGAGGATTTCCAACTATATTATTTACAAAAAAACCCCCCTTCAATTATGCTACATGATGGATGTCCATACCCATTTCAAAGCTCCCATTTTGTCATACAGAAGGACGATGCTGGAGAAGACTGTCTATTTTTACACCTTCAAATTACATTTTCATGAAAGTTTCTAAAGCCTTTTCAACAAATCCATTTTGTGCATACCCTGCAATCATTGCCGACCACGAGACCATTATTTTTTGAGGCATTCTGTCAATAGTTGACATGCCTTGTTTATGCTTCCAAATTTTGCATATACATGTCTACTAGAGAATTTATAACTATAATATCTACCAAAAAACCCCTTCTATTATGCTCAGATGGATGTCCATACTCATTCCAAAGCTCCCATTTTATCACAGGCCTGCGCAGGAGGATGTTGGCGAAGGTTGTAGTTTCTGGCTTTACACCTTCCAATTACATTTGCTTGAAACTTTCCAAATCCTTTTCAACAAATCCATTTTGTCCATACCCTACGATCATTGCCATCCATGAGATGACATCTCTTTGAGTCATTCTATCAAACAATTCATACGCCTTGTGCAGGCTTCCATGTTTTGCATACATATCGACCACAACATTTCCAACTATAATATCTAACAAAAAACCCCCTTCCATTATGCTCAGATGGATGTCCATACCCTATTCCAAAGCTCCCATTTTATCACAGGTACGGAGGATGCTGGCAAAGGTTGTTGTGTTATGATTCTGACAGTCAACCTTGCTTGTCAAGCAATTTTTTATGACAATTATCTATTCAAAAGTGCCTTTCAAATACTATGACATGCCTTAGTATAAGTAAATCAATAAAAATCAAATATATATATCATCACAATCCTATATAAATTTTGACAGTTTGTCCAAAATCTCTCCTTTCATATGATAGTCTTTTTTAAAAATTTGATTGTATTTTATAGCTAAAATGCCTAAATACAGCTATACAACTGTCAAATTTAAGTCATAGTCTAGGATCAACTTTGGGATGCCTATCACATGCAAGCTTAAGAACTTTGTGATTTCTCATTATTGTCATGTTTAATCTATATGCATGTTCTTTCATTTAAATCATCATGATCAAAATAATAAACATGATAAAATGTAGGCATGGAAATCAAACATCCTATTTTTGTGTGATATTAACAACCAAAGGTATTTGTTCACATTCCATCACTATGCTCAAATCAACAAACAATCCTCCAAATATACCCCCTTAAGATCCTTAGATATGTGATTTACACACCACATGATCATGAGTCAAAATTTCTTTTGCATCAATACTATTAACATGATCATGCAAATCTACATTACTAGAAACAAGAAAATTGTTAACATGTGTATTAGATGTAGCATAGTGTAGGGATATATCAATAGGTATTTGCATGAATTTTTAAATTCTAGACCTATTGAATCATCATTTGTCTCCATGGGTACATGTTGATAATCATCTTTGTCACAATGTCAAGGGCTAGTAGAAATTTTAGAAAACTAACCTCACCATGCTAAGCAATAGGATGAATCCTACAATGGCTAGGTAATGCAAGATCTATTAAATTAATAGAGGACTCTAAAATTAACATCTCATTGCTTAAATTTGAAACCATATCCAACATGTTTTCAATTTTAGAATTTGGCATGGATGACAACTTGGTTTTTTATGTACAATAGGGAATATCATAACATGCATCTACTTCCTCTATTTAGGTGTCCACATGTTTCTTTTCTTCAAGTTGAATGCTATAATTTTCTTCATGTTTCCTCATGCTTGATTTATAATTAAGTGGACTTTTGGGGGATTCCCAAGATGTATCCATGAACATAAATTCATTAGATTTATCATTTTCATTGGTAAGACTTGATTTATCTTAGCAAGTATTTCTCATTAACCTCAACAATATAAAGTATTTCTTCAAAAGATATAACAAGTTGCCATTTTGTTCATCCATGTCACCACTTGAGGGGCAATAGTCTTGATATTATTAGGTGTACTTGGTATGACTTCACATCCATCTAAGCAATTGGGATTTTGAGCATATTCACCCCCATTTACATAATATTTTCCTACATGTATTAGATGCGACGAGTTTTCAATTTTGACTTCAATGTCAATGTCATCATAAGGAATCAAATCAGGTGTATAAAATATGATATCTTATAAATTCAAATAAGGGGCCATAGTTTGTAGAGGAATGCAACTGGCTTGATTATTATTTCTATTTCCAAACATTTTGCAATTTGACAAGGACTAGCCACTATGTGATACTTGTTTCTTAGATTACATTTACATGCTTATGATCATATTACTTTAAAATAGACTAAAGTTGTGCAAATGTCCTATCAAAAACATTATTTTATGAAATTGTAGTAATATTAGTGGGAATCCTTGTCCATTTATGCCTTCTAATATGGAAAAGAACCTAATGTACAAATTGCATTTAATTTTATTTTTTAAAATAATTTTTATTTAAATCAATAAATTATATACTTAGAGATTCCAAGAGAAAAATCACTTCAAACTCAACTCTTAAGAAGTCCAAGATCTAGAATGATATGGATTACAAATGTGACACAATCTTTGGATTTAGAAAAATTATGCAACAAGCAAGCTAGAAAACCTAAATCTTTAGACTTATCACAAAATTATTATATCATTAAATAGAGCAAATGCACTATATTTTGAGGTATTTTTGGAATACTTTGAAATTCCAAAATACACTCAATCTAGTTCATACCAAGTCTCAAAGACCACATTATCATTATAGGGCCATAGAAAAATAAAAATTCTTAGAGAAAACATAAGATACATATACCATTAAATAAAAAATATTATATATCAACAATTTGGCTATAAACAAGCCCAACATAACTATACAAAAATAACATATATAAAATTCTCAATGTCCATCCTTAGGTTTATGAATATATTTAAGGAGCATATATTATCTTGTATCTTTGAGACAATAGGGGTAATCTAAAAAACATTTTTCCTTTATAATCAAAATGTTTATGTTCTGCATCTAGGACATGACAATTCCCTTCTCAAAATTTATTCCTAATCTTTAACCAAAATGCATATTGAGTCAATTGAAACTATCTTAACTATTGTAGTGTCATAAATCAATTAGGGTTACTTTAAAATGTTTACTTAGCCAACTATTTAAGTTATGACACATCAAAATGGGTTTCAAACATTAATTTTATTGGTAGTATTTCAGATTGTAATCTACCATTGAGGTGGTGAGAAATATCAATTAATGTTATATTTCCTAACCTCAAACTAGGATGTGTATGGTTGTTGTAATGATTTTTCAACGATGGTTTTATTCAAAAAATATAGTTAGTAGGTATGAATTATTTCTCATGGTATAATATTGCAATTAGTTTGTTTAGAAATCATTCTCTTAGTGTATGTTTTTATGTTGTAATGAAGTTGTTAACGTGCACTTTCTTGAGTGATTAAATCTCCTTTAAATGCCTTGTAACTTTCAAGTAGCATGAGTAGACCCATCTAGGTGTGGGAAGTGTGTCTTGGGGTTTATGTACCTTTTGAGGTTCTTAGTTTTCCTCATTTGATCAATGAAGGGCCCATGTGTGCCTAAGCACTTAGACTAGACTATTTTTGTACTTGATATAAGCAATTATATGTGTTTCAAATTATACTTAGAAAACCTTATTTATACCGAGCTATAGTTGCATTAGGATGGCCATATTTGACCAATTATCTACAAGATGACTGATATGTCTCACCAACACCGATGATAGCTAGTGTCTACTTTGGAAGTCATTGAACAATATCAACATACGCACATGTACATCAGAGAAGAAATTATATGTTGATATAGGTGAGCACAACACAACATACCTATCTACTCTAATGTAGGACATGTATGTTGATACATTTGTTCCACAATCCAAAGTAGACACTATCATGTTATGATGTTGGTGAGACATATCAATCATCAATTGTAGAGAATTGGTTCAACATGGCCATCCTAATGCAACTAGATATAACTCGATATAATATTAAGGTTTTGTAAGTACATATTTAAAAAAAAATAGTAGATGACATTCTACATGTAAAATTAAATTGTTTGAAATAGATAATTATGTGTTTCAAATTATACTTACAAAACATTATTTATACCGAGCTATAGTTGCATTAGGATGGCCATGTTTAACCAATTCTCTACAAGATGACTGATATGTCTCAACAACACCAGTGATAACTAGTGTCTACTTTAGAAGTTGTGGAACAACATCAATATACACACCTACAGTAGAGAAGAAATTATACATGGATATAGGCAAGCGCAACACAACATCCCTATCTACTCTGATGTAGGATGTGTATGCTGATATATTTATTCCAAAATCCAAAGTAGACACTATCATGTTATGATGTTGGTGAGACATATCAGTCATCAAGTGTAAAGAATTGGTTCAACATGGCCATCCTAATGCAACTAGATATAGCTCAGTATAATATTAAAGTTTTGTAAGTACATATTTTCAAAAAAAAATAGTAGATGACAGTCTACACGTAAAATTAAATTGCTTGAAATAGATAATTATGTGTTGAATTATACTTACAAAACCTTTTTTATACCGAGCTATAATTGCATTAGGATGGCCTTGTTGAACCAATTCTAGATCTACAAGAGGATAAGCGAGCTCAACAAGTTAGAAGCAAGAAATTGTATGTTGATAGGTTCAACATGGCCATCCTAAGGCAACTATAGAGATTTATATAAGGTTAAATTGTAAGTATAATTCAACATATGATTTATCTAGATATTTTGAAAACAATTTAATTTTATGTGTAGACTGTATGTATCATCTACTAAATAAGTCATCTTTTGATTCACAAATTTAAGTCAATTGATCCAAAGCATCCTTTTCTATATTTGTATTTAAAATGTTCTTGTATTGTGTATTGTGTGTATTCTATATTACTTATTCTCTTTCTTGTTTTCTTATTTATATATAATATATTTATACATGTGAGAACTATGAATTTCTACATGTGCACATGATACATATCTCTAGATGTCTAGTTTTGCACATGTTTTATCCAGTTCTAGAGACCTTTGACTACATCACACATGGCAAATTATGCACCAGTTCCACCTCAGGAACTATTTTCACAAACTAATAATGAGATTAATAGATTGAGAGTTTGCATAAATGATGGAATGAAAATGGAAATATATAAGGACAATTGTAAGTCCATAATGGAAAGCTTAGAAAAAATTAGAGATAAAATTTCAGACACAAGTGCTTATTCCTCTGATGCTATAGCTTCTATTCTTTCCCATAGGTGGGAAGAAATTTGTGGTGATGTTCCCCTCTCTCATATTCAGAGTGTGGTGACAAAAGAAACCATTAAATCTGAATGATTTCCATACTATTAGATGATATGGCCATATTGATATACCCTCAATTTCTTTCTATTTATGGTCATTATTCAAATAATGATCAAATTCCCTTATATTTTGCATAGTAGTTGTATGTTGAGGTTCATTTGGGCCTCAAAGTCAACTGCTATGACATTCCACCATATTGTGGTCATGACCGTGGCAAGCTTGCTAATAGGGATGCTTATTGTCGACCTAATCGGGTGGCCCCAGCATATAGGGCATTAGTTGGAGAGGAATCCTACTATCTCCCCAGTCGTAGCCCCCTCAACAGATAGTTGCCACCACTATGATAGCTACTAATCGTGTGGGTCAGTTTTTGATGTCATGATGTCCACGATCTAGAGCTTCATTTATAGCACAGTGTACCCACACTCACTGTGATCCTTATGCTATGGCAGGCATCCCTACACCTGCACAATTGGATGGTCTCACAGGGGAGATGGCATGTAGCACATTGCATTGTTTTGCAGAGGATCTCTTGGAGGCATATGCATTCATTGCATCAAAGCTAGGGATCTCCATAGATCAGGTTAGAGATCATTTGGCTATGTCTATTTAGTCACATTTAGGATCTCATCATTCTGACCACCCTTCTAGGCTTGGAAGCACCAATGCACATGATGATCCACCTATAGATCATTCAGTTGCTGCACATGCCAGTGATCTAGGCTCTGATCATGACCTTGAGAGGATGGAGACTTCTACAAGATTTATGGATATGTTGATACACTCTAATTTTATATCAATGCCATCTCAGTTGGTCAATCCCCTTCACTCGTCATTACTATGACATGAGAGGGCTCAGACAGATACATCATGTCATTTGGATTATTTAGTGGAGGCAGACATTACAGAGGGCTTGGATCCTATGGTACCAGGTGATATGCAGGTATGTATATGTGTAGATCTAGATAAGATATATATGTGTCTGCATGTGCATACATGTGCATATATATATATATATATATATATATATTGTAGATGGAGATACCTCATGTTACTCTTAGCCTAAGGTCAGATCATGTATGCCGACATAATTCTATTGATGATATTGTTGCCAATGGACATGTGAGTTTTGTATGTACATGTAGATATATCTATCTATTTATAATAAATTACAGTATATACATTTTTAAATAGTTCTATATATCTAGATAAAATGTATTTAACTGTGCATTGTACTTGATTTTATCTCCAGGACTTGGCACATGCATTAGAATAGGATTCTCATTCAGAGGGTCACTCGATTAGGAGCTGACGCGACGATTAGGTTGCAGCCACCTAGAGAGGTCTCCATTTGATGTTGCTTCTAGATCAACATTTCCATTTATTTATGTTTGATATGTTGACATTTCTGTTGCAAGTATGAGGTGAGCCATTGTTGTCATTGATGTCAACATACTCATACTGCATTGACAAGAAGGATTTGATGAGCTTTGTGCTGAGGATATTGAGAAAATTAGCCTCAGTCAGGAACAGTGAAGAACAGTGATGAGAAGAAGGTAAATATACTGTATAGGATGAGAACCGGAGGATGCGGATTAAAGGGTTAGTAGATATGAATCTTGAGATGCTACAGTTAGGATTTCAGAGGTCCGCATGAAGATCTGAAGGAGTTATGGCTGCCGGTATAGAACCGGGTCCGGCAAGTATCCGGAGGTGACAGAGGATCACAAAAAGGTCCGGTGAGGTCCGGAATTGTATCATCCTAATCTGCGGATTGGACGGAGTGTTTGGGATGTCCTTGTGATGTGTCATCCTGGTTTGTGTATGATTTGGAGGTCCGGAAGTACCTCTTGCATTATGACAGTGGCGACAGACTGTGTTCTTGAAGTTCCGGATGAGGAAGACAAGAGATCCCAGTAAGTAGAGGAAGTGCGGATGTATCCGGACATTCAGACAGACTTGTAAAGGTTCTTGAATCATGTTTAGGTTGTGTTGTTGGTCCGCATTGATGGTAGAGCCCGGAATTGAAGTTATTCTTCCGGATGAAGTTATTGCTCTGTTTAGCCGACCGGATGTGTTATTCATCTTGCGGATACTCCTATGGTTGTTTGCCGACTTAGATGCTTGTTCCTAAGTCGATGTCTTGTATAAATAGTGATTTGTGAATTCATTTCGTGGTGTGGGATGTGGATGAGCATGGTGTAGCGAAGAAAGGTGCGAAAGGCAGAGCAGAGATTGTTGGGCTTAATTGGAACTGATCCGGACATGGTAGAGATGTCATTCTCCAGTTCAAGACTGTGATTTTTATCACTCTGTAGACAGTGTGTCTCCTTGTAGACAGTGGGCCTCTTTGTGAGCAGTGTGCTCGGGCAGTGAGCCCTTATTGGCATGTGCCATTCATTTTTCCTTATTCTTCTAACAGAGAATAATTCTTGGGTTAATCACCCCGTGGTTTTTCCCTTAACCAGGTTTTCCACGTCAAAATCTTGGTGTTCAATGTGTTGATGCTTATCTACTCTTGTGTTTATGTATTGTGCTTCCATGAATGATTATTTGATATGCTGCTAACTAACAACAGAGAATAAAGTGTTTGAAATAGAACAAGTTCTATACAACTGATTCACCCCCCCCCTCTCAGTTGTATGCCCTAGATCCAACAATTGGTATCAGAGCCGAGTTCCTCTGATAGGAGCTTAACCGCTTGAGGTGATCCAGGATGTCGTCATACAAGAAGGATAGTCCGAAGTTCGATGGAACCAACTTCACTCTCTGGAAAGGTCGCATGAAGTGTCATTTGGAATGTATGGGAAAAGCATACTTGGCTATGATTTCAAAACCATATATACCCCCACAAGGTGGTCCGACAACTCCTGATGAAACCACAGAAGCTGAAAACAATCTGCGGACCAAGGAAGCTCTTCTAAGCGCATTGAATGACTCAGATCTCTCGAATGTCATTGACCTACCAACTGCATATGAGATCCTAACTAAACTGGAACTTCTGTATGAAGGAGATGAGTTTGTCAAAAGTGCAAGGTTGCAAAGTCTGAAAGGGAAATTTGAAAGATTGAAAATGAGAGATGATGAAAACATTACTACCTTTATGCCAAGAGTAAATGAGCTGGTATGTGGAATCAGAAATGCTGGTGGAACTCTAGATGAAAATGAGATTGTCTGCAAAATCCTAAGATCCCTTCCTGCTGCCTACAAAATCAAAGTTGCTGCCATTGATGAATTCAGAGCCCACACAACTGTCACAAGAGAACAATTGGCTGGCAAACTAGCTGCATTTGAAATGACCGAGTTTGGAGATGATCCACCCAAGACTGAGTCTGCTTTTAAAGCCAGTGCCTATGTGAAAGGCAAACAGAGATTTGATCCGGGTGAAAACTCATCAAGGAAAATGTCATGGTATGATCAAGCAAGAAGAGACATGGAAGAAGAAGAAGCAGAAACAGCTCAACTTGAAGCCCTCATTGCAAAGAGACTGCCAAGAGGATCCGGTAAGTATGAAGGAAAACTACCCTTTAAGTGTTTTAACTGCAATAAGATTGGTCATTTTGCCTCAAGATGTCCGGAGAGATCTGCAAGATCTAATACTCACAGACAAAGGTTTCAAAAGAATTGCTATTATGTTCATGAAGAAGATGACAATGAAGGAGTAACAGATGATGAATCAGATCCAGGAAGCAAATCCGGAAATGAGTGGGTGTTTATAGCCATCAAGGAAGAAGATTCCTTGCTCTCTGAATCTGTCAATCACAAAGTTGTTGAAAAAGCCTTGGCTGCTCAAGTGGAAGAAAAGGATGATTGGGTTATTGACAGTGGATGCTCTCACCATATGACTGGTGACAAGAATAAGTTCTTAGACTTGGAAAGATATGAAGGAGGAATGGTAAAGTTTGGTGACAATTCTGCTGGCAGAATCAGAGGTAGGGGAACTATTTCCTTTGATGGTAAGAGCAAAACAGGTAATGTACTATATGTTGAAGGATTGAAGCACAATCTTCTCAGTGTTGGTCAGTTAGTGGACAAAGGCTATGATCTCCGGTTCAAGAATGGAAAATGCAGAATCTTTACAAGCTCCGGAACTGAAATTGCATCCGGTACTCAGACAAGAGGTAACATCTTTCATCTGGTTGGTTCAAATAAAAGTTGTTTGTTTGTTCAAATTGATCAGAGTTGGTTATGGCATAGAAGAATGTGTCATGTAAATTTTGATAACATCATCAAAATAAGCAATACTCAGGCTGTGAGAGATCTTCCAAAGTTGATAAAACCTACAAACAGTGTGTGTAAAGAATGTCAGTTAGGCAAACAAAGCAGAGTCTCTTTTAAAAGCAAAGATCAGTCTTCTACCGGATTGTTGGAATTAGTACATACTGATCTATGTGGTCCGACAAGAATCAAGAGTCTGCAAGGTGATAGATATTTCATGTTGTTAATTGATGATCATTCCCGGATGATGTGGGTTACCTTTCTAAAAGAAAAATCAGAAGCTTTTGAGAAGTTCAAAATCTTCAAAGCTATGGTGGAGAATCAAACCGGATTGAAACTAAAGTGTCTAAGGTCTGATAGAGGTGGTGAATTTACATCTGGTGAATTCACTGACTTTTGTGAGAAACAGGGTATAAGGAGACAGTTGTCTGCTCCTAAGACTCCACAGCAGAATGGAGTAGTTGAGAGAAAGAACCGGACCATCCAGGAAGCTGCTAGGACAATGATGTTGGAAGCAAATGTTCCTCAAATGTTTTGGAAAGAAGCTATCAGCACTACAGTCTACACTCTCAATCGAGTTCAAATCAGAAACAACACCGGTAAGACCCCCTATGAACTTTGGTTTGGCATCACTCCTACTGTGAAATATTTCAGGGTATTTGGTAGCAAGTGTTATATTAAAAGAGATGAAGATCTAGGAAAGTTTGATGCTAGAAGTGATGAAGGAATTTTCTTGGGCTACTCCACTCAAAGCAAAGCATATCAGTGTTACAATAAGAGATTGAGGAAGATGACAGAAAGTACCAATGTAAAGGTTGATGAAGGAATTGAGAAGCCTTCAAGATTTTATGAATTTGATGAAGATGACCAAGATAGTGTTCAAGGAACTCAATCCTCTCCGGTGAAACAGAGTCAGCCTGATCCGGTAAATCAGGAAGAAGAGTTAGGTTTAAATGAGCCTGATCAAGAAACAGCAGTACTGGATACTCCCAAAATTCCAAGGTATGTAAAACTGAATCACTCTGAAGATCAGATCATAGGTGACAGAAGCAAAGGTGTACAAACTAGAAGGAATATTGCTCAAGATCAGAATGAATGTTGTCTGATTTCAAGGATTGAACCTAAAACAATAAATGAAGCCTGCAATGATGAAAATTGGACCAAAGCAATGGAAGATGAACTGATGCAAATTGAGAAAAATCATACTTGGGATCTTGTTCCCAGACCTAGAGACAGGAATATAATTGGAACCAAGTGGGTCTTCCGGAACAAACTAAATGAAGCTGGTGAAGTAATCAGAAACAAAGCTAGATTGGTCTGCAAAGGCTACTCTCAAATAGAAGGAATTGACTTTGAAGAGACTTTTGCTCCGGTAGCAAGAATTGAAGCAGTCAGATTACTTCTTGCATTTGCTGCCTTCAAAGATTTCAAGGTATATCAGATGGATGTCAAGTCTGCCTTCCTAAATGGTGATCTGGAAGAAGAAGTCTACATTGAACAACCGGATGGATTTCAATTGTCTGATAATAATGATATGGTCTGCAAGTTGAAGAAAGCTTTGTATGGATTGAAGCAAGCCCCAAGAGCATGGTATGAAAGGTTGGATAAGCATCTTGTGCAGATTGGATTCAACAAAGGTACTGCTGACAGCAACTTATATTTCAAAATTGATCATGAAAACATTCTGATTGTTGAAGTGTTTGTGGATGATATCATTTTTGGAGGAAGAGATAGTATGTGTAAAACTTTTGCAAATCAGATGAAAAGTGAGTTTGAAATGTCTATGCTTGGTGAAATGAATTTCTTCTTGGGTCTGCAAATTACTCAAACAAAAGAAGGGATCTTCATCTCTCAGACCAAATATGTGAAAGAATTGTTAAAAAAATTTGGTATGGAAGACTCAAAGCCTATGAACACTCCTATGGCAACCGGATGTAAGTTAAGCAAAGATGATGATTCTCCAAAGGCAGATCAGACAAAGTATAGATCAATGATTGGTGGATTGTTGTATCTCACTCAAACTAGACCAGATATAATGCAAGTTGTTGGTCTTGTGGCAAGATTCCAGGCTGATCCTAGAGAATCTCATGTTATGGCAATCAAAAGAATTTTTAGATACTTGAAAGGGACAGTTGAGTATGGTCTATGGTATCCTAGAGATCCGGATTTTTCTCTTCATGCTTACACAGATGCAGATTGGGCAGGAGATGTGGATGACCGGAAGAGCACTAGTGGTGGAGCATTCTTTTTGGGGAAGAGATTGGTTTCTTGGCTAAGCAAGAAACAAGATGCAATATCTCTGTCTACAACAGAAGCAGAATACATTGCAGCAGCAGGTAGTTGTACTCAAATCTTATGGATGAAGCAGATGCTAAGAGACATCAAAGTTGAATATGAGGAGCCTATCACAATTTTCTGTGATAATTCAAGTGCAATTAATATTTCCAAGAATCCGGTATTGCATTCCAAGACTAAGCACATATCTATCAAATTTCACTTTTTAAGAGAACAAGTAAACAAGGAAGAAGTCAGATTGGAGTATGTTCCCTCCAAGGATCAGATTGCAGATATCTTTACAAAACCTCTTCCCAAGGACTCTTTTGAATATCTCCGCGAGAAGTTAGGGGTCATGGCCCCTCCGGTGATGAGCTAAGATGCACTGATGTGCATCAGTCCGGTGGCTATCACAGTCATATCTTGTGATCCGGACTAATGGGGAGCTGCAACTAAGGGGGAGCAGCTGGTATTATTCTGATGCATGAGAGTTGCAAGTATGAGCCCTTTGCCATTGATGTCAAAGGGGGAGAGAAGACATGTGAAAAACAAGTGGTTGATGATCAAAGGGGGAGCAGCAAAGGAAGACATGTGAAGAGTTGTTGTTGATAGGGGGAGCTGTGACAGAAAAGAGAAGTTCTTGTCTTGATGGTTTTTCACATCATATGTTGCCATCAATGACAAAGGGGGAGATTGTTGCAAGTATGAGGTGAGCCATTGTTGTCATTGATGTCAACATACTCATACTGCATTGACAAGAAGGATTTGATGAGCTTTGTGCTGAGGATATTGAGAAAATTAGCCTCAGTCAGGAACAGTGAAGAACAGTGATGAGAAGAAGGTAAATATACTGTATAGGATGAGAACCAGAGGATGCGGATTAAAGGGTTAGTAGATATGAATCTTGAGATGCTACAATTAGGATTTCAGAGGTCCGCATGAAGATCTGAAGGAGTTATGGCTGCCGGTATAGAACCAGGTCCGGCAAGTATCCGGAGGTGACAGAGGATCACAAAAAGGTCCGGTGAGGTCCGGAATTGTATCATCCTAATCTGCGGATTGGACGGAGTGTTTGGGATGTCCTTGTGATGTGTCATCCTGGTTTGTGTATGATTTGGAGGTCCGGAAGTACCTCTTGCATTATGACAGTGGCGACAGACTGTGTTCTTGAAGTTCCGGATGAGGAAGACAAGAGATCCCAGTAAGTAGAGGAAGTGCGGATGTATCCGGACATTCAGACAGACTTGTAAAGGTTCTTGAATCATGTTTAGGTTGTGTTGTTGGTCCGCATTGATGGTAGAGCCCGGAATTGAAGTTATTCTTCCGGATGAAGTTATTGCTCTGTTTAGCCGACCGGATGTGTTATTCATCTTGCGGATACTCCTATGGTTGTTTGCCGACTTAGATGCTTGTTCCTAAGTCGATGTCTTGTATAAATAGTGATTTGTGAATTCATTTCGTGGTGTGGGATGTGGATGAGCATGGTGTAGCGAAGAAAGGTGCGAAAGGCAGAGCAGAGATTGTTGGGCTTAATTGGAACTGATCCGGACATGGTAGAGATGTCATTCTCCAGTTCAAGACTGTGATTTTTATCACTCTGTAGACAGTGTGTCTCCTTGTAGGCAGTGGGCCTCTTTGTGAGCAGTGTGCTCAGGCAGTGAGCCCTTATTGGCATGTGCCATTCATTTTTCCTTATTCTTCTAACAGAGAATAATTCTTGGGTTAATCACCCCGTGGTTTTTCCCTTAACCGGGTTTTCCACGTCAAAATCTTGGTGTTCAATGTGTTGATGCTTATCTACTCTTGTGTTTATGTATTGTGCTTCCATGAATGATTATTTGATATGCTGCTAACTAACAACAGAGAATAAAGTGTTTGAAATAGAACAAGTTCTATACAACTGATTCACCCCCCCCTCTCAGTTGTATGCCCTAGATCCAACAATTTCCACTTGACTTGATTACATACATGTGTTTGATGATTTATGTGGACATGTGTGTTTATGTTTATGTTTATGTTTGAGATATGGACATGGACATTTGTGTAACTTATGATTATGTTTGAGATATGGACATTTATATGTTTATGTTTATATTCAAATGGCATGTATGGATGTTTATGTTTATATATTTGACATGTATGGACATTTATGCATTTATGTATGGACATGATTATGTTTATATTTTCAAACATGTATGAACATTTATGTTTATATATTTTCAAAATGTTTGGACATTTATGCATCTATACATATAGACATCTTTATTCTTCAGATGGACACAAATATGTTTATATTTTATATGGACAAATTTACGTTTGAGATATATTAATAATGTTTTCATATAAATGCTTCTTGATCTTTTCAATAGATCTATTTGATATTTACACGTGTGTATTAAGACATGTAATACAAGTTTTAAAATAATAAAATATTAACTTAAAAAATATTATGCTTATCTCAATCACGTCATGTAAATTTCAACCTACACATGCTAGATACATAAGATATATATAGATTCTATAAGTTGTACATATCTCAAATTTTAAGTTTAAAATAAACTTTATGACTCTGTAATGATATACCATTCAAATATCTAGATAAAGGACAAGAATGCTAGCTATGTGATGAAATAACATAAGTTAGGCCCACATAAGTAGCATACGAACACAATATATATAACAAATGTAAATAAAACATGGAAGAATTTTTATTAAAAAATAAAATTAGATTTCTAGATAATTTGTATTTCACCACTACTAGAACAAATAAGTATTACACTCAAGTCATGAATAAGACTATAAGCCAAATATCTAATCAAGTAACATTAACCACTTAGCACACCATGAACATAATAAAACTACATTGGAATACCATTAAGCATTAGCTAAATTGCAACATCCATTTAAACATGACGATGAATTGTAAACTTGAAGAATTCATTTGAATAACCTTAACTCAAACTTGTTAAAATGCATATAAACAACTAGAATCCATTCCATGCCAATTGTCAGTCAATTCCTATAAGAGGCCCTAATTCAAGAACATAGATTATTTAATGATATTATTTCAATTCAATCAAGGCTATATCCTTATTGATGAAGGGGGTAAATCATAAAACACGCAACAACAGAAATTACACACAAAAAATAGAACTTTCTTTTATTGATTTGGACAACTTATTACATTACAGAAGCTCAAATACAATCAGAGGAATGAACCCTCCACAGGCTACAACACATTATAGCTTCCTATCGCAAGACTCTAGAATCATCTACCTTCTGTAACCCCAAATCAGCTAGGGTTTCTATTTTCTTGCCTATTCTTGACTCCACACTTGCCCCCTTACCTCTACTACGGCCCAAGGTTCCCAAAATAGTCATAAATAGTAGTTTTTGGCGACCTCCAGCTAAATCTCAAAATTTGCAACTCCCTTCAAAAGTAGGTCAACGTTTGAGAAACATAACTTTTGATCCGGCTGTTCGATTGATGAATCGTTTTAAGTGCCGAAAATCTCGCGATGTGAACTATCACACCAGAAATTTGTAAATGGATTTCTGTTAACTTTTTGGGATGTTATGGGATGTTTTAGTGCCTCATATCTTGTTTTAGAAATTTTCAGGGGCTTTTCAGAAAATAAAAACTTTAATATCTTTCAGCTCACAAATGATCTTTTCCTAATTCCTTCGCCAAAGGTCTAATATTTCCATTATGTAACTTTTTGTAAGTTTTCACTTCAATCTATGCCCAAATGCAAACTTTCCTAAAATCGCAGGTAAACTTTCCAAAAATGGCAGTTTTCAATTTTTAGCAGTTTGGAAAAAACTAAAAGTCCTACATCATTATTTAGGAGATTATGGAACCAAAAACACTAATTATGGAAAGAAATGAAAACATCTGTAATGATTTTGAATTAACTTATTTTTGGGTGATGCAAGATTGCCCTTACACCACTGGATGCTCCTGCATCACTTATCTACACATCATAGTAGTCCATAAAATTTTAAGGAATTATTCCTTAGGACAACCTTCATATCTCCTAGAATCGGAATAAGAATTTTAAGATCATTCTTCTCAAGTCAAGATATCCTATTCACTTATGTTGTACAAATTTGATGGTACCTATAGGATTAAAGAATATATCTCCCTTATTTAATGCATAGAAAGAATTAATTTGAAGATCATCCTTCTCAATTCAAGAGGTCTTGTTGACTTATGTTGAACAACTTTGATGGTACCCATACCTGATTAAAGACTGTATCTCCCTTCAGCTATAGCTATAGTGAGTAGGAATGCAATTCTAGGTAATTTAACATAATTATAGTTAAAGTCATGAACTCATGTATATATTCATCCATCTTAGTCAAAACTAGAATAATTTTCTACTCCTAGACAATGTGAAGAAGTATCAGAACCAATGTTGATTTTATAATATATACTGTGAAGATTGAATCTATACAAGTTCATCTTATTTGAATGTAAATGAACTAGATAGAAGAGGCTTGTTAAGTTTGAGACTTGAATGATAACTAAACTCACATATAACTTTCTAAATATAGTGAACTAAAAAGTTGGGTTTTATAAATTTTTAATGATAACAAACTTGAATGGGCACCATGGAACTTTACTAGGGTTTCATAACTTCAAGATACAAAAAAAGAGCTTCCCTTGGATTTTATACCTTATTCTAGTCTAGACCTAAGAATATCTAATCTACACCTAGATTTTATATCATTTAGACATATTTAGATTTCCTAGTAGATGTAACTTAGACCTAAGGCATATCTAATCTACACCTAGAGATTTCATGTACCTTATTCTAGTCTAGACCTAAGACATACCTAAGACATATGAAAGAGTAAAATATCATGAACAAAAAGGTGAATTCATGCGAAGAAGATAATTAGGTGTTATTATGAAAGGATATTGTGGAAAGTCAATATGAAGCTCGACATTAAGAGGCTATATAAAGAAGGAAAAAGTGGGAGATAAGAGCATGAATTGATTAGATGTGTTAGAATAAGGAAGATGATAAGTGAGAGTAAATGATGAGGTTCATGAAATATAAGACATGTATATAATCTGTAGACACTAAAAATTGACGCATGTCACATTCGTCACATTTATCACATTTTCATGCATTCATCGCATTTGTTACATCTCGTCGCATCATTGCATTTGTCCATATTACCTTGTCTAACACATTTATTTTACAAATGTCATCTTCCCCTACTGTATTTTAAATTAATTAAATATTTTTATTTAATTAATTTCTATCATTTCATGCTATTCTTCATCCATAGCTATGGTCTTCTAAATTAATTAAATATTTTATTTAATTAATTTTCATTCTCTTTATCATTTTTCTCCTATAAATTAAATAACTTTAAGTTATTTAATTATCATCGCCCTCCTATCTTATAAAATAAATAAAACCCTAAGTTTCATTTATTTTCTATTTTCCTCTACATAAATAATTAAATAAACATTAATATTTAATTTATTAAATATTAATGGGTATTTAATTATTTTACCCACCTTCTATTCTCTCTCTCCACTCCCACATCACTTCTAAATGGAAACCACTTCTCACTTCCTAAGTTGTCTCCACTTGCATGTAAGTTCTAAATGGAAATAAAATCAAATCAAAAATAAAATAATAATTAAATGGGAGTTAACTCCATTTTTTGGAAACTTCCAAATTAACGAAAGTCTTGTGGAGACACATGTTGCGTGCACATTCATCCTCCCCTCACAACTCTTCTCAACCGTTGATTTCACCATTGCATCTCCACCGTCTGTTTCATCCTCTCTCTTGCTATAAATACCTCTCTTTGGTTTCATTTTCGCTTTCTCTCACACATGTAATCAACCTATTTGCTCTGCAATTCATTTAACTTTTCTACTATGCACTACACACATACTTAGCTTTTTTGTATTCTAGCCATTTGCATGTCACTTTTCTAATTAATCATGGCAGCTTTTATCATTTTAGATGCATATCTTGAGGAAATAATCCACATGCAATGCAAGGATCACATAATCTAAGGAGTTTGGCTTTGTTTGTTTGAGTTTATTGGCTTGCTTAGATTAGATCTTTGTTAGTTTGTATGTTTTGTTAATTGAAATAGTGAAATTTCCTGCATACATAAAATGGCACGCCCAGTGGGACCACTCGTCTGGTTAAATCTCATGTTATTTTGCTAAAATTTTTATTTTTGTGAGGTTTAGGTGTGTGGATGCGCAATTGGTTGACAACAGATCACCTATAGAATGCACAAACTCACCTCTACAACACTGTGACTCACATATGGCACACAATGACTCACCTTTGGCATGATCCAGATCGCCTATGGCAAGTAGATAGTTGCCTCTGGTTTTAATGGCTTTTAATTTGCATTTTTGGTATTTTTAGGGTTTGATCATTTAGATTTTCTTGATTATAGGTTGATTTGCTAACCCTTGTCTATGTACTAGCATGCAAGCTGTGTTGATATAGGATCTATCATTATATTTGGTTTGATCACATCATAGGGTTGTTTTTTATTAGTTTTTATGACATCCGGCCTTAGATCTGTCATCTAATCACCTTTCCACCCTTGACAATTCTTGTTCATGATGGCTAGATCTTTGTTTTTCTCTAGGCTAGTGTTTTTCCTAACATTTACAAGTCATATGCGCATTTGGTGAACTTTGAATCGCCTGTGGTAGGCAATGCATCACCTCTGGTCAATAGAGGGTCACGTCTACATAGAGGTAAATCACCTGTGGTAAAATCTGGATCACACTTGGTAATTTTCATGTCGCATCTAGTTTTTTAGGTCGTTTCTAGTTTCTACAGCATAGATTTATGTTTTTTGAGGATCTAATGGTTTATCGGTGTAGTTTGTCCCTCATTTGTCGAAGATCAGAGTTAAGAAAAACATGCTAATGCTTTATGTAGGTCTGAGTGGTCCAAGTTCACAAATAAGCTTTTTACACTAGAATAGGCACACTTAAGTTTGGTGCTTTAAAATGAACCCACAACTTTCACATAGTTTAATTAGGGGATAAAATGAACAAACTATCTTCATCGTGTCTATTTTCATTTTTTTTAGTTTACTTGTCTTGTCTGATTGTCACCCAAGGTAGAAACACAAGTATCCTCTCCCCCTGCCTAACCAACGGATCTAGGGTGTAAGAGAACATGTTGCTAACTTTTAGGTAGGCCTGCCTTCCCACTGTGAGAAGGGGACGACCAAGGCAGAAACAGGTCAAAGCCAGACCATTCCAATTCACTTGATAAATAACATGTTTGCACTGAAAGTCGCAAGTAATGGGTGCTGATATGCTATACCGACAACAAAATTCCCCCAAAACCCTCCAAGGCGTAACCCTTGGAGGCTGGGAGACTCCATAATGGTGAGTAGTGTTGCCGTACGTATAGCCGCCCGAATAGAAACTCGAACTAAAAACCATGTCTTAATGGCTAAAAAACCCTCTATTTGTTGGTGCAGAAGGTCAAACCTTTGAAGCTGCCCTGATTCATGTGGTTCTTAGTAGAGATAGTAAGGACAATCCTAAGGTTTAGTGGGCAGACGAGCCTGGGGAAACCTAGATCTTGGTATGCATGAGAAGTGAGTGCTGTGGAGGGGAGCCGATGCTACCAAGATCCTAAAGCTATCTGCTTTGTATAGGCACGGTGAGGGGATCCAACAAATATTGTCCTTGCCTAGCCCTAGGATGTAATATTTGAGCATGGATTGTGTGTGAGTGTTTGCTAATGTGTCTTCTCTATCAAATTCACCAAAACACACCTAAAAACCAAAAATCTACAACAATCCTACCTTATAACCATGCAAAATCATCTTCAAAACTACTAAAAGCCACCTTTGGTCAAAACACATTTGCCTCTAAACTATAGAAAACTGGCCTCAGTCAAAACACAGTCACCTCTAAACTGTTAAAGTCACTTGTGGTCTTCAGACAGTTACATCTGGTTAATATTAAATCACCTTTGGTCTCTGCTAGGTTGCCTCTGGTTAGCCTATCTTTTTCTACAAATGCGCCTTTGGTCTCTGCACCATCGCTTTTGAACCTTGGCAGTTTGCCTATGCACTATTTTGTGTTGCATATGCACTATCCCTAGTTGCCTGTGGCTATCAGCTCATCACCTTTACAGTGCAGTGAAATCACCTTTGTAACACCCTCTATCACCTCTGCATTATTCCCAGTCACCTTTGCAACACAGAGAGTCACCTTTGGTTTTCCATGAATTGCAGTTGATCCTCCTAGTCAAAATTCCAATCAGTCAAACTTTCATAACAAATCTAATCAATCACAGTCATCAAAGCATCTTAGTCAACCATTTAACAATAGTCAAACCCAAGCAAACATCAATTAATCAAAACCTTTTGACTTTGCTCTACTATATCTCTAGTCAATCTTTTTCATCAATCAACCACTATTCCCGATCAATCTATCTTATCCATTAGAATCAGAACAACCAATCCATCCAAGTCAAAAGTTAGCCATCAAACCAAGTCAACCAATCACCAAAATTTGATCCAAACATTTTAATCAATCAAACCAAGAATTTAGCTACCCATGCCACAAACTAGGAGACAATATAAAGTAACCATGGAAGCTAATCTTAAAGAATTTCAATCCACTCCACTCAAGGATACTACCGAATTCACAACCGGTATGCCACCTGATCTATTCTTGCCTAAGGGTTACACCATTGGACAATCATCCTCATCAAACTTAACTCAACTACCATAGTTTGTGCCTCTATCCACTACACTAGAGTGGGAACCTTTACTTGTCTATAATGACTCATCGGATGAGGACTTACAAGACCCCAAGGCCTTGAGAAACACAAACAAAATAATAAAAGCAAATTGAGAACAAATCCTTTTACAATTGATCCAAGAGGGTGTCAAACTACTTAGTAATTTTGATATATCCCAAATCCGTAGAGAGGACCCCATCAATATCACTGTAGACCACCCTACGGCCGTTGTCACAATGTCTGCCAAGTCCACTATATCGCCTACACCATCTTTATCTCACCAACCCACACACACATTTCAAACATCATCTACACCTATGAGGCCTAGTGTATCACACATAGTTACATCTACGGAGTCAGTACTACTTCCATCCTATACTGCAACTTCTATGGCTACCCACATAGGTGAACCCTCCATTCGTATGTCAGCACCCGTGTCGTCCACTGTCATGAACAGTATTCCCTCACATGTCACTCAATCCCCACCTACGTCCAACCTAAATATATCGCATATCAGGCCATCACAAACATCTATCACCCCCTTACACATGCCCATACCTCCTAGTCAACCCATTCAAACTTCACATGTTGTCATACCTCCTAGTCAACCCATTCAAATTTAACATGTCGTCATACCTCCTAGTCAACCCATCCAAACTTCACATATCATCATGTCTCATAGTCAACCTAGGCAAACCTCACACATCCTTGTGCCACTAAGTCAACCAATCCAAACCTCCCATATCCACATATTTCCTAGTCAACCAAGTCAAACTGCTCATGTCAACCCAAACACGACACTTATAGACCAACCTTTGGGTCAAACACATTTGCCAATATCTCCTATGTCGACCAATTACTTCCCCTTGGCTAAAAAACATCTTACGTCAATGCGCTACCTATCTCCCAAGGTCCATTAATCTCGACACAACCTTCGTCTTACACCCACGCTACCTTTGGCTCACATGTGATACCAACATACACTATCAATCCCACACCAAACACATACACACCACCCCCACTTGGCGGCCATATTCAAACACCCTTGTCCAACCTCAAGACACATATTGTCCATCATATGGTCTATCACAACAATATCCATCGAATCAGAAAATGACCTATCATAGCCCTCCGCCGAATCATCAAGGTCTTGCGAATCAACAACAATCTATTCTATCTCAACATGGTCAGTGACTCAACCAAATGGAACAAATAGTGACAGACATGCGCATGGGCCAAAATAAGAAGACATTTTCTTTTGAGGATGTATGTCCATACCCCTTTGACAAATCATTACAAATGATACCATTTCCCCCTCATTTTGAAGTACCACAATTCAATAAATACAAGGGGAAAGGGGACTCAAACGATCGTCTTTGTACCTTCTATGTTACTTGTCTTGATGTAACCTACAATGACACATATTTGTTATGATTTTTCCCTTGAAGTCTAGGTGGACAGGCCATGGAATGGTTTTCACACTTACCCCTGGGTATCAAAACATTTAAAGAGCTAGTACACAAGTTTGTTTCCCACTTTGCATTTAATATTGAACATGAAATCACTATGAACGACTTTGTTAACAACAAACAATGCAATGGTGAAACCTTTGCATCTTTTCTATAGTGATGGCAAAACATGGCTAGTAAACTTTCTTTGGCCAATGCTAGAAAAACAACAAGGCGACATATTTGTTCAAAACCTTCAGCCTGAGCTATCATTCCAACTACAGATGCATAGCATGACATCCTTTAATGAGATTATACCTAAGGGATCCAATATCAAAAAGGCGCTAATCAATAAAGGCCTTATCAAAATCTTTAAAGGAAACAACGATAATCCTCAGTCATCTAATGACAAATCCTGCTTTTGGAACAAGAACAAGAATGTCGTAAATGATGGGGTTGTCGACACAAAGAACATACAAGTTGTCCAAGCACCTATTTAGACTCAATCAGCACCTAGCACATCACCTTTCCTTCCTCACGACAAAATGAACCCAAGACCAAGATGTAAATTCACTCCGTTGGGAGAACCATTTGAGGTTATCCTTAGGAAACTAATCCAAGCTAGAAATTTCACTCTACCTGAAATCAAATCGAACCAAGAACCATAGTTCAAACCTCATTGGTATAAAGACAATGAGTATTGCGAGTATCATAGAATGAAAGGACATGACACTGTTGGTTGTATGCAACTTAAACATATAATTCAAAATTTTATTGACCAAGGACTTATTAGTGTCAAAGTACCGGCACAGACATCTAACTATGACCTTGATGCTTACAAGAATCCCCTTCCTACTCATGAAAAAGAAAGTGCCTCCAATGCTGGGAAAAATGTTAATTACACTTGTTAGGGTAAAATGTGGTTTAATCAAATGAACAATATCAAACCCAAACATCAACAGAATAATGAAAACAAGAAAGATTGAAAGGAATGAAGCAAATGAATAGCAATGCAAACCTTCCCTATTTCAAAGCTTCTGTTGTTCGCCTATTACAACCGTCCTTTGCTGATGAAGTAGGCCCTCAGAGAGTGCACTCTTTTAGTTGTGTTGTAGGATGTTGGTGGTAAATGGCTATGTTGATAGAGAATGCTGTGATGTTGATAGAGAATGCTGTGAAGTAGAGCTTCAGAGCAAAGGGTGATCTCAAGCAAATAGTATTGGGGTGCCAAAGGCGCACGGGTGGAATTCTGCAGAGTAACAATACGAATAGCCTGGATGAATAGAATGGAGGGATGAAGCTTCTTTTATAGACTCAGAGGAATGAGAATCAACGGTTGAGAGGAGATATGAAGATCAATGGTTGAGAATGGCTGAGGAATGTGCAACCAGTAGAAATATGACAAGTGTCTCATCTTCATCATGAAAGAGGGGATTTGACAAAATTGATTGGAGAGTTAACTCTTTTAACTGAACAGTTAACAGACTTGATTAGTCAGTTAGAAGAATGAATTATGGAATTGACTGAATTGATTGAGGGATTAATTCAATTGACTAGTTAGTTAACACTTTTGATTGATTAGTTAACTAACTTTTGATTTGAGAAGAAATAGGACATGTGGGTGAGGGAAAATAAGGTAATTAAATATTTAATATATTTAATTACATGTGCAACCCGATGAGGTGGACAAGGTGAGGTGGAAAAGGTGAGGTGTAAGTGTGAGGTGGATTTTTGGAATTTAGAACTTGGAATAGAGGAATTTGGATTAATTAAATAATTTATGATTATTTAATTGTGTAGGACATTTAGAAGAATTTTAATTAAATAAATAGATTTTATTTAATTATGGAACAGTGAATCGATTAAATAAATTTAGAATATTTATTTAATTGATAGAAGAATGGAATAAATATTTAGAATATTTATTTAGGATGAATCGTGTCATTTTTAGGCGTATACATTTTGCCCCTCTTTGATGCAATGCAATTTACAGTGTTGCTTCAAAGAAATCAATAGTCTAATAGTGATACATGCCCCAGTTTGCCCCTGGTACAAGTTTAATGATGATAGGATGCCCCCTCGAGAGATTGGATGGGAAAAGGGTGAAAGATTCAGAGATGGACAATCTCACGAAGACGAAGGGGTTAGGATAGGTTGGAGGAAAAGGGATGTGTTTTAGGGAAATAGGAAGAAAATTGGAGGGAAAACAAGCATGGGAAGTAGTCATAGTCATCACCTAGCCGAAATTACGGTTTGTAGGCTATAAATAGGAGCTGGGTCCACAAGGTTATGCATTTGTACACTTGTTTGATCTGGATTGGAGATAGAGAGCTTAGAGCAAACTTGGAGCAGCATGGTAGTCAAAGTAGCAGACATTCCACGCGAGGAGCACCGATTCGAGCGAGTCTGTTGATTCAGGAGGCCAGCAGAGGCAGGACCGCCGATATGTGCTTCTAAAAAAATCTCCTAGGGTCGAATTAGGGTGTCATAAATGCAAGTAGAAAATAGGTCAAACAGATGCGCCGAACTGCAAAACAGCGCATATGCTGCGCGAAACGGTGCTTTTGTAATTTCACGGTGCATATGCCTAGTTTGGCGGCACATGCTCGAAAACTACGCATATGTGCATTTTAGCGGTGCTTTCATAGTTAGGCGGCACTTTTATATTTTGGCAGCACATATGTCCAGTTTGGCTGTGCATCTGTTAAAGCTGCACATATGTCGATTGTAGCGGTGCTTTCATAATTTCACGGCGCATCTGTTGAATGTAGCGGCGCATCTGTTGAATGTGGCGGCGCATTTGTTTAAGATGCGCATATGTGTAATGTAATGGCGCATATGTGTTTTGGCGTGCTTTTGCGCATTGTAGCGGCGCATTTGCTTTTGGATAGTCAATTACTTAGCCAAATTGATTCGATTAGCATCCTGTTTGATGCAGAAAATCGATGAGCTATCTCTGAGATTGCAGGAATCTAGTCAAGAGATGTAGTGTGCTGTTTTGATCAATTTAAAATGCTAAGTCTAGTTGATATAGTTCAGTAGATATGTTGAGTATGGTATAGGCCTTAGACTGACACCTTGCTTTGCTTGCTTGCAGGAGGAGATTCGAGACACACTGCAGTCTAGGGAGACATTTCCTATGCCCCTATTGCAGAGATATATGTTTACAGAGAACGACAGGGAGGCACTTGGTGCCATGGGTTTGGATTACATTTGCTTCATGCCCAAGGTGTGGGCAAATTAGGGACTGCTGACAGCTGTCGTGGAGAGATTCCACAGTGAGGACGAGACCTTCCATTTTATGACTGGTGAGATGACTGTGACTCTAGAGGACGTCTACCAGATACTACACTTACCCATCGTTGGTGAGTTGGTAGAGATGACGCACAGCGGGATGCAGGACTCGCTGAGTGCAGGCGAGTGTTCGATGACCCTAAGCTGGTTGGACAGGTCATCCCCTGGCATGATATACATGACTACTATGACTACTTCCCTGGGATCGTGGCTAGATTGATCGGAGGCGTTGTATGCCCCAACAGGAGATCGCACGGGTTCCCCATTGGATGGGGCAGGATCATGGAGCAGATGCTGACTGAGGGCACCTGATATGCATGGGGAGTTTGCATACTGGCCCACTTGTACCATGACATGCACCAGGTGGTGTATCACCACAGCACGAGTCTATCAGCGGGGGTACTACTGCTACAGTTTTGGTTGTGGGAGCACATAGCGGTGACTAGGCTGATATGTGTGTTCACGAGGCAATGAGGAGAGCCATACAGTTATGGCTACGCAGGAGTGATTTCCCAGTATAGGCTAGGGAAGTTGGAGTACTAGAGGCATACATTAGATGGTGTAGATGTGGTCGTCTGGTGACCATATCTAGATTGCGAGCCTTGGGATGATGAGGGAGATGAGCTACCCTACTATTTTCAGACGAGGTGGCCGATAGGTCAGACACGACACATATTGGAGAGATAGATGGTGGGCCGGGTGCTACGACAGTTTGGTAGGAGGTAGGGTATGCCACAGGGACAGGTGCTATTTGTGTAGACACATGCAGAGAGGGTCTGATGGGGGCCGATGGCTTCATACAAGGAGGCCCTGGCAGAGTTCTGGCAGACTCCTTATGTGGCATGGGACATGAGGACAGAGATAGCTAATGCCGGGGTGACACAGGACTACGAGGATTGGATGACTACACATCCCTTCCTGAGGTATTCAAGACCTGGCATGCTGGTGCCTCGTATTGACGAGGCAGACTCAGAGGAGGAGGGACAGGTTGGCCAGGGTCGGAGGGGAGTTAGAGGAGGACGGGGTCGAGGAGGATGGGGTGGTAGAGATGGAGAGAGGCTGAGATAGTGGAGGAGGGTAGCTCAAGCTGAACAGGCAGTGCCAGGACAAGTTGCACAGTAGCAAATACCCCAGCATGTGTAGATGCCGCCACCCCAATAGGTACCATAGCAGCAGGTGCCCCAGCCACAAGGGCCAGGACAGGCAGAGGCTGCACAGGGGCCGGTGTAGGTAGAGGTGCGTGAGAGGGCCATAGTCAACCTAAGGGGATAGGTACGAGAGCTACAGGCACAGCTTAGGATGGCCGACGGCCGGTGAGAGACAGATGCAACAGTGATCGCTGGGCTGACCCACGAGAGAGACATGGCAGATGCCCGAGTACGCATTATCCATGTAGAGCGAGACACCGCCGTGGCTGCCATGGGGATAGATGTAGTGAGCTCCTTTTTGGTTGGGTAGGTGCAGCAGGCATAGGCACAGGGAGGCCAGTTGCAGACACAGTTGGCACAGGTGTAGGTAGAGCTTGCCAGAGCACAGTCACAGGCACAGTACTACCGGGGCTTATACCATGGGGCAGTGTTAGTGAGTCAGAGGGCTGGGAGCTTTAGGAGTCAGTCTAGGGCTACTCATAGAGTAGGTCCATCATAGTTAAGGGCTTCTGTGATGGGTCCCCAGCAGTTAGGAGCTGGCAGTGTGGCCCATAGCAGCAGGGATAGACTTGCACCAGATTTTATACTTTTTGGGACATGTAGCACCATCCTTTTGGATGTATATTGTATATGACACTTTGATTCAGAGAGAGATGGTGATATTGTACATTTGGACCTCTTTTTATGATAGTATATATGATGATGTAGCTTTATGATATATTGCATATGTTATGAGATGATGATTTACTTCTATTATATGATGCAATGTACGTGTATACTTAGATGTTCTATCTGATGCTATATGAGATTCTGTTGATATGATGCTATGTGATGTCTATATGATCTAATGTTTCAAATGTATGCAAATGCAACCTGATTTCTATGTGAGTATGCAGCTTTGTATATGATGCACTTAGCTATGTTTTTTATTTTCTTTGCTTTATGATGCGATATGATGATGATGTATGGATGACCTAATGCATTGTGTTATGGATGCCACTGACTTAATCATGTTCATGACTAGCTCTAAATGTGATATGATATGCACCTATATGTTATGTTTTTGTGATGTCCAAATGTACTCCATCGACACAAGAATGACACGATGATAGATAGAAGGACTGGATGTAGAAAGACTAAGAAACTTCATTTGGTATTGTTACTCTGCATAGTTTGGGTAATGAGGATTGTATGGGATATGGATGCATGGATGTGTATATGGATATAGGATGGATGTTTTGCTTTTAGAGTGCTTTATTTCATCATTGGGCATTTTATTTTTGGGACATTATCTGAAATGTTGTAAGTGAATACAAGCATCTAGGTATAATTGAACTGAGATGACCTAAGTACCAGTTATGTGGATTATGATTTAGCAAGTAAATACAAGCATCTAGTCAAAATTGAATCTAGATGACTTGAGTACTTCTTGTGTTTCAACAAATAAGGATTGCCCCCATTCATGTTAGACCTTTGATGTCCTCGATGATCTTTTGCTGATCATGTCTTTAGACAAGGCTTCACATTACTAAAGTTTAATCCACAAACAGCAAACAAAGAAAGTAATCATGCCCCCATCATAGCATCTCTAGCTTTTGGCATCCTCACATAGCATAGAAAGGTATGATAGCAAAAATCAGGACTCGATATGTTAACCATGTTTCCGATTTACAAAGCATATACGCATTGATATGTGTTTATTTCTTGCCTTAATTTGAGTAAAATCATTTAGAAGACCTTGGGTATTTGTTTTGCACTGGATAGGTTAAGATGCTCACAGTCAAGATTTCTGCTTGAGGCGCAGGTTCTAATTGCATTTGCTTGCTTGGTGAGAAGATTGCATAATCCTTATTGGGGAAACAGGCCCTAAGGGACTAACCTAGTGCCTCAAGGGCTCATTGCTAAATGGCCTTGCCTACGTGACGACGTAGAGGCAATGTAGTTCGGGGTAAACCCTAATGGACCATGGATGGACTAGAAGAAAGATGACAAGAAAGGGGGTGAATGGGACCATGGGAGAAATGGAAGCCTCGGGGGAGCATTAGAATAATGGCCTTGCCTACGTGATGGCGTAGAGGCAACGTAGTTCATGGACTTGGACCATGGACATTGACGAGGGACATTATGCCAGGCTCACACTGAGGAGATGGTATGGGACAAAACCTTGGTTAACAAGGCCACAATGAGAGTATCAAGCCATGATAGGTAACTGTCAAGTGTTTATTGCGGGGCAGATATGGATCAAATGGGAAATGAGCGAAGGAAGAATGGACTCAGGGTGGTTGGATTCCCAAAGATGGAGAAGGCGGTTTATCACAAGTAACGCCTATTTACCAGGTTTTCATCACTTGCTTTTATTTGCACAAGAAGCTAGAAAGTAAACCTGATGCCTGTTTGCCAGGTTTTCATCATGATACCTATCCAAGTCACCTGTTTGCCAGGTTTTCACCAAAGGACAATTTTTTTGTATGCTTTCTATTTTTTCTAATTTTTTTTTTCAACTTTTTTGATTTTTGATTTTATTGTGCCCCCTTGCATTGGGGTTCTCCTAGGTATAGAACCAGCAAAGGTGCATGCTGTTGATTGGATCATCGAACAACTCACCCTCTAATGTGGCCAACTGATATGCCCCCGATCCATAAGCAGCTACAATCACATAGGGCCCAAGCTAGTTAGATTCAAACTTGCCTTTCTTTTCTCTGTCTTGTTGATTGCAAGGATTCTCTTTGAGAACGAGGTCCCCAACCTTAAAGCATCTTGGGTGAACTTTGTGCTTATAGCTTCTTGACATCATCTGTTGATATGCTTTGAGATGATCAAAGGCTTTTTGGCACCTTTCTTCTAGCAGCTCTAGTTCTTGTAACCTAGAGACTCTGTATTCTTCATCTGATATGAGACCTTTCAACGACACCCTAAGAGATGGTAGTTCGACCTCAATGGGGAGGATGGCTTCTGAACCATAGACAAGGGTGTAGGGCGTAGCACCTGTGGGAGTGCGTATACTAGTTCTATAGGCCCACAGAGCGGGATTGAGTTGGACATGCCAATCACGGCCAGTCTCATTGACAGTCTTCTTTAAGATTTTCAGAATGGTTTTATTCGATGCCTCAGCTTGGCCTTTACCTTGGGGGTAGTATGGAGTGGAGAAACGATGTGGGCACCAAAAATGTTAGGGTAAAATGTGGTTTAATCAAATGAACAATATCAAACCCAAACATCAACAAAATAATGAAAACAAGAAAGATCGAAAGGAATGAAGCAAATGAATAACAATGCAAACCTTCCCTGTTTCAAAGCTTCTATTGTTCGCCTATTACAACCATCCTTTACTGATGAAGTAGGCCCTCAAAGAGTGCACTCTTTTAGCTGTGTTGTAGGATGTCAGTGGTAAATGACTGTGTTGATAGATAATGCTGTGAAGTAGAGCTTCAGAGCAAAGGGTGATCTCAAGAAAATAGTATTGGGGTGCCAAAGGCGCGTGGGTGAAATTCTGCAGAGTAACAATATGAATAGCCTGGATGAATAGAATGGAGGGATGAAGCTTCTTTTATAGACTTAGAGGAATGAGAATCAATGGTTGAGAGGAGATATGAAGATCAATGGTTGAGAATGGTTGAGGAATGTGCAACCAGTAGAAATATGACAAGTGTCTCATCTCCATCATGAAAGAGGGGATTTGACAAAATTGATTGGAGAGTTAACTCTTTTAACTAAACAGTTAACAGACTTGATTAGTCAGTTGGAAGAATGAATTATGGAATTGACTGAATTGATTGAGGGATTAATTCAATTGATTGGTTAGTTAACACTTTTGATTGATTAGTTAACTAACTTTTGATTTGAGAAGAAATAGGACATGTGGGTGAGGGAAAATAAGGTAATTAAATATTTAATATATTTAATTACATGTGCAACCTGATGAGGTGGACAAGGTGAGGTGGAAAAGGTGAGGTGTAAGTGTGAGGTGGATTTTTGGAGTTTAGAACTTGGGATAGAGGAATTTGGATTAATTAAATAATTTATGATTATTTAATTGTGTAGGACATTTAGAAGAATTTTAATTAAATAAATAGATTTTATTTAATTATGGAATAGTGAATCAATTAAATAAATTTAGAATATTTATTTAATTGATAGAAGAATGGAATAAATATTTAGAATATTTATTTAGGTACAACACTTATGAGTCCACCATAGGCCATATTGAACAATCCTGAATATCCACCATCAGCATAAGAGAAAAAGCACCTGATTGCGTTGTCACCACTCGTCGTAGTCGCATAACCATTCAAGGAGTGCCCCCACCGGACATTCATCCAAACCTCGATTATAATATCCTTGACCATCTAGGCAAAACCCCTGCACATATTTCTATCCTTGAGCTATTACGCATATCCCCAACCCATAAAGCCATTCTCGATAGAGCCTTGCAAGAGTCTATGGTGCCAAACGATGTAAGTGTGATGCAATTCTAGGCTATGATAGCAAGTATCACAGCACCCCATCATCTAACCTTCTCCGATCGAGATCTCACATCCTATGATCCATCTCACCACGATGCCCTTCATATTGAAGTTTTCATTAACCAACGCCATGTTAAACGGATCCTAGTAGATGGTGGAGTTGGACTAAATATATGTTCCTTCAAATTAGTGAGATTGTTGGGGTACATTGAGGGTTGTATTGATGGCACTAAAAGAATAACAATTAAGGCTTATGATGATGCAGAGAGAGAGTTAGAAGAGATCATTTTTCTGCCCATAAGGGTGGGTCCTGTCACCACCGCTACTAAATGCCAAGTCCTCGATGCTAATTTTCCTTATAATATCATCCTTGGCTGCCCTTGGATACATGCTTTGAAGGTTGTTCCTTCTACATACCATCAGTGTCTAAAATTCCCTTATGATGGAGTGGAGATTACTATTCCTATAGATCCTAATGCCTTTGAGTACTACCGAGCCTTTCAAGCAACCTACCAAAATCCCAATCGTATACCCAGCAACACAGAGGCTCATCCATCATCATCCTATGTTGATCTATCTGATCTAACTAAGCCATCTACCAGCAAAGTTGTGCCTAAGCTTGAGATAAGAGAACAAGGACTTGGTGAGTATAGTCTGCAAGAATCCTGTTGTGTAGGAGCCATGCCTTTGTCTCCTAAGTCATATGGCAAGTCATCCATCTCCAAACCAAGCCCATCCAAAACCACTATCACTATCCCTAACTGTATTTATCCAATTAGGATTACTTGATGATGAAGATGTGGATGGTGATATTTTTGTTCTAGATTTTCTATGATGAAAATGACCAAGTGGCTTTAGAAGTGGAAAGATACAACAATGGATTCAAAATCATTAAGAATATGGGTTATAAAGGCAAGGAAGGACTAGGGTTGCAAGAACAAGGCCCTCTAGAACCTATCATAGTCACTAAGAAGTACAATAGATAGGGTCTAGGATACGGAAAGGAGGTCCTGCCTTTCACAGACATTAAGTTTATCCTTGATGAAGTAGCCAATGCCTTTCCTGCAGAAGAGACAACTAGTCAGGATACCATTGATAACTCTCCCTTCTATATCACTGAACTATTCCAGGAAGCCTCCATTTTTATGCTATCATCTACCTCATCCTCCACGCTCCTAGACCTTCCACTTGTTTACCCTGACCTGATTGATTGGGACCAACAGGGGGCACCTATTTTGGACACCTTTCAGAATGACAAGGCCATAGTAGAGTTTATGGGTCTAAGAAAAGGATTACCTTTGGGCGATCATAAGGTCAGATTCATGATGGAACTTCCTCGACTGGCATACTTTGGGGGAAGTGTCAAATCTTTCAGTCACAAAAGTGATATAAATAAAATAAAAAAAGAAAGGTCACTAGATGAAAATAATAAGGTGCCTTTTGACTGTGAAAAAATAAAAATAAAGGACGTATCTGAGGGTGAAAACCTCTCTGAGGTGCCCGAGGATGGAGGATTTGACCTTCCTATTACGTCCACTCATCAGGAGTGATCACCTCTATTGGTGGAAGACTCTCAAGAGATTAATCTGGGCACAACACAAAATCCAAAAGTCACCTACCTAGCAGCATCACCATTAGATGAAGAGAATGTTAATTTTACAGCATTCTTCATGAAAAGGGCAATAAAATTTACATGGACTTACACGGATATGCCCAGTCTAGATCCTTCACTAGTAGTCCACCATCTAGCAATATCTCCAAATGCTAAGCCAATAAAATAGAAACTGCAAAAAAATGCATCCCCAGATAGCTCTTCTAGTCAAGGCAGAGATTCAGAAGTTGTTGGATGCCAAGTTTATCAAGCCCATTGACTATCCTAAGTGGGTATGCAATCTAGTGCATGTGGCAAAGCTAGATGGAAGAATCCAATGTTGCAATGACTTTAGGGATCTTAACAGGGCTTGCCCTAAGGATGACTTTCCCCTGCCAAGCATTGACACAATTGTCAATCTTATAGCTGGTCATGAAATGCTTTCATTGATGGATGGTTTCTTCAAGTATAATTTTAGATTAGAATTACAGAAGAGGATTAGCCAAAGACTTATTTTATTTGTCCATGGGGAACCTACTGCTAGGTGGTCATGCCCTTTGGTCTCAAAAATGTAGGAGCAATGTACCAGCAAGCCATGACAGTCATTTTTCATGACCTCTTCCATACCATCATGGAAGATTATGTGGATGACATCTTGGGAAAGTCAAAAACAAGAGAGGGCCACTTAGAAGTTTTGGAATAGATTTTTGATAGGTTGGAAAAGTACCAAGTCAAATTAAATCCAAAAAAATGTGTCTTCGGGGTAACCTCTGGCAAGTTATTGGGTTACATAGTTTCTAGAAGAGGCATCAAAGTTGATCCTGCCAAAGTAAAAGCTATGGTCACCATGCCTCCATTGACAAATTTGAAATAACTACGTGGCCTCCAAGGTCGCTTATAGTATATCTGAAGATTCATTGCACAACTAGCAGATAAATGTCACCCTTTCCAACACTTGCTCCATAAAGGAGAAACCTTTAAATGAGATGACAAGTGTCAATAGACTTTTGATCAGATCAAAGAATACTTGGCAACTCCACCTATATTAGTGCCACCTATCTTTGATTGGCCTTTGCTTTTGTATACCTCTTCAACAACAGTTGCCCTAGGTGCTTTATTGGTTCAAAATGATGATACTGGAAAGGAATGTGCCATATACTACATAAGTAGGACTTTAGTGGGATATGAGTTAAACTACACCATAGTAGAAAAAGCATGCTTGGCTGCAGTATTTGTCACTTAAAAATTGTGACATTACATGTTAAATTAGACAACAAAGCTCATATCTAGATTTGACCCATTAAATATCGTCTTTCCAAAGCAGCACTCACTGGAAGGACAACAAAATGGGTGATGATCCTTAGCGAGTTTGATATTCAATATGTTTATCAGATAGCCATCAAAGGATAAGTCATAGCTGGTCAACTAACAGAAGCACCAATAATAGACATCCAACCTATTTAGTCTACTTTTCTTGACGAGGAAATATTCAGTGTCTCCTCTTCTGAAATGTGGCAGTTGTACTTTGATAGTTCATATACTTAGCATCGACCAGGAGATGGAACCCTTTTTATCACCCCCCAGGGTGATTGTATACCAAAATCCTACAGAATCACCTTCCCATGTACTAATAATATAGCAGAATATGAAGCCCTGATTACAAGCTTACGCATGGTTGTCCAGTGGGAGATCAAAGAGCTTCAAGTATTTGGAGATTCACAACTGGTAATTAAACAGATCCAAGAAGAGTACCAAACAAAAGATGAGAAGCTTCTTCCTTACAAGATGATGGTTGATGACTTCAAAAAATATTTCTCTAAGATAACATTTGAGTAGATCTCCAGAATCAATAATAAGGTGGCCAATGCTATGGCAACGTTCTCTTCTTGAAATGTCAGGTAACATTCAGAGGTGTAAGTTCCTGGTCAGACAACTCTTAATCCCAGCATTTGAGGTGCCTCAATCAGAGCTTATCTATGCAATTGTTGGTCCCAACTCCCCTTGGTACCATGACATTTATGAATATCTAAGCAATGGTACTTTCCCCAACCAATTGACCAACACCCAACATAAAACCTTCACTCAACGAGCCTCCTGTTATACCATACTTGCTAAAACCCTTTACCATAAGAGTCTCGATGGTATCCTCCTTAGGTTTCTCAACTCAGTAGAGGCTGAAGTTGCTTTATGAGAGGTACACGAGGGTGTTTACGGATCACATTCTGCCGGTCCTAGTCTTGTCAAAAAACTTTTAAGAGCAGGATACTATTGCCATTCCATGGAGCAGGACGCTCAGCAGTTTTCTAGAAGATGTCTCCAATGTCAAAAGCATGGAGACCTGATACACACCCTAGCACATGAGCTCTAGCCTCTTACCGCTCCTTTGCCATTCTCACAATGGGGACTCTACCTCATAGGCAAGGTTAATCAACCCTCTTCCAACGACCATAAGTTTATTATTACTACTACTGAATACTTTACCAAATGGGTGGAAGCCATTCCTATGACCTATATCACAGGCAAATAGATCTCAAAATTTATCCTTCATTATATCATTTTTCACTATGGTGCTCCCCAAGCTATCATTACTGACAATGGATGTCCCTTCAAGAATCAGGAAGTCTGTGATCTATATCAAAAGTTTCACATTCAACATAGGTTTGCTAGCACCTACTACCCACAGAGTAATGCTCAAGCTGAGGCCACCAATAAGACCATTATCAAGATTCTCAAGAAAATGGTTAATGAAGCTGGCTGAGATTGACACCTACAGCTGAATCCTACCTTTTGGGCTTACCACACGAGTGTTAGAACCTCTACTGGAACTACCCCATATGCTTTGGTCTATGGCACAGATGCTATTCTTGTTATTGAGGTCAAGATCCCCTCATTGCGTATATCTGTCCAACACAGTACCTAATGAGGAGTATAGGAAATCCAGACTGAATGAGTTGGAGCTAATAGATGAAAGATGAACCATGGCACTCAATCACTTGCAAGTCTACCAAAATCATCTTTGTCGTAGCTCCAATAAAAAGATCAAAGAGAGAAAGTTCCAGGTGGGTGACTTAGTCCTGAAAGAGAATCAGAAAAACCAACAGCAATGAGAGAAGCAAGGTAAATTTGAGCCCAATTAGTTGGGGCCCTTTGTCATCACTTCAATATTCAGGTCGAGAGTGTATACTCTTGCAATGCCCAAAGGTGTTCCTTTAGATGAACCACTCAATAGTGTTCATCTTAAAAGGTTTTATCCCTGATTTCTACATCCTATGTCTGTAAAAAAATTAAAAAAATAAAAACCAATCCAATAGTGAAAACCACTGTGGTGGCGCTTTGGGTTATCGTCCAACAGTGAAAACCTGGGAAACAGGTGCCTTGGATGGGTACCATAGTGAAAACTTGGCAAACAAGCGCTATGGTAGAACCATCTCTCACCATCTACTTCATCGCCTATTTAACCTCACCGCGTTGTGCCCTTTCATTTATCTTTTCATCCCTTCATCTTTCCGTGCCAGAATCGTTCACCCCATTGTATTCTCCCAATGCCTTACTACTATCATGGCTTGGAAATTGTTGATGCTAATATATCATTTTGTTTCTACAGACTCCACTATGAGTCAAATATGGCTGTCCAGAATCTGTATCGCATTTCCTTGCCTTTTGTAAATAACCAACATTCCTCTCACACTGGGGGCACTTGCTTGCACTTTAAGGTTAGGTGAATGCTTTATGGTATCTTGGTCTTGAAAAAATACAAAAAAGAAAATCACAAAAAGTCCTAGAAAAATTCCAAAAAAAATCACAAAATGTCTTGAAAAAATACAAAAAGAAAATCACAAAAAGTCCTAAAAAAATTCAAAAAAAAATCACAAAATGTCCTGAAAAAATACAAATAAATCACAAAATGTCCTGAAAAAATGCAAACAAATTGCAAAATGTCCTGCAAAAATTCCAAAAAAAATCACAAAAAGTCCTAAACAAATTCCAAAAAAAAATCACAAAATGTCCTGAAAAAAATACAAAAAAATCATAAGATGTCCTGAAAAATATTCCAAAAAAATCACAAAATGTCCTGAAAAAATACAAAAAAATTGTAAAAAGCCCTAAAGAAATACCAAAACAATCATACAATGTCCTATACAAATCCAAGCAATAAGTCCATTGTATCCAACTACTTTCACTCATTAACTCAAACATCGTCCCTGCACGACCATGCCAATCATTCAACTGTACCTATCATCATTCTGTAATAAATCAGAACTACATTATACCTATATCGTTAAAGGCCTTGATCCCGTGGACACAAGTATGTAGGCAGTCTGATGTATGAAGGAAATACTCAGATTCAGGCACAAGACAATATCCCCCTCTTCTTTCATCTAATGCCTTTCCTCTGGTCATCTTTCCTTTCATCAATCTCATGTTATTTCTTTCACCCTTCATCACTCACATCATCAAGCCACCCAAAACTACAGATTCATCATGTCTCATCATTATCGTTTGGTGCTTTGATCCCATGGATATGGGTATGTAGGTAGCCTGGAATATGAAGGAAGTATCCAGTATGCAAGTACCAATGATTCCACCTTTCCATCTTCTCTTTCTTCCATCTTCTTCTCTTTGACTGACTTAGGCAAAACAAATTCAGCATCTTTTGATAGCTCGATCTTCTATTCCAAACAGAGGTAAGTAAAGTCATCTATCTATGTGCCTTAAGCCAATATCTGCTACATATTCCAGCATCTCAACCTTTAACAAGATAAGTCTTTCCTTTCAACAAGGCACCGTCTAAGTCCAAGTCCATCCAAGAGCAAATTGAATTTGGCAAGAGAGCGTGATGGCTTTGTCTTTTGTTTATCTTTCATTTTATCTTTTGTCCCTCTCCAATGCCTCGTCAAAAATGCCTAGATCTTTCTTATCTTGGTATGTTGCGACAAAGTATGGACTGGGGCATGGTCTTCTGCTTTCGTATGCTATGTTTGTGGGATGATCTTATTCTCCTGCTAAGTCTAATGGCATCTTGTTTGTGTTGGGATTAGCATTTTCAGCATTTGAGAAGCTAAACAGTCTCTTGTGCAGCAACACTATTCTATGCTAAGTCTATTCTCATACATATAAGTTCAGACCTTTTTGTCTGCACTGTCAAAGTCCACTTCTACGACTATTATTCATACCTTGTATCTCGACAAGGTTGTATTAGTCTGTCACGCATTAGATACTTGACACCTTGGTCTTTATACCCTGGTGCATAATATCTAGTGCTATATTAAACTCGAGGATTGCAAATCTTCAAATTTATATGCATCCATCTAAAGCTGCATTTCTCCATTTATCTCTCCCTGGTAGGATCAACAATCTCGCCATCGGCTTTCTTCTTATCATCTTTCTTTTGATCTTCATCCTCCTCGTCTTCAGCATCGTTCCACCTTCTTCCTGTAAAATAAGTGTGTTAGGCATAGTAATATTATCTATCATACCATAGTCTTAGTATAAATCATTATCCATGTCGGTTACAAGCATTTACCATCTATATATCATTTAGGCATTTAGGCATCCCTACATGTATCCATCAATTCATTCATTCCATTAATTAGGGGCATTGCATAATCATGATACAATCATAAATGTAGGCGCATAAACATAAAAATTGTGGTGCCATAATATCATTGTATCACATTTCAAATATAACCATATACCCATTAAAACCATTGCATTATCATAATAACATCATAATCAAAGCACACACAAAAGCAAAGTGCACAAATGAATAGAATTTGAACTATAGATGGTTATTTATAGGCTTTTAAACCTAGGGCCTCTTGTCTTTCTGCACCTCCTCCCTCTACTTCTAGCCTTGTTCTGACCTTTTCTTATCATGAGTCAACCCAGTCTTCACCCTACAGCCTAGATTTCCTCTCAGGGGGGCATCATCTGTCAGTTTCACTGGGGCATAGCCTAATTATTCAACGTATCATATTTTCTTTGAAAACAAGCCCTAATGGACATTGTCTCAAAGAGGGGCAAAATGTAGACACTAAAAATTGACTCATGTTGCATTCATCACATTTATCACATTTTCATGCATTCATTGCATTTGTTACATCACATCGCATCATTGCATTCGTCCGTATTACCATGTCTAACGCATTTATTTTGCAAACGTCATCTTCCCCTACTGTCTTTTAAATTAATTAAATATTTTTATTTAATTAATTTCTATCATTTCATGTTATTCTTCATCCATAGCTATGGTCTTCTAAACTAATTAAATATTTTATTTAATTAATTTTCATTCTCTTTATCATTTTTCTCCTATAAATTAAATAACTTTAAGTTATTTAATTATCATCGCCCTCCTATCTTATAAAATAAATAAAACCTTAAGTTTTATTTATTTTCTATTTTCCTCTACATTAATAATTAAATAAACATTAATATTTAATTTATTAAATATTAATGGGTATTTAATTATTTTACGCACCTTCTATTCTCTCTCCACTCCCACATCACTTCTAAATGGAAACCACTTCTCACTTCCTAAGTTGTCTCCACTTGCATGTAAGTTCTAAATGGAAATAAAATCAAATCAAAAATAAAATAATAATTAAATGGGAGTTAACTCCACCATTTTTTGGAAACTTCCAAATTAATGAAAGTCTTGTGGAGACACGTGTCGCGTGCACATTCGTCGTCCCCTCACAACTCTTCTCAACCATTGATGTCACCATCTCATCTCCACCATCTGTTTCATCCTCTCTCTTGCTATAAATACCTCTCTTTGGTTTCATTTTCGCTCTCTCGCACGTGTAATCAACCTATTTTCTCTACAATTCATTTAGCTTTTCAGCTATGCACTATGCACATACTTAGCTTTTTTGCATTCTAGCCATTTGCATGTCGCTTTTCTAATCAATCATGGCAGCTTTTTTCATTTTGGATGCATATCTTGAGGAAGCAATCCACATGCAACACAAGGATCGCATAATCTAAGGAGTTTGGCTTCGTTTGTTTGAGTTTATTAGCTTGCTTAGATTAGATCTTTGTTAGTTTGTAGGTTGCACTTGTTTTGTTGATTGAAACGGTGAAATTTCCTGCATACATAATCCATTGAGGTATATTAATATATGATCTTTTGTGTGTGTGTGTGTGCATGTATATAATTTATTATAATTTCTGGTTTGTACTTATTGCATATCTAAGTTCTCTTTTTTATTACATCACACTGAGGTTTACTATTAAAAACTTGGACTCTAATCTAGCTGACTCAACACTACATGAAAAACATTTAAATGTTTGGTTACAAAGTCTCCTTCATGTATCTTTATAATTTTTGGTTTGTACTTATTGCATATCTAGGTTCTCTTTTTTATTACATCACATTAAGGTTTACTACTTATAACAAAGTTTAAAAACTTGGACTCCAATCTAGCTGACTCAATACTACATGAAAAACATTTAAATGTTTGGTTACAAAGTCTCATACATAGTTATCAAAATCCCTTATCTTATTTTAATTATTTCATGTTATATTCAATAATAGAAATCCATTAGTGGCACTTGCTAAAAATAATTTAAAGATATTTATAAATCCATTTCCAAAAAATATAATGCTACATTATTTAGTGTCTTATGATTTTACTTTGGCTAGTATTTCAATTGACATGTATCAATTACCTAGATAGGGTTAACCACTAGAAACTAGTGAACCATACATATAAACATATGGTCAAATCATCTCATGATGAAACAAATACCTCTTGAGTGATTAGCATCTATATCTTGTAACTTAAAAGGTTGCAATGATAAAACAAGTGGAAATGATTGTTTAGGAATTTGTAAATGTTTGAGAATTAGGTCAATCCTCATGACTCGGCAAGAGTGCTTTAAGTATGCAACATCGTTATGATTGCAATAAATGGTAACCTCAACTCAATCATGTACTAATTGTCTCATAGTGCACTAAGGGTGACCAATGTGAATTCAATCAATTTTATATTTAATAATTATAAACTAAGTTGTGTAGTGATGATTTGTGCATTGATGTTGAAAACTTTGATTTTAATTTAAAATTTATATTGTGACATCTCTAGTGCATATGTACATGTATTGTAGCATGTTCAAAGAGCATATATAGCATTAAATAAAAGCATTCAAAATTTAACATATCATGCATGCACTTGAATAAGAATCTAGGGTATTCTTTATATGACTTCTAATAGAGAGATCATTTATACATTAAGAACTGCATGTTGAAATTTAAAATTTGTTAAACAAAATAATTATTAATTTAACTTACATAAATTGAAAAATAATTAATACATGAACATAGATCTAGATAGTGAATTTAGGTATTCAAAACATTAAAAATTGTAAGTTCTTCATCCATATTTTTCAGGTCACATCAAGTGGTTCAGCTCACTCTTCAATGACATCTAATATTCTTTGATGATCATCACTATCTAGTCTCCACTTACAACATCCACGTCTATGAACTGCATGAAGAGATAGGCCAGTAGCAATTACTAGGTGGCTATACTGATATACCTTGTTGTTAGGTTGATAATCAATAAAGTGAATCCCATGGTGAACAATCTTGACTTGTTTAAGATATGGCCCTTGCATTACAAAAAAAACCTATGGGAAACAACATTCCATGGTAAGACATAACATTTATATAACATTTTCTTGAGGTAAATGTAACCTACATCTGTGAACATGTATAGCATTATCATTGCTCAATAAGAAATAACATAAATTATAATATAAATTGAATGTGTAAATCACTCTTGGGGTACTTGACATGTACATATGTAACAAATTCAAAATGATTTAAAAATATATTAAATAAAGTTAAACCTGTGGGAAACATCATTCTATCACTTGTTTCTAGATTTATTAGCTTTTGCCTCTCTTCTGTGCAACACAATAAATAATAACTAACTTCTATATTTATAGTCTTTTCTATGACTTCAAAAACATCTTCTCCACCAAATTTACATGTTCAAAATTTGTAACTTAAAAAATTTAGAGATACCTTATATATATGTACAAACATGCCTTTTTTAATCAATCCTGAAATATGGTTATAATCAGTTGAAATCAAAGGAATGTCTTCAAATCTTTCATCCTTATCTCCATTGTATGTGTTGGTAACAACTAGTAGCATGTTTTCCCATTCACTGACATATCCACATTGTTGGTTCTTATAATTCTCAAAATCTCCCAACATGTACTCATAACAAAAACAAGAGTAATCCCTAGTGCGCAACGTCCATGTAGGGCTATTTGTACTCATGACACAATGCAAAGATCTTGTTTTCTCTACCCTCTTTCATCCATGCATTAATCTTCTATCCACACCTATAAATTTATTATATTGCACATTATGAATATAATATACCTAACTAATTAAATTTAAACTAAAATAAACAAACTCGTGTACACATATGTCATATACATGAATATATATTTAAAGTACATATTAAATAAATTCAAACAACACATACCTGATATCTCCCAAAACACTCTGTAGAATGTATCTGTTTGTTCTTGAAGATGTGCCGACCTCATTTGGTGCAAAGTGTAACTTACACCATTCAACAACATCATGTGCATCATTTATACGGTCTCCAACATAATTCATTTGATGTTTTCTTAGAGCACATCTGATGCAAGCTCCTATGCCATCATGTTCACCCTTTCCATGCCCACTCTCAAAGAAACTCCAAACATGTGGTATATTGCCATTTCGATGATATCTACATAGTGCATAAAATGGTCTTGATGATTTCAATTGTGATGCACATCCATCTAAACATACAAAATACCTTTCAAAATTTACACCCCTGCTTGCCAAATATCCAAAAAAAATCTTAAAGTAATGTTGTACAAAATGTGTGTCATGCTCTTTATCATCACTAATATAAAACTGATATTCTTTCTTGATGACTCGTGCTTCAAATATACTTTCAACACCATCCAAATCTAATTGTACATATCGATAACACACATGCACCATAATAGCGATCTGCTCTGAAAAGTAATATTGTGATTGAATCTCTTTTTGATGTACAAAAGAGTAATTTTCTGCAAAGTTGACTACTGATAAAACTGTTCTAGGTGAAAAAGTATCTCTTAATGTTTGAAACTGTTGTGCTTGCCACTTAGCAAAAAAATCATGATGTATCTATGGTTGAATCAATTTATGAAAATTTTCCATAAATGATCCAATAGGTATCTCCTCTTCTACATAATCTAACCTTGTGGGTTCTTTCCCATTTTTTGTTTGAAACTTTATGTACTTGTAACTCTTGCAATTTACCAACTTCATTGGGTCAATATCTTCATTTCTCAAAGGCATTTTAGCCAAATTTCCACATGTTTCACAAAGATCTTTTATGCAGTCTATTTGACCAGTTCCATTATCATCATCTGATTGATCACATAAGATGGATGCTATGAACTGACTTACCCATTTAGAAGGTGCATTTACAAAACCATTGTTGTCTTCACAAATCTTTTGAAACACCTAATAGTAGAGATCAAATTCAATATGATAACGACAACAACAAGTTTCAAAAACCTAATTTATCTTCACATAATATGGCCTTAACCTTTCAAACATTGTTTGCCTAATTTTTATATTTGGATTTGAATTCCAAAAGTTCACATACATCTCATGTTGTGTTATATCTAGCCAATGTTTTTTATGTAGTTCATAACTATTGGGCCCAATTCTATGTTTGATAACATCTCTACTATTTGATGAAGCATGAGTATTATCATTCCAAAAGCTTGTGATTAAGTTCCTAACAACATCTTGAATCCTATCAAATTGAGGAGCTCTACACATAATTTCCCAATTGCTTTCCGAGGTACTATCATCCAATAATTTTCTCCTTTTCACATATTTTGTTACTGTCTTTCTACTGAAACCAATCTCAGTTGAAATTGAAGACAATTTTCTTTTTTGGGATATTTTTTCACTTAAAATACCTGTCAACATCACTCTTCTTGAAATGGACTTATCCATAGATCGAGATTGTTTCCTGATGGAAGCCAAACCTTCTTTAACATTTTCAACAATATCTTTTTCTAGGTGTGAACCTTTCCCCTTTTTCAATGACAAATCTACACCCAATAATTGTAATGGCTCATTTAGCTCCTTACTAAGATGTACAATTAATAGCAAACGGGTTTGGCCAAGTGTATCAAGATTATCGAAATGAGCAATTATTTCCTTTGTAGTTTTATTCATTGACCTCCTATCAGTACATTTAGGTTGTCCATCATAATGTTTTAATTTCTCAATATCCATTTTAAGTAAATATTCTAAATTTCTATAAGAACTTTTTTTCTTCACCTCTTTAGCTAGATTAATATGCTCATCCATACCAGTTAAAGGAATTGATCCTGACCTCTCTCCAACATCCATTGTTTGTACTTGAGCCTCCTCTAGGCTAACATCAACTATGTGTTCTTCAGCAATGTTTGTTCTAGTTTCTGTATCACATATTAAGGAAATACATATTAAAGAAAACTTATTTAATTTAGTGAACCAAGTCTTGATATATTTTAAAGAGCCTCCATATGAACCAATTACCATAAAAATTAATATACACATGTACATGTACAATAACTAATATATTTGACCACACATGATCTATATATGGATTCATGCACACAAGTGACAAATATGAGTACAAGATACATCTAGGTAGTTATACCATTTAGGATATAAGTGTGTAAGTGTGCACAAATATTCTTGGTAAGATGTACAATTTGATACATATGAAATCTCCTATACATAATATGGTAAGATAGCTCGTAGAGCCTTGAATGATTTAACAAAGCACACAATCCTTTGTTGGAATTTATATTTAAGATCAAAATGAAATAAGAATACTTGTAAAGAAAAGATAGGGCTTATATAAGTAGCAACATTTAACATGTAGCAAAATAGGCCTAAGGTTAAAGCGAAGAGAAACCCCACCATGGATTGAAGGTAGTGAAGTTCATTAAGCTCAATTTGAATTCAAGGAAAATCAAATGTGATAAAAGAAATAGATCTCTTCAACTTAGTGCAACAAGTACTATCAAAAGAAGGATGAGGCTAGAATTTTAAGGACTAACCTTTGGCTCTAAATAGAGTTCTAGCTTACAAGATAATTAATCTAGTAGCTACTTGTTAAAGAGGTTCAACTATAATTTATATGGTGACAAATCCTAAGCTACTAAAGAGAAGACCTATCTAGAGAAGTCCTAGTAAAGAGAGAAAGAAGGAGCAAGTTAAAAAGACTTAAGTCAAGAGAGGGGGAGAAAGAGAGAGAGAACTTTCAAAATCTACTTGTACTTATCAAGAGAGAGAGAAAGGACCTTAGAGAAAAAGAATAGAGATAAAGAGAGAGAGAAAGAAAAGTTTTAAAAAGACTTACTCAATTCAAGGGAGAGAGAGAGAGACTTATCTAGATTTAAGGAGATCTCTAGAGAGATATAAAGAAAAAACTTTAAAAAGATCTACCCAAGAGAGAGAGAGGAACTTATGACTAAATAATACAAGTATAATTTACTTCTAGTGTGCAAAAACCTATGAAGGACCCTAATACACATTCAATTGAAAAAAATATAAATTCACTTAGTATATTTATGTTTAAAAAGTTGCAAATAACATCCTACTACATGCTAAAAACTCATCAATTAAATAGAAAAGAAAATATACATAAATACCTTGTTTCTTTCTATGGTATCTTGCCAAATTTGTTTTGCGCATCTCTTGTTCTCTTTCCTTTGAATACTTTCTTTGAGTCTTATTTTGTCTCTTTTTTTGTCTCCCATTTTCTTCTTCAAAATTTCTTCTCTCAAATCCTCTACCAAATTTTTCTTCTCCAAAATCTAGCTTATTCAATGATAACACGAATTAATCTTGCAATGATATATGAAAAAATAAAAAAACAACCTTATATTTATATGGATATAACATTATTTAAAAACATATTAACAATTTGGTTAGCCTGGGATTCAATCGAATGTCAGTCGTTACAAGTTTTTTTAACTAACTGGGTTCAATCGAACCCATTTAAATATGATTTTTTTTATTTTCCATAAGGTGGGTTCGATTGAATGTATGTTCGATCAAACCCCTATTCAATCAAATGGGTCAAGGGGGATTCAATCGAACCCCCTTATTTTGCCTTTGCCCCTCTCCAACTGTAATTTTATGTAGTTTTTTGGGTTTCAAAGCTCTGGTTCAGGATCAAAATGGAAGCAACTTGACAAACCCATCTGGAGGATTATAGTACTCAAAACGAGCTTTCTATCAAGTATAATTTTAATATATTGTGGTTTTATTATAATTATTTTTTTAGTTTAATTAAACATAAGTTTTTCACCAAAAATCAAGCTCTCTGTTCTACACGTGGAAAATAGTATATTACCAAAAAAAATTATGAAAAATATCTATCCTCTTCATATTCATGTGCTTGATCCAACAAAAAAATTGAATTCCGATACATACAAAAAAAGTTATGCTTTACACAGTACACTTATGTCTAAATTGTAATTGGTTTGACTTCAAAAGTTAATTAAAAGAAAAATATTCAATAAAATATTATGAAACCATATGCATCCTCTAGACATCGAAGTTAACTAAATTCAAAAAAAATAGAATTTTATCCTTCATAGAAAAAAGGTTATGTTTTACACAGTACACATCACTCTTTAAAAATGGTGTTTATTGTTACAAACTAGTTATTGGAGATGGAAAAAGAAATGCAATTTGATTCCAACTATTTTTAAAAAAATATACTTAGAATCTATAGACAAAATGTGACAAATTAGTAGTTTACACATCTTCAAATTCCTCATAGTTTAGCAACTATAGGTGTCCGAAAGTGAAGATTTTTTTTCAAAATGTTCATTTTAATGTCAACTTTGGCCAAAAAGTGTAACCCACTATTGTGGGATCACCTTGTTCTTTGTTGAAAAAGGGTAGCTACTTCACACAACTAGTGAATGGATTTGTTTGACCAGCTTCTTTGGCTGGTTAGAGTAGGTTAGAGTTAGTGTTGATGTTAATAAGTGCTTTATGCACATTCCTTTCAGTTATTTTATTTCCCTAAGTGTTGTTGCACATGTTTTTTGGCCACTAGAGCTTTTTAAGTTTGCTTTTAGTTTGGTTCTGTTTGTTTTCTATTGCTATTTGGAGGAGTTTGCATTGCAGTTTCATGTTTTCTGAGTTTGAGATGAGTAGAGTATGACTCCATGCCCAATGGACAGTTAAGGCAGCTTGTCTTGATGCTTAGCAAGCTAGCATTCAGCAGAAGTCATCATAAATGTTACCAATTTTTCACCTACAGCTCAAATTGGTAGAGCTAAAATAATTATTCCATTTTAGGATGAAAGATTCATAAAATTTTCTGCTATGTTGTTTTTGCATAGGTTAAGATGCTTGAAAAGAGAAGGTTCAGTTTTATCATGCTTTTGTTATGACAGAAGAGAGAAATTCAGTTCATCATTCATTGCTTTGCAGAGTTTTCATGAGGGATATAAGTTATTTCATTTCAAATTACAATGTTGATTTATTTTTCAAATGAGATATACCAAACTGAATAAACATTGCATTGAATGAAAGAAAGAAAGATCAAATGTCCCACACAAGCCGTGGGAGTAGCTAAACCAATACATCAAAAGGAATATACTATGCATCTAAGGAAAACTAAAGTAATGAAGCAGATAAGATAAGACATATCTATCATTACTTGTTGAAGTTTTGAACTGATCCTTGTTGCAGTTGATTCTTCTTCACTCCTGACCTTTCAATGAACCTGCAGTGTTGGAGAGAGATATGTTAGAGCTCCAGATATGATCTATCCTATGTACTTCATCAAGCAAAGACATAATACATTCTTTATGATGCACTGAATCAGATAGTCAAATCATCCATATGCAAGAGAGCTTGAAGAAATGAAACATCAAATTGAGCTTCACTAGTTTTTAAACTAACATGTTTGTTTCTTGTGCAGGTATAGAAGAAGTTATGTTGTTGGTTTGAAGACATTTCAACATGTGGTGCAAAGTGGGCTTCCACAAGGGTTGAGCCCAGCATGCTGCCCCTAAATCTTAAGAGGGGATTGGATACAAATTCATATTCATTGTGCTCAAATAGAATACATTCAGGTGAAGGAGTGTCACATCAAGTGAGTGCATGAACTTCAAGTTCATTACCCATCCATGATCATCAGTTCAAGAGATGAAATGATAAACATACATGAGTAGTGAACTTGTCCAAGACAGATCAATAGTTTATGGAACTTAGTAAGGCATTGTCAACATTATGTTTTGTGTTATTTCATTCATTGAATATTTCATTATCATTTGTTTGCATTAAAGACATTTGGGAGCATTCTAGTCTCATCATGCAACCTTGCAGAGGAGGAAACATTCATCAAATAGAGGCCATGACAGAATGATGCCTTATTAAGTGTTTACATGTTCAGGACAGCACTCTTGTGCTAATGAGAGTAATCCATGCATCAAATGAAGCATAATCACAAATGAAAGGTATATTGTTCACAAGAAAATAAAATGAAGCAATCTCCATGTATGCATTGCAATGTTAGGGTAGGTACATCATAAGAGGACAACAATTTGTTACTGATCAAATAATATTCAATGCCAACATGAAGGTACTTTCCAAGTGAAATTTGTTTACAAGGGACATCATACAAATTATTCATTCAAGTCCTCATCAAAGGAACAGATGGACAGCTATACAACAATCATGATCAATTATAGGATAGTCAAACTGATGCCATAAAGAAACAGTTATAAGTTATACATAGAATGTCCATGCCTCAGCTAGTGAAATAAAGGAGTCATTATCATTAAGTATGATGTATATGTGGGTACATTTGATATAGCATAGTAAACTAGAGATCAAGAGTATATGCCATGTTATAGATCAAATGTTATCTCACCAAGAATATACAAAACATGTAAACAAAAGTACCACAGTCATCAAATGGAGCATACACAAATGTATAATTGTATGAGCTTAAAACATCAAGATGCACCTTATCATGGCTAAGGAAATGGAGTCTCAATGTTCATATTTATCTAAAGGTGGTACCAAAGGAAATAGCATGTATGAGTGTAGTTAGAGCAGCAAAGAAAATGAGACTGTAATCTTTCTCTCATAGTGACATATCTCATCAAATAGTATTTTTTGCAAACCAAAAAGACAAATGAAATGCTAAAGAATAGTAATGTCTTGTTTCTATAGTGAAAATCAAATGGAGGTATTTCTTCATCATGCATTCTTATTCATGTACTAATCATCATGTTGCTACAGAGACAAAAGTTTGAGTACCCAAGAGTCGCAGCCTAAGACATTGTCCATACACAGATAATGCTCAAATTGAGAGATTGTGGTCATGTTTCACAAGAATAGTATCATTTTGTTGTGGCTCAAGCTTGAACCATTTACTCAAAACAAAATGGATCAGGTTCTCTTCACACAGTAAAGACAAATGCAATTAAAAAATTGTGTTATGGGTTCTCAGGCTGCAGCCAAAGTATGTATTCATTTTCTTCACAAAATGTCAAAAACTCACATCGAATTGCACAGAGAAAAGCAAATACAGTGAAAATAAAGAGTTTTGAGCTTATGAGCATTTGTATTTTGCATTTTCAGAATGAAAAAATCCTGTTGGTGTCATTATAGCCTACAACCTAAGAGAGTATTTTCCCACAAAATGGTTAAATCAGCATAAGTTCACATAAAGAAACCACAAGAGAAGTTAGAAAAATATTCGAGCTCATATACGAAACAAAGAGACTCAGAAGTTTTGTGATAGCCATGGCCATTGAATCCAAAGGGTTCCAAATGCAAATACATTGAGAAAACAAGGAGAAATATGCATTATGATGTCCACTATTGAGCTCGAATCGAGCACTATGCCAATAGAACGCAAAATAAGAAATGATACAGAGATCAGAAGATGAAATCTTACCTCATTTTCTGAGGAGATATATGCCAATGAGGCTATGGGTTTTGTGCCTTTAGATGGTCTAAAATGAGCTCAACCTAGTGCCATGGTGGCCTAAATACAAAAGAAAGACCAACAGAAAATAAATAGAGCAAAATGCATTAGAAATAAAGCCACAACTGCTACCATAAGTCCAATATACTTCAAAAAATGGAGGTCAACATTCAAAATATGTGACTGAGAGTAACTTACCTCTCTTTTTTAATAAAAAAATGCATGAAAAATCCTTTAGAAACTACAAAGAATTGAAGGTTTTGCTTCAAACCCTAACCTTCATGGTGGCAGCAGAGCCTCTCATCAAAAGTTGCTTGAAAAGATAAGGCATCGATGGTTTTGTGCTAGGGTTTGCATTTTGCCCTAAGTTTGATGGTGACTTTTTGCCATATTAAATTATAAATATTGCCTCAACTAATACCCCTTGTGGTATTGTGTTCCTTTTTATATGTTTGAAGCCTAGGCTTTATGCCTTAAAGGCTATTTGATCACCTTGGAAGATAGGCCAAAAACCCCATATGCCTTAGTAGTTTTTTGCAAACCAAATAGAGTTATTTTTCCAAACCTATCAATATGCCTTGATTTTTTTATGCTTTTTATAGAAAATCAAATGCCCAAATAGGATGTATTGTACTTGGTATAGATTCATATGAGCCTTGTATTTTTATTTTTTGCAAAAATCAAATCAAATGAAATTGAGAAAATAAAACGTCAAATCCTTGTAAAACAATATTCAAAGCAATGTCTAGATAAATTTCTTTTAAATATTTGTTATTTATATGTAGTTAAAGCAGAGAAAAAGTAGACAGAATCTTTCTTTTGGATTTGATTTTTCTTCTTGGCGAGATTAGACAAATATGGGCAATTTGGATTTTTTTTAGCAAATAAAGCATGTTTTTTAGGTGTTTTTGATGGGACCACCTTGGAGTTGTTTTTGGCAGCTTTTGCAATCATTTTGGAGGCAGTTTAGTAGCTCTTTTGGTGGCTTTTTCTAGAAGCTCGAAAATGGATCAACATGACTATTTTGAGGAGCTTTTCCCAACTTTTTTAGAGGGAGTTTTTTGGAGGCATATATAGGAAAATAATTAGTTTTCTCAGTCAGTGGAGATCATTGTTTCTTCTCTCTTGTTCATCTGTAGAGAGCTTGTAAACACTTTTTGGCTCATATTTTCATTTTCATGTACTCCTTTAAGTTCAATATAGCAGAGCATTCCTACCTCATTTCTCTTTTGCCTCATAGTTGCAATATTGATTTAATGTTTCATTGTGATAATAAATATTTTGTCCTTTGTCACGTCTCTTTATTGTGAAGTTGTATGCAAATATCTCCTATGATTCTAGTTGTGTGTTGTGTTCAGATCGAGCCTTCAGGCAAATTACTTTTGAGTTGTATGTTCTAGGTGAGGTTGTGAAAGTTTATGTTTAAGGAGCTATTTGTGAGAGAGATCATTAGAATAAGTTATAGTTTTGGATATTAGATTGTTGAATTTAAATTTTAGTTATCTTCTCACCCTTTTCCACAGTAAATCATTTAGGTTAGGAGAGTTTATCAAGAGAACCAACTCACTTTGGAGGTTCACTCCAAGTTTTAGGCAACCCACAGGCCTAGGAGTGTTCCCATGTGTCAACAGGTAGCTAAGTTGATAGCTTAGCATTGAGTGCATACTTTGATTGACAAAAATAATGTCAGGGAGTGGAGGGATTTTGTTCATGAGATTAATGTTGGCTTGGCTTCTCCCTTCACTAGGATGTTTGAGCGAGACCATCTTTTAGTTGATCCTGGTATGCCCTTTACTATTGGGAGATACACACACATTTTCTCTCCTGTCTACCATGGGTGTCAGGAGAATGCAAGCTTGAAGGCTGAGATTCACACCCTTAAGGGTGAGAATCAAGTTCTTTAAGAGATGGCTTGTCTTAGTTTTGGATGAAGAGATGCAAGTATGGTAGGGCCTTCATAGTCACATGCTCACAGTAGAGTGCCTCACTCCCATAGGTCTCATGGAGTCATGATTGATATTCATAGACAGAGGAGTTGAAGTCCTAAGCGTTCCATTGGGGGGAACCATCCTTGACTTCCTTTCTTAAAATTGTGCCCCCTTGCATGGGGAGCCTCAACTTCTTTTGAGAGCATTTTGTCCTAGCTCTTTGATACTCTTGTATATGTAAACTTCAAATGTATCTATGAAAGTTTATCCTTTTATGGTTTTTGCCTATGGATTAGTACTCATCTCTTGTGCATGTTTTAGAGGTTTAAGAACTTTTTTATTATGTTTTTGACCTTTTCAACTCTTTTACCAATGCATGTATGATAACAATTCAACATGGTTTGTAATTTTTTGTGGCACATATATATGAGATACATTTTACGATATGCAGATGCAAGAACATGAGAGATACTGAAATGAAATTTTTACCTCTACTAAATGTCATGAGATATGACATTTGACTTTATTGCTTTGAGACTTTTTTCCTGATTTTGGCATGAATGCAATTTCGAACAAACAATGTGACTGCTCTTTGCTATAATTTTCACTTCAGGGGATTGCGAGTTGTCTTGATATAAGACACCTAATCAAGGCTGTGAGATAGGATTTTAAAACTCAAGTGGGGAGTGGGAGTGAAAATGTAGCATTTCTAATTTTGGGCTTTGCCAAAAGCTAAACACTGATCCTTATCTAGATAAGACCATATGACAAGCTTTTAACTTAGACAAGTAACAAATTTTGATGTTCGCTAGACTTAGATCATAGATGGAAAGCAAGGTAGACCCGGGGTAAAGGATAAATAGGAAAGAACAAGGGCCTCTAGGTAGAAGATGATCCTAAAGACTACTAGACTCTTAGCTTTGCTCAACTAGTGTGTGTGTGTATGTGTGTGTGTGTTTTGTACCTTTCTTTCTCTATTAGAATGTCACCCTTGAGGCTTTAAGCTTAGACTGATCTCCACCCACGAGTACGAACATTCAACATTCTTCTCTCTTTCACTCTTTTTTTGTATCTCTCATTTTTTCCTTTTCACTTTTTTTTATATTTTCCTCACTTGATTTTCTCTTTTTTTGGACTTTGAATTTTTGGTTTTCTTGGAATTTTCTGATATGCAATCTTGATCTCTCAATTCTCACTTTTCTTGACACTTTTATTTTGATCACTCATTTTTTATTCACTTAGATTTTAGAAGTTGCTTCCTTTAGAGTTTTGATTCTATTGGTGCCTGCATGAACATTCAAGTTTCAAGTGATTAATTTTAAAGGCACCTTCCCAAAAAATCCAAAATGTTATGCTAAGTCAGGGTTTCTGTCACCCTGATATTCTTACGGGGGGTCATATTTCATAAATGACCTGATTTTCCGCCTAGGGGGTCATGTTTCAAACATCATTCATCTTAGTTAAGATCACCCCAATGTTGTTTTATCACCTCATGTTCGCTTAATCCGTGAAGTGCGGATGTCAATTTTACATAAAGGGTGATATCTACATGTCTGGCGACCTGATATTCTTGTGGGGGGTGACATTTCCAAGCATCAGTCATATTTCAATATCACCTTTGTTGTGGAATATCACCCTTTGCCAATATGATGGTGATGTCATCAGGATCCAGTGGGATGCATCATGTGCTGTTCAGCATGATATTATCAGCAACTATGATGAGGGTCCCACTAGTCACCGATGATGACATGAGCAAGTACAGGTGGATCATCGGTGAAGTATTTGGTATGAGTATGATGAGGAGAATTTTTTCTCCGATGCATCAGGTTGCACCAATGACGGTGATCATCAGGCTAGTATTGAATATCAGGTGATATTTCTTATTGGGGTGATATTTCCGATAAGGGTGATATTTCACATCAGGGTGATGTGAAATATCGGGGTGATATTGAACATCGGGGCATCATGCAAGAGGATCATCGGTAAGGTATAAACTGGTGTCGTCGGGAGCAAAATTACCGACGATTATCTTTCGGTGTGGTCATGCATATAAAGTGTTAAGGAGGTCACTGCGAGGCGAATGTGGAATAATTAGATCTCGCAAATTTGAAAGATTGCAACCATCGATCTTGCTCATATGGGGCTCGATCCTGTGGCTGAGGATAAACATTTCAAATGACTGTCTATTGGTCCCTTTTTTGCACGCTTTTCCCACAGTCAACTACCATGCTACATGATGATGGAAAAAATGTCACATCTGTTTATGTGCTCGAGGTCCAAGTTGCTTGTGCCACTGGCCTTTATGGTGATCTTGACTGCCTCAGCGACTAAAATTGATGAGGATCCATATGTTTCTTTGAAAACTGGAGGGAGTGATCCTTGCATTTATGAGGTTGGTCAGTGTGTAGGTGGCCGGACGATTGTATGCTCCTTAAGAAGGAATCCATGGCCATTCTACAGGGGGATGGTTTTTGGGTTTTCTGCTCTGACTCTGAACACAAGGTGTTCACATTTTGAAAGGCATTTTTTTGTTGCAGATTTGGTCCTTGGTCTAGTGTATCAGTCTTTCCTGTTTGTAAATGATAATTTCCTATATGATGATCTTCTATGCAAATTGAATTTAAATGAAAAACACCTAGTGTGTGTATTGTTTGTGATTGTCTCCTGTGTGTTGTGTGTTTTCCTTTCAAACAAGGTTGTCAAGGGCTTCCAAGTTTTTCAGTATATACTTGCTATATTGTGTGTCTGGTTCTGGCATCTGCTCAAGGGGTGGATTAAATAGGCTTTTGACCAGATACAAAGGGAAATGGATTGCATCATAGGATTGCTAAGTATGATCATAGGTAATACCTTTCCTTGGATATATTGCTATTAGGCAATAATATTTTATCTAGGTCCTCTGGATATGAATTCATGTTGTCATAGGGAAACATCTACATTCATGGATTTGACTCTGTTGCCCAGATAAGGCACTGGTCTGGGAATCTGTCTGTTCAAAGGGTTTAGGAAAATCCCATAACTCCAAACATCAAAAACAAATCTTTTCATTATCCCAACCTGTTAGTCTGTAGGAGTAGGATTAGGACCCCTGCATACTCTCATCCACAACCAGACACATATGTCCAAGAATGTTGCCAACCATGTGATTTATCACATAAATCTTGGTCCATACATGAGAGTATTCTGCCTGTTGTTGTCAACCTAAATCCTTCTGTCATTAGGCTAGTCAAGGTCAAATCTTTAGCTATAGGGATACCCCCCTTGGTGTGGCAGAACCAGAAGTGAAGGGGTGGTAGCTCACGCAACCTCTTGTATTAGTTGGTTGAATCTGCCTATGCATTGGAACTAGAAAACCCTCTGCTGATTCAGAAGAAAACCAACAAGATGGCAACTCCGTTGGGGACAGAAGTCAAATAGTATGAAGTCAGGACTGATATCTAGTTCTTTCATGTGAATGATGGTGCTTTGCTGGTGGAATGAACTTAGAATTTTTTTTATGAGCTTTCAGCTGTTTGAAAATTTTATCCTCTCTGGAGAGGTGGTGACTCTGCAAATAAGATTTAAGTGCACATGAAAGGGTGATGTATGTTATGTGATAAAAGAGTGTTCTGTTCATGATTTCGGCATCTAGATGAGAAAAGGTACTTAGCTCCTTCCCACTTATATTTGTTGTTTTATTGCATAAGTTAGATGCCAGGGGAAGCCTTAGGTCTTAGACAGACAAAAGATGTCTAAGAGTGAAATTTTTATGAATCCAAATATGTATTCACCCATACTCAGTCAAGAGGGGGATGAAGTGTTATTTAAAAAGATTGAAGAGATAAAGAATAGGTTGATATCCTTAGAGGCTAGGCAAGCTCAATTAAATAGTAATAATGTTGTGTCTGTCAGCCAGAATGCTAAACCTCTTGTCATCCCTTTTGATCCTTTGTATGACCAACTAGATTTGTCATGGGTTGATTATCAAGTTGAAAGTATGCCTACTCAGATTTTTAATTAGATGCCTAGATTTAGCAGACACAGTGTGTGTGATGGGGGTGCACATATCCAAAATTTTCACAGTTTTATGGAAAGACACTCATTTAGAGATGAGGATATGTGGATGAGGTTTTTTGTTAGATCCTTTGATGCAAAAGCTAGAGATTGGTATTTGAGCTTTCCAAAGAGATCCTTTGCCTGTTGAGATGAACTTGTTAACTATTTTAGAGAAGAATTTGCAAGAGAACCTGTTGATCTTGTTGCAAGATTAATGGAAATCAGAAAACAAGATGAAGAGCCCTGTACTGATTTCAGTCATAGATTTGTAGTAGCCCTTTCACAAATCCTTGAAGACTTCAGACCTGATACTCTAGCCTGTGTTGCCATATATTTTGAAGCTTTTGAGGAGTGATCTAGTGCATTGTTGAGGGAATTCAAGATAACAAGTATGCAGATGGCATACAAGTTTTTAGAAAATATAGAAAAAATAAGAAATGAGCACATGCAGAATTCCCTGTCCACAGGCTTTGGTGTGAATAATAGTTGTATGGCTACAAATGACTAGGTGGTCATGGCATCATTTGAAGACAAATGTGTAGATGAAAATATAGAAGTTGACAATGATGCTATGTCTGAACATAATGCTGATGACAATCCTCAACTAGATTGTTCACCAGTTGAGGATGCCAATGAAAGGATCAATGATGACTCCCATTTCAAGGTTGAGGTATCTGGTTATGAAAACAATGATGAGGTTATGGACAACAATGAGTGCTTATTTGAATGGGTTTGTGGAGATGATTTGAGTATTGTACTCAAGATAGAGAAGAAATAAGCAAACAGATGAGCAATCCCATGTTTGAATCATTGCCTTTTATTCAGACACATGGAGATGATGAAGAGCAATCAGGAATTGAAACAAGTAGTAGTGTTGAGCATGATTGTTCTTTGTTTGATTATAGTTTTGTTTATGACATACAGGCTGATACTCCACAAAGAGAATTCATTGGTAATGAAAATGCATGCTTTGCTGCCCATGAACCAGTGGCATACCATAATGAAGCTGAAACACATGGATCAACCCTTTTTGATACTTATGCTGAGGAGGATCTATTTGAGTATGGTGGGAATCTAAGCACTGTTGTTGATATGGATTCTGATTTTCATCCTGATGAAAGAGAAACCAACATACATCATGAAGGTTATTGTAGAGAGGTGCCAGAGCCTGATCCTTTCCAGTTTGGTGCAGCTGATGATTGTGTGCATGATGTGTACAATTATGGATTTGAAAGCTTTTCCTTTGATATGCTAGCTTATGATAAGATGAGGCCTGATGCTCCTAGCTACATGGTGGACTTTGAGTGCTTTCAGTTTTCAGTCCAGCTAGGAGATCATTTTGCAATGCATATTGCTGATATAGATGATGATAAGTGCTATATGCTATATGAATATGCATTGCTTGATAAATATAATATTCACATGTTTCTTGATGCTAAAGGTTGTTTGCATAAGGTTGACAGTGACAAGCTAAATAAGATAGTTGAATATGCAAATGACAAGGGTTGTTTGTGGGTAAATCATGGCAGTATCTTCAGACCTGATACAGTGATATTAGATGAAAACATGGTATTTGACAAAGGAAGATACAAGTTTTTCCTTTCTTTGTGGCCCTGGGCCACCAAGTGTGATCGATGATGCAGATTGGTGTAGTATTTGACTCTGTGCCCAATGGATAAGGGACTGGTCTGCATCCCAGAGATCTATGGTTCTCGCCATGCCTGCAAGAGGCATGCGTCCCCAGACAAAGCCAATGTTGGTGCCTGCATGAACATTCAAGTTTCAAGCAATTAATTTTGCACGCACCTTCCCAAAAAATCCAAAAAGTTATGCTAAGTCATGGTTTCTCTCACCCTGATATTCTTGCAGGGGGTCATATTTCATATATGACCTAATTTTCCACCCAGGGGGTCATGTTTCAAACATCATTCATCTTAGTTAAGATCACCCTGATGTTGTTTTATCACCTCATGTTCGCTTGATCCGCGAAGAGCGGACGTCAATTTTACATAAGGGTGATATCTGCCTGTCTGGCGACCAGATATTCTTGTGGGGGGTGATATTTCCAAGCATCAGTCATATTTCAATATCACCTTCATCACGGAATATCACCCTTTGCCAATATGATGGTGATGTCATCAGGATCCGGTAGGATGCATCATGTGGTCTTCGGCATGATATTATCAGCAACTATGATGAGGGTCCCACTAGTTGTTGATGAGGACATGAGCAAGTACAGGTGGATCATTGGTGAAGTATTTGGTATGAATATGATGAGGAGGATTTTTTCTTCGATGCATCAGGTTGCACCGATGAGGGTGATCATCAGGCTAGTATTGAATATCAGGGGATATTTCTTATCGGGGTGATATTTCTGATAAGGGTGATATTTCGTATTAGGGTGATGTGAAATATCAGGGTGATATTGAACATCATTGCATCATGCAGGAGGATCATCGATAAGGTCTAAACTGGCGTCGTCGGGAGCAAAATCATCAACGATTATCTTTCGATGTGGTCATGCATATAAAGTATTGAGGAGGTCACTGTGGGGCAAATGTGGGATAATTAGATCTCACAAATTTGAAAGATTGCAACCGTCGATCTTGCTCATATGGGGCCCGATCCTATGGCTTAGGATAAACATTTCAAATGACTGTCTATTGGTGCCTTTTTTGCGTGCTCTTCCCATAGTCAACTACCATGCTACACGATGATGGAAAAAATGTCACATCTGTTTATGTGCTCAAGGTCCAGGTTGCTTGTGTCACTGGCCTTTATGGTGATCTTGACTACCTCAGCGATTGGAATTGATGAGGATCTGTATGTTTCTTTGAAAAACTAGAGGGAGTGATCCTTGCATTTATGAAGTTGGTTAGTGTGTCGGTGGCCGGAAGCTTGTATGCTCCTTAAGAAGGAATCCATGGCCATTCTACGGGGGGGATGGTTTTTGGGTTTTCTGCTCTGACTTTGAACACAAGGTGTTCACATTTTGAAAGGCATTTTCTTGTTACAGATTTGGTCCTTGTTATGGTGTATCAGTCTTTCCTGTTTGTAAATGATAATTTCTTGTATGATGATCTTCTATGCAGATTGAATTTAAATGAAAAACACCTGGTGTGTGTATCATTTGTGATTGTCTCCTGTGTGTTGTGTGTTTTCCTTTCAAACAAGGTTGTCAAGGGCTTCCAAGTTTTTCAGTATATACTTGCTATACTGTGTGTCTGGTTCTAGCATTTGCTCAAGGGGTGGATTAAATAAGCTTTTGACCAGATACAAAGGGAAATGGATTGCATCATAGGATTGCTAAGTATGATCATAGGTAATACCTTTCCTTGGATATATTGTTGTTAGGCAATAGTATTTTATCTAGGTCCTCTGGATATGAATTCATGTTGTCATAGGGAAACATCTACATTCATGGATTTGACTCTGCTACCCAGATAAGGCACTGGTCTGGGAGTCTGTCTATTCAAAGGGTCTAGGAAAATCCCATAACTCCAAAAATCAAAAACAAATCTTTTCATTATCCCAACCTGTTAGTCTGTATGAGTAGGATTAGGACCCCTGCATACTCTCATCCACAACCAGACACATATGTCCAAGAATGTTGCCAACCTTGTGATTTACCACATAAATCTTGGTCCATACATGAGAGTATTCTGCTTGTTGTTGTTAACCTAAATCCTTCTGTCATTAGGCTAGTCAAGGTCAAATCTTTAGCTATAGAGATACCCCCCTTGGTGCGGCAGAACTAGAAGTGAAGGGGAGGTAGCTCACTCAACCTCCTGTATTAGTTGGTTGAATCTACATGTGCATTGGAACTAGCAAACCCTCTGCTGATTTAGAAGAAAACCAACAGATTCTCCTGGTGTTTTTGACCAGGAAAGATAAGGGGCTAAGCACCACGTAAAGTTTTTGTAATCTAGTCGGACTTCTCTACTACTAGGGAAGAATTGGGAAGGTCTACTTGCAAGCTTCCTTTGAACACTGTAGGTTTAAATACTAGCTTTGTCTAGACCTAACATCTTGACTTATTAATACTGAGATCAGTGTAAATCTAAGAGCTAGGCTTTGATTAGAATCATTGGGAATGAAAAGGGGATAATGGTGATTGTGAAAATGAGAAATCTCTAGGTCCTGAAAGGATCACGTATATCTGGGCAACTTTAGACTCCTTACTAAAAAGAAAATAATATAAGATCAAGTCACTAACTATTATGCAAGATGAACATAATGAAGCTGAAATGCAAGAAACAAATTATTTTTGATATTTTGATTTTTTATAAATTTTTTTGTATTTTTATGTTTTTATGATTTATTTGCTTTTTAGACATAGTATTTCTTGAGGTGAAAGGCATTGACTATTTCACCAAATTCCTCTCCCTCCATTGTGCACAAGATATAGGCACCATTTTTTACATCCTCTTTGACCATGTAAGGACCTTTCCAGTCTTTTAAAAAAGCTCTTTTTCATCTTCTTTTCTTATTCTTCGTGCTACCTCTTCTCAGAACAAGTTCTCCTAATATGTAGGGTTTGTCATTTGACTCTATTGTTACCAACTCAATGGTTTCTCTTGGCAGTGTGAGACGAAGTAAGTCTCGAAAGGCTTGTTGATGAGAAGGGGTCCAATATAGGACTTCATCACAATTTAATAACTCTACTAATAGGTTGAATTGTTCTTGCATGCAGATTTTCACATCCAGTCTTTCTTGAATTCTTTGTCAGAATTGGAACAACTCAAGGGGAGTTTCTGGCTCCCTTTGCTCATTAGGAGGGACAAATCCTATACTTGTCCTCCCATTTGGTTCCAGTCTTAGGTCCATGGCATATCTGATGTAACTCTTTGGTAGTTGGAAAATGACAAGGTCATCAACGCCGACCGACACTCTCATCTTCCATTCTCTGTGAAAAGTAAATTCACTTTCTTCATCTTCATCAGGAAGTCTTTCAACCATTTCGATTTGTACTAGAGGTGCTTCCCAATCATCGAGTTCATTTGATTGAACTGAGGCGAAGGTGGTTGGCTTCTCTTGCGGTTGAGATACCATGAGCATCCTAGGTAGCATTCCTATGGTGTTAGTTGATTCATTGTCAATAGAATGCACCCCCTCCATGGGTGTCAATGGTTGATATGAATCCTCTATAGGTGTGAGAGGCTCATAAGATTCCATTTCTTTTGGTGTCTCAGGGACATGCAATTCACTTAATGGTGAAAATGAAGTGTAACTTTTTGTTGTGTCTTCCTCAATGTCTGAGAAAGCGTGTGGGTCTACGTTTCTCAAATCTAATGTGTTTGTCTAAAACACTGGACCTTCAATTCTGTGCAATTTTTCTCCTATGCAAGGGAAGATTTTGTAGGCCTCTTGGATGTTGATCATGAGTATCTCTAGGGGGAACTAGAGTGGTCCATCCCACTCTATCTATTCCATGATCTCAATTGTCATTTCTTTGGGAACCATTTCCTTTTATTTTGGAAATGCCTCATTCTCTAAAGTTTTGATCTCTGTAGTATTTATGGTCTTTTCTAGGATTTCCATTCATTTGATGCATATTGATTTAGGTGTAGGATTAGGGACTATCAATTTGTTGGTAGGAAGTTCATAGTCTATGGGGATACCTATTCATTTGTTTGGTGTGTTTGATTTCAACATGCTAAAAGGTTCTGGATCTCCCTTTGTGGCATATACTTTCCCTAAATGTAAGAATTGAGCTTCTTGAAATAATGTGGATGACACAGCTTTCATTATGTGTATCCACGGTCTTCCAAGAATCAAATTATATCTCATGTCTTTGTTTATGATGTAGAATGTGGTAGGAATGGTTTAGGTCCCAAGGTCACTGGAAGGGTAATCTTACCTATGGTGGCATCCTTTAGATTATCGTACCCGCTTAGAGTATCTCGTGAAGCAGTGATATTAGTGTGTCCATAGCCCATCCTCTCTAATAGGGAGAAAGGAACTATTTTAATTACTACCCCATCATCGATTAAGGTCCGCTTGATACAAGTGTCATACATCCACACTTGAAGATACATCGCACGGTCTCCTTTTTTGGTTAACTTTGCCTTAGAAGGCATCTGCTATAAGTCAAAGAAGAACCCTAGATCTTTGAGTTCTAAATTTGGAGGACTGATGTCATAGTCCACATGGTTGATTTGCTCACTAGGTGGTGGCATAATTTGGTCAAGGTATTTTAAACCTATGGATTTTAGTAATGATGAGCGATGTGAAGGGGAGTTCCTGAGTAAGTCAATGAACCAAATGTGAGCATATGTCTTCTTTAAATCTTCTATAAGCTCATAATGTCTAATCGGAGTAGGTATTGGTTCTACTACCGAAACAATACCTTTGTATGCTTCTATTTTTTCATTTTCATCCACATGGTCTTCCTCTTCTCCTTCATTGTGCATAATCTCGACTAATCTCATCATCCTAGCTTCTCCTTTTTGTCCTGGTTGTGGTGGGACTTCAAGGTTACTACCTTGAGCTATTTTGTTTTGGTTCGTTGTTTTAGTGTCTTTATGTGTGGGAAATAGGTCTTGATAGATTCTCACGTTTGCGTTTTGTGGAGCTATTAGAGATTGATTTTGTCTTGTATCCTTGTTATCTAGTGTGACCTCCTGTGGGTTCAAGAACATCTCTATGAACAAATGTCGTTGGTCTTCCAGTAGCCTTGCTATGAATTTATTATATTCTCTACAAGATTCTGTACTCTGCCCCCTTGTTCATGAAAAGAACAAAACTGATTCAACTTGTATGGGGGTCTTTCATATCTTCCATCATTTCCGTTCTTGTTTCCATTGTGGTTCCAATTTTGGTAGTTGTCTCTAGGGTAATACCAGTTGTTCCTAGGCTAGTCTATGGCATTTATATTAGGAGGATGGTAATCTCTCCCATTGTATTCATCTCTTACTTTATTGACTGGGACTTGATCTTTCACCCCATCCGTGGTTGCGCTCCTATTGTTTTTGAGGATCTTAATGATAGAGGCATTGTTTCTTGTGTCTTCCTTCATCAACTTTCCATTGGACCCATAGACTTTTCTACCACTATCAATGGTGGCTTGATTGATCCTCAAAGCACTTTCCAATGCTTCTTCATAGGATTTGTATGGCAATTTTTGAGTGTCTTCTCTCATATCCTTGTTTAAGGCATGCAAGAAGAGTTCACATAGTTCTTAGTGATCCATGTTTGGAGTACTAGTCAAGGAGTAAAGGACTTGCCTCCATAGAGTGATAAAGTGCGCTACGAATTCATTTGGCTCCTATTTCATTGTGAGGAATTCTCTTATCCCTATTTTGATGAGTTTGTTCATTTCAAATGCCATGACAAATTCTCTGATTAGTTGTCTAAACGAGTGGGTTGAAGCTTCCGGTAAGCGATAGTACCAATCTAGAGCTATGCATTCAAGAGTTTTTGGAAAGATTTTTGCTACAACCCCATCCCAAAGGAGGAGTTCTCTTATCACCGTGGTGTAGGTTTTAATGTGGGAGTTTAGATCTCCTTCTCCTTTGAACTTTGGGAGATCTGGCAATGGTTGAGGTAGCTGTACACTTCTTATGTTTTGGTCAAGAGGTTCCTTTAAGTACTTGAGATATGTTCTGAGAAAGGCACTTTGTGATTGCAAGGTTGATAGCAGTAACCCTATAGGTGGGTTTTGATAATCCATTGTCCGATTTGTTTGATTGTTCTGAATAGGAGGGTTCCCATTTAGACATGTATCGTTACTGGCATTTCGTGAATAGTCATTGAGGTAGGGGGATTTTGAGATGCCCCCTGGTCCTGTTCATGAGAGTTTTGCCTTCTTTCAGGAGCAGCTTGATCTGCTTCCAAGAACTCAATCCTTTGCACTAGAGTTGCGATTATTTCTTTGTTTCTAAGATTTTCTCTTTGAGTATTTTCATGGTGGTATGCTTCTTCTCGTGTAGCATTTTCTTTTGTCTCTTCTCACAAGGCAATTCTCAATGCCTCTTGAGCATCTTTCACTTCTTGGAGGTGTTTTTCTAATTGTTTAACTTCCTCATCAAGATGAGTACTTAATGTGCTTATTGACGGTTGATTGGGTCGATGTATTTTAGACCTTATCCTTCTAGCTTTATGTGGTGCATTTGGCATGGCTGGATTATTTTCCCAAGCTGGGTTGTTGAAAGACATAGAATGCCTAGATTATCTTTGATCTTGTTCATTATCCAAATCTTCGTAGTCACAGCAATTGTTGATTGGTGCATCAGGATGTGGCGGCACATACCTATCAAAGGAAGGAGTTTCTAGTTCTCTTGAGGGAATATTCCCTTGGTTTAAGTCAAGTTCAATCATATTCAAGGGTGCCATAGACACCATAAAATAAATGGAATGGATGATGGTGAAGGCAATGGAAGCTGAAGTGGCTGAAGTGGCTATGACGAATAAAGTGGAAACGTTTTGATGTTTTGAATGTCTTGAGATCCAATATAATGGGAAAGAAAACTACACAAAACCAAAAAATTATATATTTCACATTGGGTTCACCAAAATATGTATGCTCAAAATTGTGACCTCAGTTGCCTAGGGCTGTTAGGTTGGATTTCGGTACGCACACAGACCCTTTTCTCCTTGCCACAGGGTGATCTGCCATGTCACTCTCACTCTCATGGAAGTAGCTAGTCGAGAGGAGGCAAGAAACAGTGGGGGTCTAGCTCATTGGAGAGTTGGACTTCATGAAGAGGGGTCAGTAAGTTCTATGGCCTTTGTTGTTGTGTGCTAAGTTGAATGTTTCATTCGATTGTAGTTGTTGTAGAGATAACTCTTTGACTCAAAGGGTCACTAGTTTCTCTTCTCTTGTTTGGGTTTCTTCTATTCCACCTTTGTGTGGGTAAGCAGTTTCTTTCATTTATGTCCTCTTGTCTTTCAACTCATTGAGTGAGTTCTTGTTGTATTTGGAGTTGTCTTTGTTTTTCTATTAATAAGAGGACAAATGGATCTTGTTGTGGTAAAGTAAATGTCTCATGTTGTTGTCATGGATTGATTTTCTCAATCTCATTGAGGATAGCCCTCACCCATTGTCCTCTCACTCCTAGGCACATTCGTGAGCCAAGATAGAGATAAATGTGTGATGAATAAACCTTAACTAGACTTAGGGTTTTGACATTGGATTTGGTTGACCTAGGGTTTAGTTATGCTTTGAATTATGTTTACCTTGTGATGTAATCAAGGGTTTGATTGAGTCACTTATTGTGGTTTACCTCATGTTGGTATCAAGGGTTTGCGAGTTATTTATCTTTTCTAGGGTTTCTATATGTAAAACTAAATGAAATGCAAACTTATTTTTGTGCTTTTTAGTATTTTAGAATGAAAAGTGCTTTTGGATCCATGAAAGGAAATATAGATGCAAGCTAATATAACTTTTTCTAATTCAATTTTAATCTATGTTTTTGGGTTTTTTATTGTTTTGAAACAACTAATCTAGAAAAGGAAAATTGCAATTTAAACAAATCTAATCTAAGAATGCAAACTATATCTAAGATTCTAGATCTATCAAGGAAAAAGAAATGAATTACAATTCCCAAGAGCAATTTTGATTTTCTAATTACTATCAATTGAATAAATCAATAGAGGAACCTAAAAGAATGAAGATTTGTGTGACCCCACTTGAAAGAGCCTAATAAGAGATTTTGATGAGCACAGTGGCATGATTGAAGCAGCTTAACAATGCTTGATTAAACAATAAATAAAATAAAAGGCACCTTCATCTTGTGAGAGCATTAGAATGTTGATTTGGAGAGCAAAAACTGGCAAGAGATGTGATGCAGGAACTTCCGGAGATCATAACTTTTGACTCGGATGTGGGTTTTCTACGAGATTTTACGGGTGGATGCGTTATGACCCCGTTTTGGCACTTTTTCAGGGCTTGAAACTTTCATCTTGGCCCTCAAAATAGCAATTTAGTGTTTTTTTTCCTAGATTTCTAGATTTTTTTAAAGTTACTTTTGTAATAAATCAAAACTCATGTTTCAAATTTAGAATATTAGTTGGCATTTCATCCTACCTTAGTTTTAGGAAGTTTTTGGGAAAAAATAGGATTTTCAGGATATGATTGTAAAATTACCTAAAATGGCAAACTCTGACAATTGTCAAAATCTACTAAAAAAAGGTAATTTGTTGATTTTTTTGTTTTTCTTGGATATAAGAGAGTTTTCTCTCATTATAGCAGCAAAGTTGATGAATAGAAGTTTTTTATGTTCTAGCTTCCAAATCTATTAAGTGTATGTTGTGTGCTACATCAATTTTGATGAGCACAGTGGCATTAATTAAAGCAGCTTAACGATGCTTGATTGAACAATGAATAAAATAAAAGACACCTTCATCTTGTGAGAGCATTAGAATGCTGATTTGGAGAGCAAAAACTGGTAAGAGATGTGTGCACAATGAATTTGCCTCCCTTTGTGCTTGAGGGGGGTATTTATAGGTTGGAAGAGGGGTGTTGATCGAGAAGTTAACTCAATTGATTAATGAGTTAACAAGGATTGATTAGGGAGTCAACTAGGCTGATTACCCAGTGAATTTAGCTAAATAGGGAGTGATAAATCAATTATAGCTTATCATTGAAGAGGAATTGGAGTTGAAAGGATGCATAAGATTGATTGAGTTGTTAATTTTAGATCAAATGGAATTAATTATGCATATGTGGGTGCATGAAATAGTTAACTCCATATTAGGCATCAAAAATCATGCAAACTAGAAGAAAAATGGGTGAAAACAAAGCTTTTTTTAGTGAGAAACTCAAGTTTCTCTGTGGCTAAAAATGTGACAGGGTTGCTCCTTTTGCTAGTAGGGTCATCCTTGGGCGACCCTAGGTCGCCCGAGGGAGATCTGGGAAAAATAAGGTTTTTGGAGGAACTGCATGATGGGAGATGGCAGAAGAGAGCAAAAGGAGTTGAACAACCTTTGGAAATAGGTCAGTGATGTGCAAGAATTCAAATCTCCACTTGCACCTACAAGATCTCCAGAGGAGATCTGGAAATAATAAGGGGAGATTTGGATTGGTTGAGGAAAACTGAAAACTGAAAGTTGGAGATAGCTAGGGGGGACCTCTAGAAGGCTTCTAGGGGGTGCATAGGATGAAAACATAGGGGAAATGTGAAAAATCACCTACAAGATGCTCACAACGCTTAGGAATAGGGTCAAAAGCTCAGAAAATACAAATCGACAAGTGTCTCAAAAGCGTCGAAACAGAGAGAGAGAGAGAGAGAGAGAATACACGCCATCAAGAGGTTTGCTACTTAGAGGATATTATTTCATACTTATATGTATGTGACAAGGATTAAAATCATCATAGGGGTCCTCATGGAGGTTGTGCATGATTTTTGTGCTTACAAGTGTGAGACAATTCCGAGCACTATAATGCTCACATATAAAAGCCTATTGGCTAACTAGCAATCACACCTTGGTGTGCAATAGGTACGCCGAAGGCTTTTGGAAGTTTAATTGCTATGTCTTCAAGTGAATGATGATTGTCTTGTATCCATAAGGCCCATGTCATTTTTTGTTTTCTTGAGTGTTATTAATTAGTTTACATAATCTTAATGGATTTCAAGATCCTTGTGTTTTTCTTAGTATCTATTTCAAGTGTGTAAGCTTTCATGTTTGGTGTCTAGTCTCTATTTGTATGCATCTCAGTTCAACATTTTACACTAAGACGTGTCCTGAGGCACTATCTATTGTCAAAGTTGTGGTAAAAGAAGTAGTTGCCAAGGAAAAATGCATGGCTGCATCATTAGTTCGCCTTCACTTTCATGACTATTTTGTTAACGTGGGATTTATCTAGTTTCTTGGTCTCTTAGCTTATTGTTTCAATATAACAGTCTTTCTCTGAATTGTTGTTTTGATTTGCAGGGGTGTGATGGGTTGATTCTCTTGGACAACTCGGCAAACATTGCGGGAGAGGCCCAACGCAAACTCAGCGAGAGGTTTTGACATGATAGACACCATCAAGTCTCAAGTGGAAGAAACTTGCAGCGAAATTGTTTCTTGTGTCGACAATTTGGCCATTGCTGCTCGTGATTCAGTGGTCGAAGTAGCCAATTCTCTCATCCACTTTGTTTATGTTTTCCAGTTATTTTATATCGTTAATATTAATGTGGGAGGGATTGAATAGAAATAATATTGGTGAGAGACAATATTGATGGTGATCACAAAGAATATTGTTTGTTATTGGCAGTTGGGAGGGCCGACATGGACAGTACAGCTGGGCAGAAGAGACTCAAGATCTGCGAAGCTGAGCGGCGCAAACAACAATATTCCTCCACCCACATCCAGCCTCACTGCACTGATCTTCTCTTTTCGTAACCAGGGTCTTTCTATAAAGGATATGATAGCCTTTTCAGGGAATTCAATGTTATATATATTTAATAACAATTTTATGTAGGTTGCAAGCTGCTTAAATTAGCATTTGTATTGACTAAAGGAGTGAGTGTTTTGGTTACTTTCAGGTGCCCATTCAATTGGTCAGACCCGTTGTAGGCATATCAACAGTGAAAGGAATATAAATAGTGCCTTTGCCACTTCTGTGAAGGCTAACTGCCCAAGCATTGGTGGTGACAACAACTTGTTGCCCTTAGATGTCCAAACTCCCATGATCAACATGGGAAACATAAGCCCTCTCACTGGTGCCAATGGAGAAGAAAGAATTGCAGGTAACCCAATTAGAAAGTATTCTTTCTAACTTATAGATCAATAAAGTTGTGTATTTAATGGGTGTGATTATATATGGTTGTAGAAGATTGCCTTCTTGTTGTGAATTTAGCACACCCATTGTAGCATACTTGCCACTTGTGAAGCAGGTGGAAAAATAATGTACTGAATCCATTTCAATTATCATTGGCAACATAGCTTATCACATTTTAGTTTCACTTGTATCAAGCGAAATAAAAAAAAAAACTTGGACAATTAAAAGGGCATATATCGACTCCTCTTGCGTGCTCAAGATGCCTTCTGTGTGCACAACGCCGCTTATCCCACAACTTGCCCCAACCTCTGCACCTCCCAATCTGCACACCTTACAATTTTCAAATCAATATTACTTAAATAATCATTTACATCTCTTTACTATTTGGGTGAGGCATTTGACTTTGCACCAACATAACTATTTTAAAAAATATTGATCATAAAATTCTAAAAATTGATGGACATGATTTAATGTCAAATTGTTGTCAAGTACACCAACTCAATACACATCTTGAATAAGATGTGTTGACATCAAATAGGTTAGGATAAAAAATTTCCACAAAATATCTAAATAAAAAACATATAAACTATTTTCTTTAAATCAATCATAAGGTAAGCTCTTATTCAACTAAAAAGGCTCACAATCAAAGTGAAATAAACATTCATTATTCAACCAAAAAAGCTTACAGTTATAAGTGAAATAAACATTGACTAAAGATTAAAACAACTTCTTCCTAGCAGCTATCTAAAATATCTTTGCAAAGTCAAATAAAATAAACTCTTTAATTGAACTAGTAGTCGGTAAAATAAAATCTTTGATTGAATTAGTTTTTGGCATATCTGATTTTGATTTTAGCATGTCTATTTTAGATATCTATTGCCAACTCCCACAATTTTTCTAGCTCACCTATAAAAGATAGTTCTTCCCATAGCTCTTGTCTACTAACATCTTGCCCAAGTGATGGTGATTGACAATGCCTTTAGCCTTGCCGCCAACAAGGAAGAAAAGAAAGAGGTGACTGTGAGAAATCCCCAAAGCAAAAGGTTGAGTAACTGACTAATGTTTAATGTGCAGTCAGTCACCTTCCTCACAATCCTTGCAAATGCAAGACCTAGGATTAGTAGCTCAAAGTTCTAATTATGTCTGATCTCTCTAAGAGCAATAATTCTTGGCATAAACTAGTGAGGCTTCCTCATAGTCTCTGTTGCTACAATTGCATATGGACCCTCACCAAACTACCTTCTAGATGCACGTTGAGTGCCCCTTGTTGCAAAGACGATTGTCGTTGCACCAAAAGATTGACCTGTTAATACCTAATACAACCGCCAAAGTTAATGAATCCACAAGATGTGGCTAAGCCTTGTCATGAAACCAAGTGTTGCGCTACATAGCACAAGGAGACCAAGGGCACACACCTTATAACAATCCCCCTAGCACAAGCGAGGGCTTCAAACCTGTGACCCAGGCTCTAATACTAATTGTTGCAAAGACAGTTGTCGTTGCACCAAAGATCAACCTATTAATGCCCGATACAACTGCTAGAGTTAACGAATTCATGGGAGGCGGTTAAGCCTTGTCACAAACCCAAGCGCTACAATGCACAACATAAGGAGACCAAGGCTGCACACCTTGCAACACCCCTTGCACCAACACTAGAAGATTCAATAGTAGAAGTGGAAGTAGCAGTAATACCAATTCTCTTCCTTGGAACTGTTGTCTTCTACCTAGCCATTTTTAGATATCTCAATGGGTTTGTAAAATAATCAGCGTATTGATAAGTGAATTTCAAATCCCCTACTTCCATTCAACCAATTCTCATACTTCAAAAATTGTCTGAATTTGGCTCATAATTCATCTTCTGAACCAATAGAGTGCAAAAGGGTATATTGTTTATTGTGTCTACCAACTAGAAATAGCACTTGAAGGTGCAATGATAAAGTAATAGGAATTAAAAAGAGGCTTGTTTGTTTTCTTTGTTGTGAGGCATCATAATAATATAAAAATTGTCAGAAGTTATTGTTAAAACATCGAAATAAATTTTGTATTAACATTAGGCAAATTAAAGACAATATTTCCTCCATAATAATGTAAGTGCATACTTCTTGTTATAACTATTTAATTTTTATTTTCCATCTACACAATTACAACCAAAAGCAATCACTCACATTACACAAAGGGAATTAGCTATTAAACGACATCAACATTTAGAGGAAATGGAGTCTAACAAACCTAGAAATATTATAGATAGTATCATTAGTTTACAATTTTGCTACTCACAATAGAGGGTCTTCATGATAATATTGCACCCTTTTAATGCTAAAATTATTTATTTAAGTTTCACACAAATTGCATTTTAAACATTCCTAAACTTCTTTGCATGCATATGAGGATTTACTCTGAAAAAAATCCATTATCCTCTTAAATATTTGCTAAACCTTAATCGTTATGGATAAAGGATAATTAGAATTTCCTGCTTTGTGAACTATTTGTCAAAACACCTAAAAAAATTATGAGTATCAAAGAATGTCGCAATTACAAGGTATGGGCATCCATCAAAGCTTGGAGGATAGAGGAATTTCATCAGATGATGCAATTGCCTTGTTTGACGCGTATGCAAAGTTTAGAAGCACACACAAGGCATGTCTGAGATGTTTGATAGAATGCCTCAAAGGACTATGGCCTCATGGATGTCGCAATGACAGGCTATGGATTATTTAAAAAAGTCTTAGGATCTCTTTTAAGTAAATGCAACTAGCGGTTGAAAAGTTGTAACCATCAACTTTGGCCAACATCGACCCGTCTACACTTGAATGGAAGAGAAATTTTGTCTGATGTTATAGTTATAATCTAGAGAACAAAGTTGGGTCCCATAATAGAATTGATGGGATCCAAAGCCCCTAATGTAATTGTTACTTTTGAGTTAGTAGATGATGTCGAAACATATTAGTTTATACTCTATGGAATGATATGATAATTTTCAAACTTATTCAATATTACTATATTTAGAAGAAATTCATAATAAATGATATAAAACCATTTGAATGAATATAATTTTTTTACACACTTGCCACAATTCTTGTATTTAAGATTTCATTTCATAGATATGTTTTTGGGTGAATTTATGATGATTTGATATTAAAGTATCGAAGTAAAACATTTTCAATCATCCCGATCTTTCCAAAGTTCAAATAACGTCCTCGAAGGATTTTCATAGCTCTAATGTGATTTTTAATCTCTTGGTTTATGCTATTATTACTCTTTATCTTGTTGGCTTTGTGTCACTTGAGTTTGACTCACATGAAATTATCTACAACAATGAATAGTCCTAAAATAATTTTGATTCTTCAAGTATAGACCCAATAGTTGTGGGTGCATTGGGGCATTCAAAGACTATGTATTTTAATACTATAGCACTATTACTTGTTACTTCAAAGTTCTTGGTGTTGATTATTACTAATTAAATGTGTTTAAAGGAAAAACCTATTTCCTAAGGGTTAATCTAGGCTAATTAAATAAATGCATATGATTAGACACAAATTAAACTAGATTAAATCAATGACAATTGGGAATGATAAAGCATGTAAAATAATGTTATTTTAGGAAATTGATTTTAAAGAGTGTACTTAGCTCTTGACTGAGGAGAGGGTGTGAATGTCGATACCTTGATGAATCAATTCGTCATAACTAGGATCTTGTAATGCTTGTTCTCAAATTCAATGTAGACTTGGAAATTTGTATAGGTTGATACTGTGCCTAGGGATCAACTGGACACGCTTGGTCATCGAGACTTTGCCACAAGCCACAATTGGGTTGCCACAAGCCACAATCGGGTTGCGAGTACAATTGCCCCCTCCTTGGTGGACAATGTTGTTGAATTCATCGACTACAACTATTCAACACTAGAAAACTTGTACCAAATTTATCCAACTCTAACAAAATTGTGATGTTAACAAAACAAAATTATCAGGTTGCCCATTGAACATATGGGTCCAATTGCTAGTTTAGTTTATGTCATAACAATCGGCCCTCCACATTGAATTGGCGATTCTCAACAAAGGCGGCCATGACAAGAGTTTAAGGCACAAGAAATTGCTTCCCTAGAACAACAATCTAAGGCAGAACAAATTGCTAATTGTTTATTTAGCACAACAATCTAGACGTGCACTCTATGTAGAAATGTAGGCCCCATTTAAGTCGTGAGGATCTGAAACATTTATATATACTAAAATGGGAGACGGGCAAGTGCGACCAAAGCTCCGCGACCTCTGCATCCCACTGCCACGCTAGTAAAACCGGGTCGAAAGAGGCCAAAATGTTTCGGCAGAGGTAGTCGCACAAAGGAAAGCCAGTTGGGAAAGAGATCCGGCGGACACGGATGGAAGCGGCCATACGACATTGGGCGGCTCTTGGACTCTTGAAAGGCTAAACTTCCCAATCCATACCCCAGTAACAAAGAGAAAGTTTTGCCTGACCAAAACTATCCACCTTGTTTCTTTGTGACCAGGTGTGAAAAGGAAGAGTTACAATGCTCCCTCTAATCCAAAGCATCTAATTCAAAGCGAAGCGTTTAGGGTTTGCCATTCTTACTGCCTTTTATCTATGTATTAAATCACTTAATTCAGATGTCGCACACACTAATTCCTAGCGAAGCGTTTAGGGTTTAGGGTCATGAGGAAAATAAGTTTGATTGCATGTTTTGCTTTTGCAGTCCTGTGTTCGAGTCCTGCCAATGGGCAGCTCAGTTCGACGTTTTACGATAAGACATGTCCCGAGGCACTGTCTACGGTAAAAGCTGCGGTAAAAGAAGCAGTTGCCAAGGAAAAACGCATGGCTGCATCTTTACTCCGCCTTCACTTTCACGACTGTTTCGTTAACGTAGGATTTATCTTATCTCTTGGTCTCTTAGCTTTTACTGTTTCAATATAACAGTCTTTCTCTGAAATTCTTGTTTTGATTTGCAGGGGTGTGATGGGTCGATTCTCTTGGACGACTCAACAAAAATTACGGGAGAAAAAACTGCCAGGCCCAACGCAAACTCGGCGAGAGGATTCGACGCAATAGACACCATCAAGTCTCAAGTGGAAGCAGCATGCACCGGAATTGTTTCCTGTGCCGACATTTTGGCCATTGCTGCTCGTGATTCAGTGGTCCAAGTAGCCAATTCTCTCATCCACTCTGTTTATTTTTTCCAGTTATTTTATATGGTTACAATTGTTGTGGGAGGGATTGAATAGAAATAATATTGGTGAGAGACAATATTGTTTGTTATTGGCAGTTGGGAGGGCCGACATGGGCAGTACAGCTCGGCAGAAGAGACTCGAGATCTGCAAACCTGAGCGGCGCAAACAGCAATATTCCTCCACCCACATCCAACCTCACCGCCCTCATCTCCTCTTTTAGTAATCAGGGTCTTTCTACAAAGGATATTGTAGCCCTTTCAGGTAATTTAATGTTACTAATATTGAATAGCAATTTTATGTAGGTTACAAGCTACTTAAATTAGCATTTGTATTAGCTAAAGGAGTGATTATTTTGGGTACTTTCAGGTGCCCATTCAATTGGTCAAACCCGTTGCGGGCATATCCACCGTGAAACGAGTGCCTTTGCCACTTCTGTGAAGGCTAACTACCCAAGCACTGGTGATGACAACAACTTGTTGCCCTTAGATGTCCAAACTCCCATTGTCTTTGACAACAAATACTACCTAAATCTTAAAATCAAGAAAGGACTTCTTCACTCTGACCAGGAGCTATTCAATGGAGGGTCTGCTGATTCTCAGGTTACGATGTATGCTAACAACCAAAACATCTTCTTCACTGATTTTGCAGCTGCCATGATCAATATGGGAAACATAAGCCCTCTCACTGGTGCCAACGGAGAAGTCAGAAAGTACTGCAGGAAACCCAACTAGAATGTATTCTTTCCAACTTGTGTATTTAATTGCTATGAGAAAAAATCAATAAAGTTGTGTATTTACTGGATGTGATTATATATGGTTGTAGAAGATTGCCTTCTTGTTTTGAATTTAGCAGACCCATTGTAACGTATTTGCCACTTGCGAAGCAGGTGGGAAAACAATGCACTGAATCCATTTCAATTATCATTGGCAACATAGCTTACCATATTTCAGGTTATCTTGTATTAAGCGAAATGAAAAATAAAACTTGGACAATTAAAAGAGTATATATCGACTCCTTCTGCGTGCACAACGCCGCCCATCCCACAGCCCGCTCCACCCTCTGCACCTCCCGATCCCCACGCCTCCTACGTGCCACACTGCCCTGCTCCACCCATTTTCCCACCACTCCTGCCGCTTCACGACCCCCGCACCGCTCCAACCACCGCTGCCCGCGCCACTCAACACCCGGAAATATGTCTCCATCCGGATGATCAAATCAAATCCTTAATCCACACCCTGTCTAAATCAAATTAATATCAAAATCCAACCAATTACCTAATCCTAATACAAAACCCACAAATAATGCACCATAGATTGGTTTGATCAATTCATCATTCAAGCTCAAACTCCTATGTCTTCCTCTTTGCATGAAGTCCATTCAACACCCAAAATCAAAGTAAAAGCAAAAATCATGCATCCATTAGATGGGCTCCTTTATTCAAATGATGATGATGAAAGCCTTTAGATCATGATGATTATTTTGAATGCAATCAATCTAACAATCCCTTCAACAATGATGATGAGAGCCTCAATAACTCCAATAGTCCCCTCCACACTAAACAAGGTTGCACCCTGTTGGATCATCATCCCTTCCTTAAAAACATGGATGTCATGATTAAGTACCTCATCGACACTAGATTCCATAGCAAAGAGGCCTTGGTTAGGTATCTTATCGATATAGGCGCCAAGCTTCCCCCAAATTATAACCTCAAGCCATGCATAGCTAACTGTAATCCCAATCCATCCACCCATGCTAATCCTAATCCCATCCCATTCAACCCCCTTAAACCCTAATCTATCAAACCATCCACTAACCTACACAAATCCTAAATCATCAAATTCTGCATCCATTCATAATCCATTAGTCCACATAGATCCTAAACCCTCAAATCCTCCACTAAACCCTCCCCTAACCCACATTAATCCTAAACCATCAAACCATCCATCCAATCCCAATTCTAATTCTTCACCTCCTTTAAACCTTAAGCCATCAACTCATATAGATCCTAACTGATTGACCAATGAAGCTCCTAATCTAAAAGGGCCATTTGTTACCTCTTTTCATAAGGAAACCATTCTAGTACAAGAATGCCCTTCACACTGGTCAAAACCACTCTCTAAACCAAGATGTTCTTGACCCACTCCACTCCTCAAACAAACAATTAGCAACCTTATCCTCTTGTGCAAGTCCTTCCTCACCCAAACCTTCAAATCCTAAGCTTGAATCTGATAAGCCCAATTAACCCTGTTAAACTAGTCAATCCAATCAACCCAACTTAGATGTACAAAGGATGTTATCCAAGGACTATTAGCAAGGAATCACAATCAAAAACATGAATTTGAGGAGTAATGCTGCATTCCCCACAAAAGTGAGCATGTTGAGGTTATCCAAAATCCTACTATCACTACCATCTCCATGAGTAAGCTTGGCATGGGAAGCCATTTCTAGCTCTTTTGGTCTTGGCTACAAGATGCCATATTTCCTCTCTCTTTTCCTATTAGTAACCATGGAGAGTTTCTTAAAATCACAATTTCTTCCTTCATTATTATCATGGGTGTTCAAATCTTTTATATTTTTTCAATTTGATGTTGTTCTAGCATAGGTTGTCCACATAAATCTCATTTTAGGATCTAAGTACATACAAATTTTGATGTTTTGTTGCGCTTGTGTGTTTCCTGGTTGGTAGAGATGAGACCTACACAAAGAGATTTACACTATTGTATAGTTCTTCAAGCAATGAAAGCATTATATACTAGGAAAGGATGCCATCATCCACACATATCACAAACATCTACAACTAATGCAAAATTGAGGCAAGCTACAAAATCACCAACATGAAAGGTGGTCTACATACCTCTAAAATTTCGCTACAACATTCAGCATGAGAAAGGGAATACTAAAAAGCTTGTTGAGTACCCGAGCTAACTCCACTTACACATTCAACAATGGTCCTACACTCTTGTGGACATAAGACATCAATGTGGCACCATTTGTACCTTAGTGATCCTAACTTCTCACACATATACCATAAGCTAGTAGCTAGACAAAAAGCTCTTGAATAGCATGTAGAGAACATACTCCTATGCCACATAAGGGAAATCCATGTTCCTATCAAGAATGCCAAAATATGATCTACGAAGCTTACTATAGTAGAGTGGCAAGTCATTTTGGAATAGAGAAGACAATGACAATTCTTCAAATGTACTTCTACTAGTCACAATTATGTGATGACATTGCTTTATTCATCAAATTATGCATATCATATGCCATTACAAAGCCAACCAATCAAAAACAGGGCATGTACACATCCATGAGAATTACTAGCAAGCCTTGACAAGTTGTTTCCATAGATTTCATGTTGGTCCTACTTGTGACCAAGCATGGTCATTGTTGTGTTTATGTTGTGGCTAATAGGTTTACAAAAATGGCAATTTTGATGCCCTACAAAAAAGGGGTCTCAACAAAAGACACTGCCAAAATATTGTTTGGAAATGTAGGAAAATTATTTTGCTCAGGTGAGTCACAAAAATTATCGAAAGGTAGCCAAAAATGGAGCACACGGTCTAGCATTGTGTTGCTAAGGGCTCACGTGCCAATACAATATCAGAGATTACATGGACTAGCATGGCTAGGTAATCCTGATGAGGGTGGTCAGCCCAAGAAAATGCATGTAAATGGGACCACAAGCTAATAATTCTATAGGGAATGTACCATAAATGTGTTGTGTGCAAGTGTGAAAGCACAAAGTATGTCCTCAAAATAATTGCATAAACTAAGAGTATGCAATTGATTTTAAAGTAGAAAGGGGAGAAGGTGAAAGACATTTTAGTAAACATAAATGGGGATATATGTTCCTAAATTCACCCTTAAGAAGGGATACCCTCAAGGAAAGGCACACAAATGATGCTATAGGCATGATGCACAAAATCTTGTGTAAACATGGAATGATAACAAGCAAAAGAAGAATGGATCACATAAAATCAAGCAACATCACGTGAAGCATACAAGGATCTACATGCTTGGGGTCAATATAAATATAAAGGAATCAAAGATCACTAAGGAACAAGGCTAGAATCATCATCATCCCCAGCATGTAGAACTATGAACACAAAGGATAAATTTGACAAGGGTGGTGCCTCCAGGCTTGACGAAGTGGGAGTGGCTTCTCGGGCGCTGGGGTGCTGTGGTGGGCAGAGCTGTGTTTGCGTTGATTTATTAAAAACTTTGTAAAAAAAACTATTTTTTAAACCCGCCACCCTCATGTGGCTGGGCGGGGGGCAAGCTCCGGCCGCTCCTTTTTGAAAAAAAGAGGCAGGGGTTAAGCGAGTCCCTCACAGCCATGTACGGCAGAGAGATATTTATCTTTGTAAATTTATATAAAATTCGTATCTTTATCTCATCGTAACCTCCTTGCTTACGTGCAATTTTAGTTGTCCGACGACTACCTAATCTATTTCATATAATTCCAATTTCCACATACTCCTGGAAAGAGGAATGCATAAAAACCGCAGGCAACGGTGCAGGTAAGTGGAGTACAGTTGTCGCAGATGGACAACTCATGTATTTCTTATAGGAAATACATGCTTTTTCAGTACTCCCGAGTCAACCCAAGAGAATTGGAAGATACCTTCCCAATGGGTGGGTGCGTAAATCCCATGGCCCGCCTCGAAAAAAGGGCTTATCTCCCATACAAACTATCTCACACGCTCTAAGCGTTGATTCCGTTTCGTGGTCACGTCTTTTCACCTTAGGCCGGTGTGAACTCCTCCAATTTTTTTTTTAATAGGACTTCTAGAGTTTGTATTTTTGAAGTTTGTTCAATTTAATAATTCATTAGGAGAAAGAATTAATAGGTGAGATAGTTCCAATGGTTGAGATAGCATATATGAAGCCTAATATTTAACATAATTTTGGTTGTAACTCTAATAATAATACTAACCCTAATGCTAACCATCATCAAAACTCTAAATTAAACCCTTATTATATTTTTAACCCTAATTCTAACCCTAACCTTAATCATAACACTAATGCTAACCCTAACCCTAACTAAAATAAATAGATTAGTTATTTGATTAATTGTAACTCTAACTTAAACACTAACCCTAACCTTAACTCTAACTCTAACTCTAAATATAATATATAATATAATTATATCTAGAATTATTATATAATTTTAATTATTGTAAATAAATAAATTAATATTATATTTTATTTAATAATTTTTATAATATATTATAATAATATATCTAATCTATATTATAATTATAATAATTCATATAATTATATAATATAATTTATAATATAGATTAAATATATTATTATAATATAATATTATAATAATAATATTATTATAATAATATTAATTATCATTAAGTAATTTTCCTTATTATATTTATTATTATTTTTATTATTATAATATTATTATAATATAATAATATAAATATACTATTATTATATTTAATAAATATATACAATATAACTATTTATTTAGATATATTCTCCATTTAATGATTTTCTTTATTATATATTTATTACTATTGTATATAAATATTTAGGCCCTAATCTTCCTAGATTATTAGGAGCCATTTTTTTATTATTATACTTTGTCCTCTTTAAACATTTTTGTTTAAAAAATACATATTGATAGGAAATTTATAGATTCAATCACCATAAAAGTTAAATACTAATAAAAAGTTAGTCACTTAACTGAAAAAAATTCTAGAAGGATAAAATATTGTTATCCACTCTAAAATTCGATTCCCAATATGAAAAAAAAAATCCCCATATTATGCATCTCATAAAATTTTCAAGAGATCATTTCTTAAAGTATATCTTACAAGTTTTACAATTTCAGATATACATATCTTTTTGGATAAGAAAATAGAAAATAAGGAAGAGTATAGGTACGACTCTACTTAAACATCATCTGCTTCAATGGTCAAATAGTCAATAGTAATTTTACATCTCATCCATAACAAAAAGTGCTAAATATTTGTCCTATTTTTATTGGCTAAAATTGACTTTTGATTGTTGAAGTGGACGATGTTTAAAAACAACCCTATAGGTACTATTCATTCTCTTCCTAATGATGGATGATAGCCCTGGATGAAAAAAAGCTAAATTTTTTTTGGTTAAGAAAATTAAAAAAAAGAAAAGAAAAGTATAGGTACGAATTCGGAGTTCAAGGATAACCGGGGGAATGTGTCTAAGTCCGAGCAGTTAGAAACAGAGAGTGTGATCAAAACGTATAGATAATAGATATGATTCATTCTTTTCCTTTTCCTTTTCCTTTTCCTTTTCTTTATAATAGATAATAGATAATAGATAATAGATAATAGAGTGTAATTCAAAACGTGATAAAAAATCTATCCATCCTTAGTATGGCGGCTTGCTTACCGGCTGATATTGCGTTCTGGGTGCCCTGCCGAAACTGGGCTATTATCTGAGGTATTTGTTCCGTGGTCAAGGCAGTTGGCCGAGAATATTTCCCGGCGCTTCCGTCGGGAAGTTGAAGTGACAGGTGGTCTGGCAGGACTTGATCCGTCAAAGATACCGGCGGGACTCCACCCGGCTGGTACACTACACTGTCATATCATAAGTCAGTATAACAAGTTATGCTCCCCACGGAACACTTAATTGATTAATTAAAAGAGAAGCCCGGCCGACGTGCCAGAGTTGACAGAAGATTATTCCTCCTCTTTTATGAACTGCTTCCACCACGCGCCGGCTGGGCTTAACCAGCACACTCTAAGCTTTGACTTAGAGGTGGCTGGTGGGCCCCCTTAACTAAGTTTCATCAGTTGAGTTTGTCGAAAGCAAACTGCAGGTAAAGACTAACCTGACTGCGTCATGTGCCTCCTGCGGTTAGGATAATATTAAGTTGAACTGCTGCCTAGCGCGGTTAAGGATGAAAAGTCCGCCCTCTCTTAATTCAAATCCCTCCCGCTGCTTTCTTTTTTTGTTTCCCGCTCGTACTGCAGAGTTCCCACCCAAACGTTCCGATGAGTCCCTATGCAGTCAATTGCCCTCCCCTGAGGCTTCACCACCATTGCAGATGAGCTCGAAGAATGTCTCAGAGAATACACAGGCTTTCATATCCGCGACCTCTAATCTACTCCACCACCTCTTTCTCTACTTGCAAGTCCCAAATTTCTCACATACTTTCAGCTCGATCTCCCATAACCCAATTCAGATCTCGTGTTCACAGTATTTCTCAACTATCAGAAACCTCCAGATCTCCTTTGCGCTTGGCAGTTCTGAGGTTCCATTAAAAGTGATAAATGCAAACCCATGTAAAAGATCATGGGGTTTGCATGAGTTTCGAACTGGGAAAGTGCAGGTGGACTGTAAAAGGCAGGAGGGTGAGGGATTGAATGATGGGGGGTGGCGTGGTTGGATATTACAGTGAGGAGATATTTTTTCGAATGGATTTCCATTGTGGGTTGCATTGGCTTGCTGTGGCGGACTAATCCGCCCCCAGGCTTTTCTCTGGATCAAAGGGAAGTGGCAGATTGTTGGCCTTACTATAACCATGTTAGGTATTTGTATTTTTATCCAATCTTTATTGTAAAACATGAGGGCTCTGGTAGGATGCAAGTAATGTATCTGGTTAGTTCCAGTTTGTCGAAGAGTTATTGCTGAACTTTTTTATTGATATGAATTTCTATTTGCATTGGCTGGCTACATAGCATAATATTAACTGGAGAAAGATGTCAGATGTTGTAATTGTAACTGCCCTGGTAGACATGTATGCAAAATGTGGAAGGGTAGACAAGGGACCTGAACTGTTTGACCAGATGCCTCAAAGAAATGTGGTCTCATGGAATGCTATGACTGCAGTATATGCACAAAATGGTTTGCGTGAAAAGGCTTTAGAAACTTTCAAGCAAATGTAATTGGCAGGTGTAAAGCCAGACTCCATAACCTTTGCCAGCATCCTCCCTGTCTGTGTCAAAATGGGAGGTTTTGAACAGGGTATGGACATCCATCACATGATAAAGAATAAAAGAATTTTGTCAAATGTTGTGGTTGTAACTGCCCAGGTAGACATGTATGCAAAATGTGGAAGCATAGACAAGGCAATTGAACTGTTTGACAGACTGCCTCAAAGAAATGCCATCTCATCCAATGCCATGATGGTAATATATCCAAAAATGTCGAAGCATAGACAAGGCACATGAACTGTCTGACAGAATGCCTCAAAGAAATGTGTTCTCATGGAATGCCCTGATTACAGGATATGCACAAAATGGATTTGTTGAAAAGGCTTTAGAAACTTTCAAGCAAATGCAATTGGCAGGTGTAAAGCCAAACTCCACAACCTTTGCCAGCATCCTCCCTGCCTGTGCCAAAATGGGAGGTTTCGAGCAGGGTATGGAAATCCATCACATGATAAAGGATACAAGAATTTGTCAAATGTTGTAGAATTAACTTAAAGGATATATGCTGCCAAAAATTTTAGAATTAACTTACAGATTTTGTACTTCTAACAAAGGTTGCTGAAATTAGGTACAAATAGTTGGTTATTCCTTCAAGAAGGTTGTACATGCAAATTGTATCAAGCATATAATTAAATTAAATCCATCCTTCAATGATAGCAGATAGTTATCGACAACAACATAAATGAAAAAACATTATATATTATGCAACTTGAGAGGATGTCAAGGTCTAATAGGATTTATCATTGTTCTATTGACCAACTATGGATGAGTCATCACAAGGTGGGCCTAGGATCATTTGTCCTATGTCCAAAAAATTATGACACAAAGGTGGGTCTAGGGAGGAGGTGAGCTAACATAATGATTGGTGGGTGCAAGCTAAAGAATGAAAACTCACATTATCAAGGGAGAGGAGTAATGATTGGATGATTAAAAGTGGTGTCAAAGAGTTCAATAGTCGTCACACGTCAGGCATTTGCTAGAGTTTAAAGAAAGCATTAAGTTTTATGATTTGTTGGATCTAAATAAATCTAATGGTTGGTGCAAGACAAACCAAAGATCATAGCACTTAGTGCTAGGAGTTGTGACATTGGCCCTGTTATGATGAGTTGGAAAGGAGTGGGGCTCAATATCAAACTCTATATGTGTTAGATCTATGAAGTGAAACCATGAGATCAAGCATCGATGTGGAAGATTAAATGACTTGTACAAGGAAAAGGAGACAAAAGGCATCCTATAATAATATGATTGCACGATCTATTGAGTTAGATTTTATCCAAAATTTTGTAAGAGTGTGAGGAGATCTATAGGACTGCATACAACTACAAATGAAACCATAAGATTGCACCATGAAAATGGAGTAATAAATCAATGAATCATTGGTTTGAGAGGATTAATGGTCACCAAGTATATAGAGAGCCACAACAAAGCATTAATGCAAAAAATACATCTTGAAATATTGTGAGAGGCTTTAAACACATAGGACCAACATGAACAAAACATTCATTTTAAACCAAGTACTAAATATAAAAATGTTTCATAGATTGATACATAGTTGCTTATTTTATGCATTTTATGTAATTTAACTCTATACATAATATCTTGAGGACCATCTCAATATAAGATATGCTAACAAGGTTAGGGTTCAAAAATTTAATTTGTCTACATAATGAGCTAGTTACACATGATAGCCTGCCTTTAGCAAGAACCTACCTAAAAAAGTGTGATGACACTATCCTATGTGTTTTCAATAAAATCTTGTGTGTTTTCTACATTATCTTGCATGCTTGCAAACCCTGTGTCATCAACCATGTCAAAATTAGATTCATTGGATTGAGTATGATCCTTGTCTCGTTTGCTTGCCCTATTGAGATCATCAAACCAATTTTGACGCTTGGGATTTCGTGGCATTTGTGGAAACATAGGTGTTTTGTTGGAGATACTCGGCCTTCTCCTCACATTCATGCACTCGATCAAGTCTCTTTGTCGATGAAGAGTGTGACCAAATCCATCTTGTACAGGGCGAAATGGATGCACACTTGGATGGTCTAATCTAAGCTGGGATGAGATGTGTCTACTTTTGACCTTGTTTGACAAGTCCTCTAAATACTTATCAATGAAAGTAAGTGTTTCCAAATTAGATGTGCTAGTCAAAATTCCCTAAAGCTTGTTTGTTATCTGCAACTTCATTTCTATCTCTACATGTCCATCTCTGTTGTCAATGGTCTACAAAAAAATAGACACGTTTTAGAAATTATGAATGAAACTAACAAGAATTGGAATGAGAAAAATGTGGTTATAACATAACCTGCGTATGCACACAATAATCCTCTAAGGGTTGGCAATTTTCATTACCTCCAATCCCATCAAATTCATCAATTGTTTCCTACATTGACATTGTGATGCATTTTAAACACATGTTTTGCAAAGAATGATATACCAATAGACACGAAAAAAAGTCATATTTGTCAATTACCAAATGATTTGAGACACCGGTGGCGCATCCTTCTTCTATAGATGCAACTGTACCAACAAAATTATCAAGGTCTACATGCAAGTTGTTAGATAGATGTTGTCTCTCCCTCATCAAGTTCACCTTGATGACATGCTTACACATGTATCCTTGCATTGAAAAGTTGCAAGAGCACATACATAGATCAGTTAAGGAACTATACACCTCATATCAAAAAGAAGGATTACTTTCACTTGTCACCCATGCTATGCAATCATTAGTGTCATTGAACATAACATGGCTATCTAGAATTTGCAAGGCTTGAACCCAAGATGTGTTTTCAATCTTCTCAATACCAAAGTTCCTATAGAAACCATGTTTCTTGCTAACTTATGTCCACCAATAATAGACATAAACATGTGTTGTTAGTCAATGTACCAACCAATCAACACGACGATTTGCGACACACTTGATTGTCTTTAAGAATCGTCTCTTCAGGTGTGAGTGATAGGACTCTATGGCACCATTTGTCTCCTAGCCTACATGCTCTAGTGTATGGCAACATCTAGCCCACATACTCAATCTGTCAAACCACTGTCCCTTAAAATATTCCACAGACAAGGGTTGTGTATCTTTAAAGTCTTCAATAAACATGTGAACCCCATTCCTTGAAGAATCCTTATCTATTGAACGATGCATGATATATCCAAGTCTATCAAACATCTCTCACCTGACTGCATTATCCTTGACCTTTGTGATCAAGTTTTTTAGCCATGCACGTCTGACATGCCAGGAGCATAGATATACATCACATTGAAACACTTCTCTGCATCATGAACACTTTTACTTAGTATATAATATTCTTCCATGGGATATATTGAAATATTTACAAAAATACAAGGTTTTAATGAAAGATGAAATACTTGATAGCTTTGATCTCAGCACCTGCATCATCCACCATGAATGCGTTTAGTCTCCAATCAATATTCTTCAAGTGAATCCGTTGGAGAAGAATGTGCATCCAATATACAATATCATATGCACAAGACCTGGACATAATGACCCATGCTACATGCACCCCCATATGCTTCGAGTCGAATGCAAGTATTGTATACAATTGAAACTATTATAAGACATAGGGTACAATGTATTAATACTATGTTTTATTTGAGCATAAACATTTTCAATTCAACTCTATCAAGGAATGAACAACATACCTTCATTGCATTTGTACCAAATGTAGAATCCATGGCCAATATATTGTTGTGTCCACATTCAAGCATCCATTCAAGTTGCTCTGGCAATTGAATTCCCAAAACAAACAGGATTTTCTCATCTCCATTGACATCAGTGGCTTTGTACTCCTAATATGCAAACCACTTGTTGGGGTTTGCCAAAACCCATTGTTGCACCGAAAGGGCATCATTACCATCAAACATGTAGCTTGATGTCTTAATTTTACAATCAATGTTTGCAATATCATCCATGGTAAGAAAATCATCCCTAGAAGATTGACCCTCAAACATGGTCATCTTCTCATGCACCATTTGCTTATGTTTTTTATGTACTACATCTACAGGCATGCCAAGCAACAATAATGACTCTACCCATCCATGCAATTGTTTGGTAATATATGGCGCAAAGAAGGACCTTATTCCCAAAAACTCATTATTCTTTTGACTGTGACAAGGTATGCCTTCCTTGTCCACATGTTGAACCTGGTGGTACCATACTAATACATGGTTTGGCTTACAAACCATGACTCGTGTGCTAAAATGGCAGGTACAACCACGTTGTCTATGTTTGCGGCTAGTTCTCTTACCCTTCATTGATTTGGGCATTGAAGAAGGATCAAAAGGTGTTGCATCTTTTTTCCTGAAGTCCTTTGGTCCATATTCACACCAATACCTATGAAAATCATAAAGAATCTTCAAACTATTAACATATGTAGTTAATCAATGATTCTATCACTCTTGCAATTTATAATTAAGTATGAACATTTGTAGTTAACTAATTATTCTTACATGTTGTATTCCAAAAAGCTATTAATCCTGGTTTTTGCATCAGAATCAAGAGGGGGTTTCTTTGAATGACTGTTATGAAAGAAGGTTGGGTAGGATTCGTTTGAACTTTCTCCCTCGATAAAGTCATCCAATCTATCAATCTCAATCCAAGTTGAAAATAACCGTGAGCCTTGAAGGATATACGTCTCCCATGAAAGGTCTTTAAAGGAAAACTTTCCACTAGGGGGGTGTTGAATGACTTTGTCCATGATGCGAGACCAATTGACATTCATCTAGCAGACAAACAAAAATGTTAGCATTTGATTAGAAAATGTCCACACATTATATAACACACTTGGTAGAAATTCTAGACATGTTTGATAACCATTTGAAACATGTTACGTCTAATTATTGCATTATTGCAATTATGCCCATCATCAAGATTAGTTGTAAAGATCCCAAGAATATCCAATGTCAATGTGGACAATGATTGTCAAAGTGAAATCAACAATGATTGTCAAAGTAAATGCATTGAGAAGTAGAAATATCATCAACTTTTGTAAACGTTGCTGGAACCTTCAACTTCTCTGCCACATTTCCACCGGTGAATACAATGTTCTCGATTAAGCTCCTCTGCCACATTTCCACCGGTGAATACAATGTCCTCGATTAAGCTCCGGTTGCTGGTGCAATTGTCTGTTGATACAATTAACTTGTCTGTTGATACGATCAAATGAATATATGATGCGATCTCAAACGGTGGCTGTTGATACGATCAAATGAATATTAATATGTTTATATGATGCGATCTCAAACGGTGGACGGAGGGCGGGAACGTTTGGGCGGGAACTCTGCAGTACGGGCGGGAAACAAAAAAGAAAGCAGCGGGAGGGATTTGAATTAATTCTTTTTATCCTTAACCGCGCTAGGCAGCAGTATTATCCTAACCGCAGGAGGCACATGACGCAGTCAGGTTAGTCTTTACCTGCAGTTTGCTTTCGACAAACTCAACTGATGAAACTTAGTTAAGTGGGCCCACCAGCCACCTCTAAGTCAAAGCTTAGAGTGTGCTGGTTAAGCCCAGCCCCACGCGCCTCCATGCTGAAATCTGCTCCTCGCTATAAATCCCGGGCATTTTTGGATACCTGCTTGTCAATTCATTGTTCGTCAGCTAGTTGGATGAGATTGGGTAAAGCATCTACTTTTTTTCTATTTAAAGAATTCTTTGATTAGCAGTCTGGACCAGTGCAATGTAACGTGTGGCAATGAATATAACTAAGTCCTAACGTTTTCAACGTCACTTTCTGTATTTATCATTCAATAAAGAGACTTGAAATATCATTCTGATCATGTATAATTATTGAAGTGACGTTTTTTTATCACCAACTCGAAGATAAAATTCGAAAGGCCCTTGAATTACTTCCTAGGAAATCTGTGGAAATACCTAGACAATAAATATTTAACCAATCAAAACACAAAACATTTTTAGTTGTTAGAAATATAATCTTGTCCTTCACTTTTCTTTACGTATAGGAATGTATTAATGTTGGTAGATTTTATAATATAGAAAAAAGAAAATTAAAAAGATTTTGTTAATGTTGAAATTTGCTGTTCAACTTTTGTGTATAACATATACTTCATAATTAAACATATTGAATTATCAAAGTGATTTATCATTAGGATGTAGAGAGCACAATAAAAGTCATATCATCTAATTATAAGCAGATATAGATTATATTTTGTGCTCTATTATTAGGATGTAGAGAGTAAGATAAAAGTCATACCACCTAATGGTAAACAGAGTCATGTTTTATTTAGTGATCTATCATTAGGATGTAGAGCACGTTAAAAGTCATACCACCTAATGATAAACATATTCAGGGCATAGTTCGTGATCTATGGTTAGGATGTAGAGAGCACAATAAAGTCATACCACCTATTGATAAACAGATTTAGATCATATTTGGTGATGTATGGTTAGGATGTAGAGAGCACTATAAAAGTCATACCACCTATTGATAAATAAATTCAGATCATATTTGGTGATCTATGGTTAGGATGTAGAGAGCACGATAAAAGTCATACCACCTATTGATAAATAAATTCATATCATATTTGGTGATCTATGGTTAGGATGTAGAGCGCACGGTAATAGTCATACCACCTATTGATAAATAAATTCAAATCATATTTGGTGATCTATGGTTAGGATGTAGAGAGTACCATAAAAGTCATACCACCTATTGATAAATAGATTCAGATATAGAAGACAAAATAAAAAATCATTAAATATAATAATAAATCGCAGAATAGGATTGGGCAGGGGCCCTGGCTCGATTGGCTAAGTAATTCCGTTGCGGTAAAGATGGTCACGAGGTCCAGTCTCCCCCCTGCCCACCTGATAATTGTATCCGGTTCATAGCTCCGGTCAAAAGCGTTTACCCATGAATAAAAAAAAAATCGCAAAATAGGATCCAAAATATTGATAGAAAAATTACTACACAATTAAATTCATAAACATTCGATACTATATTCTATGATATCTTTGTACAAAGACTTTGTACCATCATGATCATCGTGATGGTGTTCACAAAGTCTTTGTACAAATAAACAAAGTTGATGATCTCACCATTATTCCCAAAATATCTGTACAAAGAAACAAAGTTGATGATTCTTACTGCCTTTTATCTATATATTAAATCACTTAATTCAGATGTCGCACACACTAATTACAAGCGAAGCGTTTACGGTTTAGGGGAATGAGGAAAATAAGTTTGATTGCATGTTTTGCTTTTGTAGTCCTGTGTTCGAGTCCTGCCAATGGGCAGCTCAGTTCGACGTTTTACGATAAGACGTGTCCCGAGGCACTGTCTACGGTAAAAGCTGCAGTAAAAGAAGCAGTCGCCAAGGAAAAACGCATGGCTGCATCTTTACTCCGCCTTCACTTTCACGACTGTTTCGTTAACGTAGGATTTATCTGATCTCTTGGTCTCTTAGCTTTTACTGTTTCAATATAACAGTCTTTCTCTGAAATTGTTGTTTTGATTTGCAGGGGTGTGATGGGTCGATTCTCTTGGACGACTCAACAAACATTACGGGAGAAAAAACTGCCAGGCCCAACGCAAACTCGGCGAGAGGATTCGACGCAATAGACACCATCAAGTCTCAAGTGGAAGCAGCATGCACCGGAATTGTTTCTTGTGCCGACATTTTAGCCATTGCTGCTCGTGATTCAGTGGTCCAAGTAGTCAATTCTCTCATCCACTCTGTTTATATTTTCCAGTTATTTTATATCGTAAATATTAATGTGGGAGGGATTGAATAGAAGTATTATTGATGGTGATCACAAAGAATATTGTTTGTTATTGGCAGTTGGGAGGGCCGTCATGGGCAGTACAGCTGGGCAGAAGAGACTCGAGATCTGCAAACCTGAGCGGCGCAAACAGCAATATTCCTCCACCCACATCCAGCCTCTCCGCCCTCATCTCCTCTTTTAGTAATCAGGGTCTTTCTACAAAGGATATGGTAGCCCTTTCAGGTAATTTAATGTTACTAATATTGAATAGCAATTTTATGTAGGTTACAAGCTACTTAAATTAGCATTTGTATTAGCTAAAGGAGTGATTATTTTGGGTACTTTCAGGTGCCCATTCAATTGGTCAAACCCGTTGCGGGCATATCCACCGTGAAACGAATGCCTTTGCCACTTCTGTGAAGGCTAACTGCCCAAGCACTGGTGATGACAACAACTTGTTGCCCTTAGATGTCCAAACTCCCATTGTCTTTGATAACAAATACTACCTAAATCTTAAAATCAAGAAAGGACTTCTTCACTCTGACCAGGAGCTATTCAATGGAGGATCTGCTGATTCTCAGGTTACGATGTATGCTAACAACCAAAACATCTTCTTCACTGATTTTGCAGCTGCCATGATCAATATGGGAAACATAAGCCCTCTCACTGGTGCCAACGGAGAAGTCAGAAAGTACTGCAGGAAACCCAACTAGAATGTATTCTTTCCAACTTGTGTATTTAATTGCTATGAGAAAAAATCAATAAAGTTGTGTATTTACTGGATGTGATTATATATGGTTGTGGAAGATTGCCTTCTTGTTTTAAATTTAGCAGACCCATTGTAACGTATTTGCCACTTGCGAAGCATGTGGGAAAACAATGCACTGAATCCATTTCAATTATCATTGGCAACATAGCTTACCATATTTCAGGTTATCTTGTATTGAGCGAAATGAAAAATAAAACTTGGACAATTAAAAGAGTATATATCGACTCCTTCTGCGTGCACAACGCCGCCCATCCCACAGCCCGCTCCACCCTCTGCACGTCCCGATCCCCACGCCTCCTACGTGCCACACTGCCCTGTTCCACCCATTTTCCCACCACTCCTGCCGCTTCACGACCCCCGCACCGCTCCAACCACCGCTGCCCGCGCCACTCAACACCCGGAAATATGTCTCCATCCGGATGATCAAATCAAATCCTTAATCCAAACCCCGTCTAAATCAAATTAAAATCAAAATCCAACCAATTACCTAATCCTAATACAAAACCCACAAATAATGCACCATAGATTGGTTTGATCAATTCATCATTCAAGCTCAAACTCCTATGTCTTCCCCTTTGCATGAAGTCCATTCAACACCCAAAATCAAAGTAAAAGCAAAAATCATGCATCCATTAGATGGGCTCCTTTATTCAAATGATGATGATGAGAGCCTTTAGATCATGATGATTATTTTGAATGCAGTCAATCAAACAACCCCTTTAACAATGATGATGATGAGAGCCTCAATAACTCCAAGAGTCCCCTCCACACTAAACAAGGTTGCACCCTGTTGGATCATCATCCCTTCCTTAAAAACATGGATGTCATGATTAAGCACCTCATCGACACTAGAAATAAGTCAGGGAGATTTGTCTCCATCGGGATGATAGCCACTAGTTCTATGGTAGCCAGCTAAGCACATTTACTTCCTCAGAAAATAACCATGCTTTTCACACACGTGCCGACAAGAGCTTACACGTGTACAGAAGAAACGAACTTTTACTGTAAGAACCCAAAAATGATTCTGTTCACAAGGCACGTGAAAACCCTTCGTCGTTTTCAGTTTCTTTTACCGGATCAAATCTTTCCACCCACCCGACTGCCTAATAAAGGAAACGATTATGTCTAGAAGCTCTTGAGCCATTATAAAAAGGTCAATACTCTGAAACTTATCCACACAACAGATTTCTTCTGTTCTCGATCAGAGAAATATCAGTGCAATGTATTTATTGAGCTGCATAACAATCGGTCATGAGGACAATTAGTTTGATTGCATGGATTGCTTTTGTAGTCTTGTGTTCGAATCCTCCCAGTGGGCAGCTCAGTTCGACGTTTTACGATAAGACGTGTCCCAAGGCCCTGTCTACTGTCAAAGCTGCGGTAAAAGAAGCAGTCGCCAAGGAAAAGCGCATGGCTGCATCTTTACTCCGCCTTTACTTTCACGACTGTTTCGTTAACGTAGGATTTATCTGGTCTCTTGGTCTCTTAGCTTATTGTTTCAATATAACAGTCTTTCTCTGAAATTGTTGTTTTGATTTGCAGGGGTGTGATGGGTCGATTCTCTTGGACGACTCGGCAAACATTACGGGAGAAAAAACTGCCGCACCCAACGCAAACTCAGCGAGAGGATTCGACTCCATCAAGTCTCAAGTGGAAGGCTAACTGCCCAAGCACTGGTGGTGACAACTTCTTGTTGCCCTTAGATGTCCAAACTCCCATTGTCTTTGATAACAAATACTACCTAATTCTTAAAAGCCAGAGAGGACTTCTTCACTCTGACCAGGAGCTATTCAATGGAGGCTCTGCTGATTCTCAGGTTACGATGTATGCTAACAACCAAAACACCTTCTTCACTGATTTTTCAGCTGCCATGATCAACATGGGAAACATAAGCCCTCTCACTGGTGTCAACGGAGAAGTCAGAAAGAACAGCAGGAAACCCAACTAGAATGTATTCTTTCCAACTTATGTATTTAATTGCTATGAGAAAAGATCAATAAAGTTGTGTATTTAATGGGTGTGATTGCCTTCTTGTTTTGAATTTAGCACACCCATTGTAGCGTATTTGCCACTTGCGAAGCATGTGGGAAAATAATGTACTGAATCCATTTCAATTATCATTGGCAACATAGCTTACCATATTTAAGGTTCTCTTGTATTAAGCGAAATGAAAAATAAAACTTTGGACAATTAAAAGAGCATATATCGACTCCTCCTCCGTGCTCAAGATGCCTTCTGTGTGAGCAACGCCGCCCATCCCACAGCCCGCTCCACCCTAACTCTAACTCTAATCTAAAAAGCCCAGTTGTTACCTCTTTTCATGAGGAAACCACTCTAGCACAAGAATGCCCTTCACACCAAAACCATGCTCTAAACCAAGATGTGCTTGACCCACTCCACTCCTCAAACAAACAATTAGCAACCTTATCCTCTTGTACAAGTCCTTCCTCACCCAAACCTTCAAAGCCTAAGCTTGAACCCGATAAGCCCAATTAACCCTGTTAAACTAATCAATCCAATCAACCTAGCTTAGATACAAAAGATGTTATCTAAGGACTATTAGCAAGGAATCACAATCAAAAACATGAATTTGAGGAGTTATGTTGCATTCCCCACAAAAATGAGCATGTTGAGGTTATCCAAAATCCTGTTAGCACTACCATCTCCACAAGTAAGCTTGGCATGGGAAGCCATTTCTAGCTCTTTTGGTCTTAGCTACAAGAGGCCATACTTCCTCTCTTTTTTCATATTAGTAACCATGGTAAGTTTCTTAATCACAATTTCTCCCTTCATTATTGTTATGGGTGTTCAAATCTTTTATATTTTTTCAATTTGATGTTGTGCTGTCATAGGTTTTTTGCATAAATCTCATTTTAGGATCTAAGTACATACAAATTTGGTGTTTTGTTGCACTTGTGTGTTTTCTGGTTGGTAGAGATGAGACCTACACAAAGAGATTTACACTATTGTATAGGTCTTCAAGCAATGGAAGCATTATATACTAGGAAAGGATGCCATCATCCACACATATCACAAACATCTACAACTAATGCAAAATTGAGGCAAGCTACAAAATCACCAACATGAAAGGTGGTCTACATACCTCTAAAATTCTGCTGCAACATTCGACACGAGAAAGGGAGTACCAAAAAGCTCGTTGACTACTAATGCCAACTCCACTTGCACATTCAACAATGGTCCTACACTTTTGTGGACATAAGACATCAAAGTGGCACCAATTGTACCTTAGTGATCCTAAATTCTCACACATATACCAGGGACTAGTAGCTCGACAAAAAACTCTTGAATAGCATGTGGAGAACATACTCCTATGCCACATGAGGGAAATCCATGTTCCTATCAAGAATGCCAAAACATGATCTACGAAGCTTGCTGTAGTAGAGTGTCAGGTCATTTTGGAATAGAGAAGACAATGACAATTCTTCAAATATACATCTACTAGTCACAATTATGTGATGACATTGTTTTATTCATCAAATTATGCATATCCTAATCGATAGATTTCATGTTGGGCCTACTTGTGACCAAGCATGGTCATTGTTGTGTTTATATTGTGGCTGATAGGTTTACAAAAATGGCAATTTTGATGCCTTACAAAAAAGGGGTCTCAACAAAAGACACTGCCAAAATATTGTTTGGAAATGTAGGAAAATTGTTTTGCTCAGATGAGTCACAATTTTTTTTGAAAGCTAGCCAACAATGGAGCACACAATCTAGCATTGTGTCGCTAAGGACTCACATGCCAATACAATATCAAACATTACATGGACTAGCATGGCTAGTTAATCTTGATGAGGGTGGTCAGCCCAAGAAAATGCATGTGTATGGGACCACAAGCTACTAATTCTATAGGGAATGTACCATAAATGTGGTGTGTGCAAGTGTGAAAGCACAAAGTATGTCCTAAAAATAATTGCATAAAACAAGAGTATGCAATTGATTTTAAGGTAGAAAGGGGAGAAGGTGAAAGAAATTTTAGGAAACATAAATGGGGATATATGTTCCTAAATTCACCCTCAAGAAGGGATACCCCCAAGCATGCTACAAGCATGATACACAAAATTTTGTGTAAACATGGAATTATAACAAGCAAAAGAAGGATGTGTCACATAAAATCAAGCAACATCACATGAAACATACAAGGATCTACATGCTTGGAGTCAATATAAATATAAAGGAATCAAAGATCATTAAGGAACAAGGATAGAATCATCATCATCCCCTTAGCATGTAGAACTATGAACACAAAGGAAAAATTTCACATGAAATCAACATGAAAAACAAAAAAATTGGGTCAACATGGAAGGAGGCTAAATCTTCCAATGCTTTGCATCATCCCCAAGATGTTGAAAAACAAAGTACACAACAAATAGAATAATTTAGATATAGATAGAGGAATGGGACAACATTTTTGTTCCCTTTGTATCCGTGTACCTACAAGGGTAGTTCATGGGTCCTCTAGGAGGGAGTAACAAACACATAGCAAGCACTAGTATAGGGAAAACAAGACAAACAAGAAAACACACATATACACAAATGAACAAAGGTACTCCTCTAATGGATGATCTAATATCCAGCCTCTCATGGGTTAGGCTCCATTAGATTGAAGATAGTGTTGGAATGTTGATGAAGGATTCTAAAATGTAGTCTACTGAAGAGGAGTCATGTGAATCACTATCTAAGTAGTGAACAAGCTACAACTACTCACTAGACTTTCCATAAGAATGTGAGTAGTGAGAATTGTGGGTGGACGAACATCCTGCATCGTAGTAAGAAGTGATGAAGAAGGGTTAAAAGGGGTTAATGATGGAGAGTTATGCTTAGGTTTACGAAAAGGTGTTGTCAGGTAATGCTCATATTTGTGCTTTGGCAGATAGTGAGGAGTGTTGATATCAATAGTGGAAGGGTGTAGGATATGAGGAAAGACCTAGTTGCAAGTGCACTAGAATTGCATGAGTGATGAAAGAGTAATGTTAAAAATTACACTGACATTAAGAACATTGAGGGGCTCTGAAAAAGGAGGTTGCTCTAGAATGAGAAGAATAATGGGATCCTTAGTAAGTAGGGCCAATACAACCTAAACCATTTTGTGGTTTTGTTTGTCTAGGTCTAGTTAAGGAGATGGAAGGGTTGGGGAAGGGAGATGCTCACACTTAAAAAGAGGAGGTTGAGGCTCAGAAGGTGGAATTAGATCAGGAGGAGGGCATTAAAGAATAGGATTAGGTTGAGTAGCATGCTCTCTAGCTGTTGCACAACAACGATGCTTGTGATCTCTCACAAATTGATTATGTTGGGTGTGAGTTAGAGCCTTTACTAAAGGTGCAAGAGGGTTTTCCAACATGAGTTTTTTTTCCTCTATCAGAGGGACATGAGGAGATATAGAAGGAACTACCGAGGGTTGGGAAACAACATGGTGAGGAGAGGGGTCTTGCAACATGGGTTGCTTTCCTCTTACTACTAAATAAGTAGGAGGAACATAATTTAAACCATTGAAGGTTGAGAAACTGTAGGGGGAGTTGGGGATTTACGTAGTATTGTTTGTTTTCCTCTAGCTATCAAATAAGTAGTAGGAGAAGGAATTGTCAAATAATGGTGAATCACGAGGTGATGGGAGGGTCTCCTAGGGTGGGTTTCTTTCCTCTAACTATCAAAGGGACAGAAGGAGGAACATGACCAACTAATGGAGGTTGAGAGGCCATACGAGGAGTGGTCGTAGTAGAAGAAGAAGAATAAGGACCACCAAACAAGAGCATAATTTGGCTAGCTTTAAACTTTTGATATATGATTTAAATAAAAAGTCATTGCGAGGCTAGAGAGACTCAATTGGGGTCAACCAGAAATAATCCAACAAGAAGCTAATGAACATAGATAGAGACTAGAATCCACTATGGTGGATTGTATGCACTACTCCATCATACAAGAACTTTAAATATTTATGAACAACTAAGGGGAATGCTTGCATAGAAGTGAGCCATGGGTGACCCAACTTCAATCGAAAGCAATTTGAGGTGGGGATCATAGAGAATGGCACATCCAAGATTTTAGGTCCCACTTAGACAAGAAGGGTGAGCAAACCTAGGTTCAATTTAAAGAGGCCATTGTGCATCCATATAAAGACTTCTAACTTGTTGTACTGATCTTTATACTGCTTATGTACATATAGGAACTTCTCCATTACTACATCTCTGCTCTTGGCCTCTTGCACCTACCTCCTACATGCCACATTGCCCGCTTCCCTCTGCCCTACTCCACCCATTTTCCCACCACTTTGTCACCCTCCTGCCACTTCACAATCCCCACGTCAGTCCAACCCCCTCTTCTCATGCCACTCAACACCCCTCTCTACACAACCATCTTTCCCTACGCCCCTCTATGGACCATCGACACCACTCGGTCTCCAAACTCCTACCATTCTACCTCTCATCTCCTGTTATTGTGGCCCATGATCCCCTCCTACCTCTACACAAGCACTAGACCCTCCATCTTTCATAATAATCTTTTAAACAATAGTTTTTTTAATATTATTTTAGTAATTTTGTTTTATATATAATCTTTCAAAATCATTTTTAAAAGAATATAGATTTTACTCTAGTAATTTAGTTTTATCTAGAATCTCTTTTTAAAATAATTTTAAAAACACAAAAAAAAAGCAAAAACAAAAAATAACTAATTAAATAATTGTTGACATGCAGGATTGCACTCGTTATGCAGAGCTATGAAGCTCAGCAATCCTTTGTAACATGGGATCAAATTCAAGCTGTGGGTGACCTATGGTAATCTTGAACCTCCAGATTATGGGCCGGTTCCCTTAAATTATTCAATGGATCTATAACTTGATATGAAAAGGGTTGAAGGATCTATTAAAATTACTAACAAAACTGTAATCTAAAGTGTGGTGATGCACCTAATTTTGATGAAAAACTACAAATCTAACTCATAATAGATCTAAGAAAATCTATCCACACAATCCACTTTTGGCAATGTGATCACAAAAATAATTCTAAGGGAGGTTGGAAATGACTTTCTTCTTGAAGGAAACAGGGGTTTTCACAACATGAAAGAAAATTACTCCAATTGCACAGCCTAAGACATGTGATTTTCAATGCTATTCTAATACAAGCAAGTACAAATGAGACAAATATTTTAAAGGTTCTGATATTAAACACAATAAAATCTCATCAAATCATTCACAAAAGCAACATTAATGAAAAGGTAGACACTTGATTCAGCTAAAAAATAAAGGATTAATTGCATAAAAGACAAAGAATAGACCCTGTAACCTATTGTAATCTCTATAAATCTGCAAATATGAGTTACAAAACCTTCTTCTCTCAGCCATGTGTAAGAGGGAAAAAAGGTAAGAACTAGGAAAAACTAAGTTTTCCTTACAATATATGATATGCTCTCTCCAAGAGACCTAGAAGGTCAACTGCAATCAACTGCCTCTAAAAATAAGTTTTCAAAACTGATCCATGAGCAAACAAGAAAATCCCTAAAATAAGGGCTATTACTGTCCCAAATTGAGCTAAAATAGCTCCAAACTGCTCTCTTCAATAGGTTTGACCAAAAGGTGGACCAAACTCTCCAATTTTGACCCAAAATATCATGCAAAGAGCTCCAAAAGACTTTAATTAACTCCATCCTTCAATTTTGCATGATCTTGGGATATGTGAACAAACATTAAAGTAATTTTTGCATGATTACTTTACTAGTAGTTACAATTTGTCCTATCTTTTTTTATTTTACAACTTGTGACAAAATAATAAAGTAATTTATAATTATATTACTTTATTACTTGTTTACATTTATCTAGTTGTAAAATCATGCAATTTTGAATGTATTTGCCCCTTAGAAGATTACAAAGCAAAAATAACCCCTTATTTCTCCCTTTGGACTTACATGATTACATTAATGCATCAATCATGATGCCAAGACAAGATCGAACCTTCATGCATGCAAAAAGAAAAAATATCTTTATTTTTACCATCCTTATGTCTACCATGCAAACATCATGCCATAAATCATTATGTAAAAAAAAAAACCTTATAGCTCCCTTGCATGCCTTATGCATCATTTGTTATGTCCATTATTTATTACTCCATATATGCATTACATATACATTTCACATTATACTTCACTATGTTTTCATGCCTAATGTAATATATTATGAAGAAACCTTATGTCTCCCTATGCAAATTATGCATTTTACTCTATGCATCACCTTATATCTCCATGTATAATCTTCATCTATCCTTTTCTTACCTTCAAATTATTGCACCTATTTAACTTTATCCACATACCTTTTGTAAACAATTACATAAGGCATTCGACCTTATCTTCATATCATTTGTTTTGACTTTTAAGGAGAATCAAAAGGCAATAATAAACCTACCCTCACGGGCCCCTGTGGAATCATAAGGTTTGATCATTAGGTCAAAAGAACTTGGAAGTCTTGATCACGGTGAAAGAGGATAACAATGATTTCAAAAATTAAAAGTCAAAAAAGAGACTTCAAAGGCATAAAAAAAGGGATAAAACCCCTAATCTTTGTCATTTTCACTTCGCCTTTCTTGTTGCTCTTCTCACAAGTTGCTGCCATGGTCACTTAGGGTTTGAAGGCTTCTTTGCATTTCTCTCTAGTTTTTTGAAGGTTTCTCCATGGTTTTCTTTTGAATCTTCGACAGGAACTGAAGGTGAGCACATTTCTTAACATTTTGAAACATTTTGCTTGATTTCTTGATGCAAGAAAGGCCTTCAAGCCACGACTTTTGAATTAATCTCCTTTGCATTTTCTTCTTCCATGTTTTATCTTCTCATTGTATATGCTTTGCTCTTGGTATTTTGTCGTCATGTCGACTAGTTTTTTGTATTTTTGGGACTTCATCATTGAAAGAATCCGCAGCCTGTAGCTCATTCTTACTTCTGGGACAATAAGGTAAGTCTTTTCCTTGTCTTCATGTCATTATTGAGTGCTTCTGTATATATATCAAAATAAGGGTTTGAAGTGAAATTTTGTGGGTGTTAACATATTTTGAGGGAAACCCTTCATAGGCCGCGGCCATGAAGAAACATTGCATTTTTTTCTCTGTTGGAAAAGAACATGCTTCTTCTTTTGTTTTTTTTTGCCAAGTTCCCTAAACTTGCATTGTAAGTTTTCTACTGGCAATGTTGGTTGAAGGTTTCATTCCACTCTTAAGTAAATCTCTCTCAAGATCGACCATGTCTTTTGGCAACTCAATTTCTCGATACAATTGCTTCACACCATCATCAACCTTGATCTTCACCCTTGGAACATTTGGGTAAACTATATCTTCCTGGGAGTCATAATTTGATAACAGCGAAATATCACCATTCGCCTTGATTTCCTATAAGTCATTCACGATAATGGGTATGCATCTTTCATGTCATCAACCATTATGCCTTTTGGATATTTACATATCAGTACAAGGAGCTCACTTTTGTCCTTTAGATCATGCTTGGACTGCAGAGAAGTTGAAATAGTTCATTCCAATACCAATATACATTTCACACATATAAGCATGTGTATGTGCACACTACCTAAAAAATTAGAAAAGCCTACAACCAATCTATGCCAGATGCACAGAAAAGTACCCTATCTCATAGTATTTTGCTACTCTGATGACCATGTTGTTGTTTAATAAACCTCTACTATTACAAAATGTTTTCATGTGGATATTTAGTTGTAAGAGATCATATTGAGGACTATCTGCACTACCATTGGTGACTTCATGACTATCTCTTTTAGGACTTCCCTTTGGCATTCAGCTGTTTGTCCTTCTAACTGATATAGGTGACCATGCCTACTTATGGTTGTTTCTTGTATGGGCAGACCTCTATGAGGATAACAAGAGCAATAGAGGCTTGCATATTCTTTCCTATTAGACTTATACAGTTTCTTTGTTGTCCCCATTGTTATGATGTAGACCTTTTACAAGTTAAGATGGAAATCTTAATTGCCTCTTTGTTGAAATTATTATCCTTAAGAAAGCTTGACTATCCCTATCTTGCATCTTATTGTCCCCATTATTCATTAGTCATTGCTTATATTTGCTGCTTTGGGCATTTGATGGATGTTCATCCTGTGAGTACAGTCAGGTGACTACTGTCTATAATGAATGTTCCTCAAAACAATGTGACCTATGACTGCTTCTGTAAGCTGGCCTTATCCCATTTACATGCTTCATAACTATCCTATTGATTTAATAATGGACCAAATGCCACATTTTCCATCATTGTTTCATGATTTTTGTACCTTGTAGTGGGGAGGATGACAATGGTAAATGACTTTGTAGTTATTTGATATTTGTCTCTTTATTCCTATGATTGTTCCTCCTTTGATTTGACATTATGGGTTCCTTCTATTTGACTATACCTTGATTGATCGATTTCTCCTTGGGTTGTACCTTCTGGTTCATCTGAATCTTCATGGTGGCTATGTATGCATTTATTCATTTAATGAAGATGATAGAAGGAGATTGAGAAGTATCAACTGTACCTTGTATATGTTGTTCCCAAACTCAGCTACTCTGTGATATAGTTGTAGCATCATTTCTGATCATAAAGGCAAAATGAATAAATTTGTGTCCCATTTCCTTTGATTGTACTTTTTGTATATATGAATGGTATCTCCTTTTTATGGCATTCAGATGGAACATGTACTTTGATCTTAACTTGTTATTGTTGTTCCATATGCCTTGGTTGTAGTTTATGGTTCATCTGAATCTTCATGGTACAATGGATCCTTTATTGTTGTTCTATTTGCACTTTCACCCTATGACTATACTTTGTATGACATTTGTTCTTTTAGTAATATTACACTTCATTCATGACAAAAGATGGGAAAAGTACCTATCCTAAATGCTATAGTTGTACCTCCTCTTCTTAGATGCAATGGCAGCACTTTTTGATATTGCTATTCCAACTTGATTGTTCATTCCTTATAGCTGAAATACATGGCATTTGACTTGATAATTCTTATGCTGCTCCATAGTATAACTGTTCCACATGCTATTCCACTGTGATTGATCATTCATTATGGTTGAAATACATGTTTCTTGGGTAACACTATCATTAATAACAATGCTTGAGCATGCTAGGCTCAACCCTTATGAGAGCCCATTTTCTCCACATGCTTTAATGTCTTCAAATCAGCAACATAACTTTTCCTATACCTGCACAGTGAACAAACAAGTTAGCATAAAAACATAACTTTGGAAGCTGATTGATTTCTCTCATGATGATCTAATTTATTGCACATGTCTAATTTTGATCAAATTGTATTGATGCATAATGACTGCAAGTTTATATATCTGTTGATAAGGCGTATGGTGAACTTGTATATTTGGAGCTCTAACAAATTTTCTCCAACCTTGTAGGTTCATCATCCTGATCAGGAGCAAGAGGCTAAAGACATGAAGCCCAAGCCACTAGATAGGAGAATCAACCTTCACGATAAGGCAATGATGGATATCACTTTCATCATGTGTTCTTTTCCTTTTCTTTATCATCAGATGTATAGCTTGCATGCTTAGTTGCATTGGCTCAGTTTAGTCATTCACATGGCTTGTGTGGGACATATTTAAACATTCTCTTGAATATAATCAATTATTTTACCTTATGCAATGATTTATGTATGTTTTCTTTTTGAATCAAATGCATAGGATAAAACAACATAATATGATTTAAAACACATGTTTAAAACATGATGATGAAATAACAGTTTATAAATACCTCTTCTTTTTGCACTGAAACATAATGAATAATTAGTAACTGAAACTTGAAATCCATTATTCTCTTCATTCTTGCATGTTTGTTTTTTTACTGTAGATAACTTCACTTATCAGGATAGTTTGACAACCCAACATGAGCTGTCATATGATCCTGGCAAGTGATTTTGCACTTGTCTTCTATCAAGACAATAGGCATTTATTGGATGATCCTGCATAAGAATTTATTTTTTGTACGCTCTCTAAACAACTGATGTTTAGGCCTTGCTAAATTAGGTGTGAACATAATTTAGTAACAATAATTAAAAAAAACTATAAATAAAACCAAAAAGATTCCTTTTATTCTATCTATGCCTCTATTTTAAAAAACAAATTACCTTTAGTGTATCTTCAGAATAGACTTTTTTTTCCGATAATCATAACTTTTACCCTATATAGCCTTTTTTGTGTTCTTATAGGCAACATAAAGCTAACTTTGCCACCTTCATTGACAACTAAACCATTTTTCACCATTTCACCATGTAACCTGTCATCTCATATTACTCGGATTAACATTCCCAATTTACTATCAAGTAAATAATCATGGTCATCATAATCAATTTTTTTTAACAATAATCATTTGCAAAATCATTATATAAAAAGCATATCTTTTCTAAATAATTTCAAACTGAAAATTTACAACATATTCAAAGATAGCATGCTAGTCTTCATAAATCTTGGCTTGTCATCTGCTTAGGAATGAGAGAATCACCTGAGTTCTATTCCTCCAACCACAAACCAATGGTCGCCCACACAACTTCTTTCTTGGAAGTGGCCCTACCCTTCACAAAGTGAATAGATATAAAGAACTATTAGGTTTTCCATCTGAGTTTTTAGTGTTGTGTCCTACATAATCCATCATGATCATACAACTATAGATCCCCTCTAACTATGTATGACACTACTCAATGGTTACACCATCTGGATCACAATGAATCGACTAATGCATGTAGATACAGATGCATTACTTTGGCTAAATATTTAAAATAAATAAACATTTCACAATGAACGTAGTCAATTGTTCACACACTTCTAATTCGACTTAGAATCTATCTCATCCTATAGTGATTTTAGTTTGACCTATTCTGGTCATGTGATGACTTAATTAAACTTCCCTTTTTGTCCATCTGCCTTGGACTTCTAACTCTAATTTTTGGAGTACATTACCAAAGGTTTCCTGTCGCATCTGCAACATGAAATCGGTGACTCCCTGTCACACTATTCCTTATTTCAAAAGTTTATATGTTCTTGGTTTTCAGTATCAAGATCAATTTTAGTCTACAACTTCATGAGATCGGTTAAGATATTTAGTTTGTTTTAAGTATTTTCATCTAATCCTTGTCGACTATAAACATATCCCGTTCAAGTCAAAAATATAATTGTAAGAAGAATTTCATATTTGCTAAACATGTCTGGGACACACTTAGAGATCTATCTTTTCTAATCCCGTCATTAATATATAATATTTTATTATCACAAGATAAAAAGAATATCATCTTCTATTATAGTAAAACTCTTCTAGTCTACTAGAGACTTGAAAGGTTCTAATATCTTCTCATAATTATAAACCAAAGAGAGAGATAATACCATCTTTAGAAGAAAGTTAGCCAAGAATGATAACATAGTTATCGAGCTATCAAGCTCTTTTGTTTTCTATTAATGAATAATGTAAGGTTATAAATCTATGCATCCTACCTTGTACTCAAGGCTCAAACATGCACTCGTAGTGGAGTAATGATAGCAATATCATCCCTATTTCACTTATATAATAAAAAGAAGCCTATTGTTCAATCTTTAATAATGTGTAGCCGAAAGGCTCGTAAGAAAAACAACTTCTAAATAACAATCTTTGTATCTGAAATCCCATTTTGTTGTGACTCAAAGCCACAGTTGACTGGTACTAAAAGAACGGTTGGACTGTTGCAATACATAGAAACATGTGGGTCATACTATAAATGATACCCATCTCTATAATTGTGTCCTTAACAATATAAAAGTTCTGCATAGAACAATTTCTACATAGAATAGTGTAATTCTCAAAATAATGTGGCTCTTAACCAATTATCGAGCTGTAATAGCAGTCTTTCCTTACCCAAAAAGGTATGGATAACAATTAACCTTCGTTAATATTCATATATGAATGCCTTTCAATCAATGAATAAAGAAAATAAAGATGTCAGTTGAAACCATGGCCTCATACTGGTTAAATTACTACTATAATAGTATCTATAAGGCATCCACCTTGATGGCATTTGTCTGGGTTTGTTAGCTTATTGCTACAACATAAGGAAAGATGTTGGTTTTCAGTAAAGCTTCTCGAGACATCTAAATTTTTATATAGACACCAGACAATCACTTCAAAATGCGCACATATCAATAGCAAAGGTAAAGATTTTTAAAGAGTGATCCCACAATAGTGGGTTACACTTTTTTTCCAAACTTGACATTGAAATCAACATTTTGAACTAAATCTTCACTTTTTGACACCTATAGCCGCTAAACCATTAGGAATTTGAAGATAATGTGAAATAGTGATTTGTGAGATTTTGTCTGTAGATTCTAAAAATATTTAAAAAAAAAAATTGGAGTTAAATTGTAAAATTTTTTGCATCTCCTTGGATAACTAGTTTTTAATAGTAAACAACATTTTTTTAAAGTGATGTGTATTCCATAACACAACTTTTTTTCTACAAAAGGATAAAATTTTGATTCTTTTGAATTTAGATTGGTTACACTGATATCTAGGGCATGCATTTGGTTTCATAATGTTTTGTTGAATATTTTTTTTAATTAAGTTTTGAAGTCAAACCAATTATAATTTAGACATAGGCGTATTCTATAAAACATAACTTTTTATGTATGTATCAAAATTCAATTTTTTTTGTTGAAACAAGGACATCAATACCTAGGGCATACATATTTTTCAAAAAAAAATTCCACTAATTTACTATTTTTCCATGTGTAGAACAAAGAACTTGATGTTTGGTGAAAAACCTATGTTTCGTAAAACTAAAAAAAACAATCATAATAAAATCAAAATATATCAAAACTATACTCATTGGAAATCTCGTTTCGAGGACTGCGATACTCCAATTTAGTTTGGCAAAGGTGAATCCATTTGGACCTTCAACTAGGCTTCGGAAGCCAAAATTTTGTAGAAGAAAGGGGAAGGGAAGAAGGGAAGATGTCTAGTGGGGGTCTTCGCTCGAAGACCCCTGCGAATGAAGGTGGGTGACATCCTTCATTCAAATTAAAGACTCCTTTGAATGAAGGTCCAAACATGGCATGTAAATCCCCGTAACGACCACCTTCGTTCGAAGGTGGCTTAAATTAAAAATATTATCTTTTTTTCACAGCCGACGTTCATTCCAAGGCATGCTGAAAACATGAGTTTAGTCTTACATAGTGCGGTGGTATCATATAAAACCAAATGTACCTAAAAATGAATAGCCACTGCCACTGAGTTTTTAATTTTCTACGTGGAGTTTCTATTTTCTCCCTATCATTTTCACCTCTTTGTTATTTTTCTAAGCTTTCTCCTTGACTCACCTTGTTGTCTTCTCATATGCCCGTCTCCTAGCTCTCTCTCCCAAAACATTAAAAAAATCACCTTCAAAATGAAGGTTGACAACCTCATAAACTTCTCGTACCCCCGCGGGAATATTGAACTCCACTTCACTATAAACTCTCTCATCGAGAGCATGCATCAGAAGAAGTGTTATAATCATGCAAAGGTTACATTGAACTGACAACATTTCTCCCACTCACTCCACACTTTCATGGAATATGGGATACGGTTTCTCTACATGCACATAGTTGTCGAAAATTGAAGGAAGCTTAACACATCATGAGGAGGATAATAATTATATCGCACAATACTTACTTATACATCATATATGTAATAATATGCAAATAATAAAATAACCTATGTTGACACCATAATATGATCAAGCATGTGTCAAAATGCGAATATGGGGTTGAGACTTACTCCCCCGCTTCGCAATTTTATACTGTCATTAGTATAATTAAATCGATATTCACAAAAAATAATATATTTATATAGGTAATCTCTAACAAAAGACAATGATTAACTCTAATCATTAATAATGTTCCCTGAACATTATTTAATCAAATCATTGTAGATGATTTTGAAGAACCCTTAATTGGCAAAATGACAATAGTAGAATTGAAATCAACTAAACAAGGGAAGTGTTGTTATATGGAGCCTAATCAGACTCGCAGGTTAAATTTTCCCCACTTTTATCAGCGCGGTTTCCCCCTAAATTCCTACGGGGTCAAGGGGCAGCGCCCCTTGCGGGGTCCAGGGGCAGTGTCCCTGGCGCGTTCCCTGTCGCAATATAGGGTAGGGTCAAGGGGCAGTACCCCCATGGGGGCTCGAGGGCAACGCCCCCGAAACCTCACATGGTTTTTTATTATTTTATAAAGCATCGGGAGTTATTTTTTCATTGACCGACATAAGAAAACCCTATTTTTGTAACCGACAAAAAGCTTGATAAAAAGCGGCTAAGGGTTAGGGTTTTGATATATTGTATTGTAGCATTTTGCAGCGGTATTGAGTTGCAGGGATTGCTAATTGTAATCAGTTTGATTTACTGGATAATAATATTGGACTCTCTGTTTGGTGGATGTAGCCCGAGTTTGGGTGAACCACGTTAAAACTTGTCTCTCGCTGTTATTATTTCTATGTATTTCCATTCCTCTGTTTAATCTTTATTTACATTTAATTGATATCTTCTTCCGGCTAACCCTAACAAGTGGTATCAGAGCGGGTTGTGTTCGATTATCGTCTACAGGAAAGTCTCACAGTTGAGTGGGAGCAATGGCGGACAAGGGTAAAACGAAGGTTGATAAATTCAATGGGCAGAACTATCAGTTATGGAAGATGCAGATGGAGGATTACCTCTATCAAAAGGATTTATGGAGGCTGTTGGAAGGAGTAGCCAAGAAACTGGCAACAATGTCTGATGAGAATTGGAATCTTCTTGATAGAAAGGCATTGGGAACCATTTGGTTGTGCCTGGCACCGTCGGTGGCATTCAATATAATGGAAGCGAAGACAACGGATGGTCTAATGAAAGCTTTGGCAAAATTGTATGAAAAACCCTCAGCCTCAAATAAGGTATTTCTCATGAAGCAGTTGTTTAATTTAAAAATGGTTGAAGGTGGATCTGTGACAGGTCATTTAAATAAATTTAATACGATTGTCAGTCAATTGACTTCTGTAAATGTAAAATTTGATGAAGAAGTTAGAGCTCTCTTGATATTATGTTCATTGCCTGAAAGCTAGGATAGTTTGGTGATGGCAGTTAGTAACTCTATTTCTGGTTCAAATACCCTAAAATTTGATGATGTTGTTGGTGTTATTCTAAGTGAGGAAATTCATAAGAAAAGCTCAGGTGGATCCAAATCAGGCAGTGTTTTGAATGTAGAAAGCAGGGGCAAATCAAAGGAGAGAGGAAAAGGTTCTGGAGGTCATAGGAAGTCATGAGAAAAATCAAAGGACAAAAGATCCCAAACCAGAGGACAGAAGGATTGCTGGTACTGTAGAAAACTAGGTCATCTGAAGAAAGATTGCTGGTCTCAGAAGAACAAAGAAGGAGATAAACAAGAAGGCAATAAGGAAGCAAATGTGGTAAGCAATAAGTCTGAAGATGATGCTTTGATTCTTTTCCTAGATAATGCTAATGATTCATGGGTTTTAGATTCAGGGGCCTCATTTCATGCTACACCCAATAGAAGTTATTTCCTTGATTATGTCCAAGGGGATTTTGAGCTAGTTTATTTGAGAGATAACGAACCCTGTTAGATTGTTGGAATGGGAAGAATCAAGATTAAGTTGCAGAATGGGAATCATTGGCTACTACAAGAGGTAAGACATGTTCCAAGGCTTAATAGAAATTTAATTTTAGTAGGGCAGCTAACTAAACAAGGTTGCACTATTACATTTACTGATAAAAATTGGAAGGTTTCAAAAGGCGCCATAGTAGTAGCAAAAGGTGTGAAAGTAGGCACCTTATATCTTTGTACAGGTCATACTGTTCCTTCTACTTTAACTGTTATAGAGAAAAAATAAACAGGTTCAGGAACAGTTGCTGCAGGTTTGCAGGAAGAGACTGGAAAAGTTGTTGCAGGTTCTGAGACAACACTGTGGCATAACAAACTTGGGCATATGAGTGAAAAAGGTATGAAGGTACTTCATTCTAAGAAAGTTTTACCAGGTCTGAAATGTATTAATATAGATTTCTGTGAAAGTTGTGTGTATGGAAAATAAAAGAGAGTCAGTTTTCTCAAGGATGGGAAGCAAAAGAAAAATAAAAAGTTGGAGCTTGTGCATACAGATGTATGGGGACCAGCTTAGGTATCTTCTCTCGGTGGCTCTCGGTATTATGTTACATTCATAGATGATGCAACTAGGAAGGTCTAGATTTATTTCCTTAGACAGAAATCTGATGTATTTGAAACATTTAAGAAATGGAGAAGCTTGGTTGAAAATGAGACGGGTAAAAGATTAAAATGTCTCAGATCTGATAATGGCGGTGAGTATTGCAGTAAAGAATTTGAAGATTATTGTTCCTTTAATGGAATTTGTAGGTAGAAAACAGTCCAGGGACTCCACAGGAAAATGGAGTGGCTGAACGCATGAATAGGACAATAATGGAGCGTGCAAGGACCATGAGATTGCATGCTGGACTGCCTTTAAACATGTGGGCAAAGGCTGTCAACACTACAGTATATTTAATTAACAGAGGTCCTTCAGTTCGTTTGGGCTGTGGTATTCCAGAGGAAGCATGGACAGGCAAGAAGGTGAGTTATTCTTTTCTGAAAACCTTCAGCTGTGAAGCATTTACACATATAGATTCTGAAAATAGAACCAAGCTGGATGCGAAATTAAAAAAATGTACCTTCGTTGGATATGGCATTGATGAATTTGGTTATAGGCTTTGGGATTTTGAAAATCAAAAAATTGTGAGAAGCAGAGATGTTATATTCAATGAGAAGGTGTTGTACAAAGATCAGTTGCAGTAGCATGAGAAGAAAGAAAAGGATTATGTGGTGCTGGATGATACTCCAAATAGTGATGTTCCAGTGGTTCCTCATGCTCCACAACAGCAACCAGAAATACCACAAACTCCAGTGAATGTTAGACGGTCCACAAGGATAAGTAGACCTCCTGAAAGGTTTTCTCCCTCTTTGTATTCTATTTTGTTAACAGATGCTGGTGAACCAGAAGGGTATGATGAAGCTATGTAGGTGGATACATAGGTTCAGTGGGAGCTTACAATGAAAGAAGAACTGAACTCCTTGCTGAAAAATTAGACTTGGGAATTATATAAGTTACCTACAGGTAAAAAGGCTTTACCAAATAAATGGGTTTATGGGTTGAAATAGGAAGATGGAGGTAAGCAAAGATTTAAGGCCAGGTTAGTTGTAAAAGGATTTGCACAGCAAAAGGGCATTGATTTTGATGAGATATTTTCTCCGGTTGTCAAGATGACTTCTATTCGTACTGTTTTAAGTATTGTGGCTGCTGAAGATTTACATTTGGAACAGCTAGATGTTAAAACTGCCTTTCTCCATGGTGATTTGGAGGAGGAGATCTATATGGAATAGCCCCAAGGATTTGAGGTCAAAGGTAAGGAGAAACTAGTGTGCAGATTGAAGAAGAGTTTGTATGGCCTGAAACAAGCACCTCGGCAATGGTATTTGAAATTTGATAGTTTTATGGCTGAGCAAGGCTACAGCAGGTGTAATTCTGACCATTGTGTTTATTTTAAGAGGTTAGATAATGACAGTTACATTATTTTATGTTTATATGTTGATGACATGCTTGTAGCTGGGTCTAACATGGATCACATAAGAGAGTTAAAACAGCAGTTGGCACAGTCATTTAATATGAAGGATTTGGGGGCAGCAAAACAAATCCTTGGTATGAAAATTTGTAGAGATAGGCAAAACAGAAATTTAACTCTATCTCAGGCTGCTTATGTTGAAAAGGTGTTGTAGAGATTCCACATGGAGAATGCAAAAGCTGTCAGCACACCTTTGTCTAGTCATTTGAAATTGACTAAGGACATGTGTCCTAAGACACAAGAGGAGGAAGAGAAAATGTCCAAGGTACCATATGCTTCAGCTGTAGACAGTTTAATGTATGCCATGGTATGCACGCGACTAGATATTGCACATGCTATAGGAGTCGTTAGCTAGTATATGAGTCATCCCAGATCAGAGCATTGGACTGCAGTAAAATGGATTCTCAGGTATTTGAGAGGTACATCTAATAAACACCTATATTTTGGGGGCTCTAATACTATTTTAGCAGGCTATGTAGACTCAGATTTGGCAGGAGATATTGATACCAGGCGGAGTACTATAGGTTATGTCTTTACTGTAGGTGAAACAGCAGTGAGTTGGATTTCTAGGTTGCAAAAGGTGGTTGCTTTATCCACCACAGAGGCAGAATATGTAGCTGCAACAGAGGCAAGCAAAGAGATGATATGGCTGCAATCTTTCATGAATGAATTGGGCACACAACAGGTTAATAGTTATTTGTTTACGGATAGCCAGAGTGCCATACATCTTGCAAAAAATTTTGCCTTGCATTCACAGACCAAACATATACAGTTGAGGTATCACTTCATTCGGTCAGTGTTGGATGATAGATAGTTACAGCTGGCAAAGATACATATAGATGACAATCTAGCAGATATGTTTACAAAGGCAGTGATAAGGGAGAAGTTGAGCTCCTCTTCAGCTTTGGTTGGTCTTCTAGACTGAACACAACAAAACATAACAGCAGAGTCCAGGGTGCTTATTTCCAGTGGGAGCTACAGGGTTAGTGGTGTTATGATCAATCTCCAAGTGGGAGATGATATGGTGTGGAGTTTGATCAGTCTCCAAGTGGGAGATTGTTGTTATATGGAGCCTAATCAGACTCAGAGGTTAAATTTTCCCCACTTTTATTAGCGCGGTTACCCCCCAAATTCCTATGGGGTCAAGGGGCAATGCCCCTTGCAGGGGTTTGAGGGCAGCGCCCCCAAGACGGGGTCAAGGGGCAGCACCCCTTGCGGGGTCTAGGGGAAGCGCCCCTGGCGTGTTCCCTATCGCAATACAGGGCAGGGTCGAGGGGCAGCGCCCCCGTGGGGGCTCAGGGGCAACACCCTCGAAACCTCACACGATTTTTTATTATTTTATAAAGCACTAGGAGTTATTTTTTCATTGACCGACATAAGAAAACCCTATTTTTGTAACCGACAAAAATCTTGATAAAAAGCAGCTAAGGGTTAGGGTTTTGATATATTGTATTGTAGCATTTTGCAGCAGTATTGAGTTGCAGGGATTGCTGATTGTAATCAGTTTGATTTACTGGATAATAATATTAGATTCTCTGTTTGGTGGATGTAGCCCGAGTTTGGGTGAACCACATTAAAACTTGTCTCTCGCTGTTATTATTTCTATGTATTTCCATTCCTCTGTTTAATCTTTATTTGCATTTAATTGATATCTTCTTCTGGCTAACCCTAACAAGAAGATGACTAATACATATCCTATCTCGTGAAGGTTCATGTAATGTACAATTTGGAACTCAGAAGGCAACTTGACTTTTTCCACAACATCTATTTCCTTCTACCAGGTGATACTCTCCTTCCATTCTTGGAGTTGGAAATCTCCTTTCCTGGTTACACTCATAGTCATTCAAACTATGATCAGTGTATCATCAACAAATTATTATACATCATACTAAAATAATCTCAACAACATGTAATCTCATGTCTAATTCTAAGCATTAATCATAATCCATATAATCAATGATTTATCCTAACATTTTCCTAAATGACAAATCATTAATCTATGAATACTTATTCATTTAATCACATGAAAGTAAAAAGTTAAACATATTAAAAGCTTGGGGATGTAACATATCTCCCCCCATAAGAATCATCATCCCCGATGATTTAAAGTATCCAAAGTTTATAACATAAAAAGAGTTGTGTTCATCATAAATAAAATCTTAAAAGAGATGAGAGAATCTTTGATAATATCATCATAATTCTCCTAGGTGGCATTCTCTTCTGCATATTGGTCCCACTGGACGTTGCATTGAGTAATTTCTTTATTACACAAGCGTAGCTTACGTATGTCGAGCACCTTGTGGGCTCAATCACTACCACCCCTGGGTCCTTCACCTGTATGGCATTCCAATCAAGAATAGGAAAATGATTATCTCCTACAACATACTTTTTCAAATAAAAAACATGGAAAACATTATGCATCATGGCAAGAGCTGTCAATAGAGCAATCCTGTATGCAATTAGTTTGACCTCCTTGAGAATTTTGAAGGGACCCACATACCTAGGAGCTAGTTTGGATGTCTTTCAAAACTTAAAAGAACTCTTTTGTAGTTTAACTCTTAAGAGGACTTTCTCTCCTACTGATAAATATCTTGTGATGCACTTAGCATCTGCATAGATTTTATGTCTATCATTCACTTCTGCTAGCCTTTTCTCAATTAGATGGACCTATTCTTCCATTTCTAATAGCATTTCTATACCAAGGCTAATCTTATCTTCTAGCTTATCCCAACTTATAGGAGTTCAACACTTTCTTCCATATAATGCTTCAAATGGAGCCATCTTAATAGTGGAATGATAGGAATTATTGTAAGCAAATTCCACAAGAGGGAGATAATCTTCCCACTTGTATTGCTTGTCCATGCAATATATTCTCAATAGATCTTCCAACACTTGGTTTACTCTTTCTGTTTGGCCATCTATCTCAGGATGATAAGTTGAGCTTATGTTTACCTGAGTTCCAAGTGAAGAAAATAAGGTTTGTCAAAACCTTGATGTCATATGAGCATCGCTATCTGAGATAATCTTCTCAGGAATGCTGTGCATGATGAATACTTCTTGCACAAATTTGTGGGCTATGACTGATGCTCCATTTGTCAAATTACCAGGTATGAAATGTGCTACCTTGGTGAGTCTATCCACCACTACCAGAATAACATTGTGTCTATTTCTAGACAGAGGAAGTCCTTGCACAAAATCCATGCTAATGATCTGCCATTTCCATTCTAGAATCTCATGAGGGTATATAATTCCTGCCGGGTGATTATGTTCTACCTTCACCCTCTAGCATTCTAGAGATCCAGCTACAAACCTTGCAGCATCCCTCTTCACTCCTTTCCAGAAATATAATGGTTTTACATTAGTGATCAATTTCGTCACTCTAGGATGTCTTGAATAGGGTGTGAAATGAACCTCCCTCCACACGATATTCCTTAACTCCTTAGAGTTTGAAATGCACATTATTCCTTTAAACCTTAATAGTCCATCTAGTTCAATGTGGAATCCATCATACCTAGAATCATGAGGATTGTCCACAAGAGCTTGTTTTACCTTCTCATAATATTCATCTCCCTTGGACCTTTGAAATACTTGATTCCTAAAATCAGAATGTATGGAGATCATTGATGAGACATGTCTTCTCCTACTTAAGGCATCCGCCACTCAGTTTTCCTTTTCCTATATGTATCTAATCTCAAAATTGTAATCAGATATTAACTCCAACCATCCTCTCTGGCGAGCATTCATATGTGGTTGAGTAAAAAATATTTAAGCCCTTGATGGTTTATTTTTAATTCAAAAGGTTTCCCAAGCAAATAATGTCTCCACATTTGCAGTGCATGAATAATTGCTACCAACTCAAGATCATGAGGAGCATAATTTTGCTCATATGATTTCAACTTTTGGACTCATGCAATAACTTGTCCATCCTTGGCAACTACACCACCTAATCCTTCTCCTGAGGCATTGGTGATGACTACAAAATGACCTTCCAGGTTAGGTACCTTTAAAATAGGTGTCGTACTCAACTTTTCTTTTAGTTGGTCAAATGCCTCCTTGTATTTCTCTGACCAATCAAATATTTTACCTTTCCTTTGTAGAGAAGTAATAGGATAGGCAATTTTTGAAAAATTAGCCACAATTTTTTTTAATATCCCACTAGGCCCATGAAACTGTAGACTTCATGCACATTTTTTGGGCCTGGCCATTCCAAAATGGCTCTAATTTTTGTTGGATCCACATAAATTACCTTAGTCAAAATTATATGACCTAGATATTGTACTTCCTTTTGAAACAAAGTACACTTTGAGAGCTTGCCATACAATTTATGCTCTCTCAATCATTGGAGGACAATACGTAAATGCTGGAGGTGTTCCTCCTCATTTTTGGAGTAAATCAAAATATCATCAAGAAAAACAAGGACAAACTTGTCCAAACAATCTTTGAGCACACTGTTCATTAAGTTCATGAATGTTGCAAGGGCATTAATCCAAAGGGTAGGATAGTGAACTCATAGTGCCCATACCTCATTCTAAAGTTTATCTTATGAATATCCTCATCTTTTAACCTCAATTGATGGTATCCAGATCAAAGATTGATCTTTGAAAATATAGTTGCCCCTTGCATTTGATCAAAGAGATCATCAATAGGGGGCAATGGATACTTATTATTTATCGTTTCCTTGTTTAGCATATGATAATCTATGCATAGTCACAATGTGCCATCTTTCTTTTTAACAAAAATTGCTGGTGCTCCCTAGGGTGAGACACTAAGTCTTATCAATATTTTTTCTAGCAATTCCTGTAGCTGAGCCTTTAGCTCCATTAACTTTGTTGTGGTAATTCTATAAGGAGCTTTAGATATAGGTTTTGATCCTAGGATTATATCTATTGAAAAATCAAAAGCTCTCTTAGGAGGTAATCCTGATAGTTCATCTAAGAATACATCCTCAAAATCTCGAAGAAAGGAATACCTATCCATATTTGATCTCTCTTGATCTATGGATTCTCTTTCTTCAGCTCCTTGGAGATTTTTAGATTCATAATACATCAAATCATCTTGAAAAATAGACTCTTTGTGACCATCTATTTTCTCCATTTTGATAGTAAAGAGTTGACGCCCTTTTCTCTGGGCTCTCTTCATCTGTAGGGTAGATATTTGCCTTAGCTTGACTTCTCTAGTAGTGCCTTGCAAAAAAAACTCTATTCCCAAGTTCATCAAGGCTTTCTATTATTTTAGCAAAATAATCCACCTTAGCCCTATGCCTTCATAACCAATTTATTCCAAGGATGACATCATATGAGCCTAATGGGGCTACATAAAGGTTCATTTCAGTGGAAAAACTTGGGAGTTTAACCTTGGCCTCAAACAAACATTGTTCTACCTAAGCCCTTGTTTGATTAGCATATTCGACTGACTAGGTGTTTGCCATGTAACTAGATTTTCTAGAAATCTTATTTAAAACTTTTGGAGAAATAAAACATTTTGTAGCACCAGTATCTATCAAAACTAAAATTGGAATACCAAATAAAATACCTGTGGTTTCAATTGGAGTAATTTGATACTCCACTTGTTGATTATCCAAGGCTACATGTATCCGCTATTGGAAGGCTGCCTATTGCGAGGGTAAAGAATTTCCTCGTGGTTGAGTCCCTTGTGTTTTATCAGGGCAAGGATTGGCATAATGGTCACTACCACATGAATAACACCCTCCCACAGGTTTGAGGCTTTCCTGAATTATCTCCATTTTTCTTGGAGTTATTATTGTTTTTATTATCGCCCTTGGATTCATTTTGATTATCCTTGAATCCTTTATCACCTTTCTTTTTGGTATTCTGCTTATTGCCCTTTTTCTTCAATGACTAGGCGAATTGTGACCAACTAAACTTTTTATGGTTCCTTTCCTGGTATGTAGACATGGATTTCAACTTTTGTTCCTATTTAATAGATTTCTCATAAACTTGGTCCATTGTAGTGGGACCATGCACATCTACTTCATCTCCAATTTGGGAATTCAAGTCCATGATGAACTTTTGGATGCGAAATCTCTCATCCTACTGATATTGGGGAACATATTTAAGGAGATGAGTGAATTTCTCCTAGTACTCATTCACAGATGAGTCATCCTGTCTTAGGTTTTGGAAGTCTATAAGCTTTTGATCAAAATACAATTGTGGAAACCATATTTTCCTGAAGAGTTCCACAAACCTTTCCCAAGTTAGACTCAAGGAGCTCAGTCTTAGCTCCATCAAGTCTTGTTCATCCATCAAGTGGATGCTTCACCGACCAATTGGTATGCTCCCCATATTGCTTTGGTTATTTAAGAGTAGTTTCTTATTTCAAACTATTTCTCCATTTCTGTAAGCCATGCCTCCGCGACATCTCCAATTACAGTCCCATCAAATTTGGGAGGTGTAATATTTTTCATATCTTTGGATAACTCTATAGCCAAGTGGCTCCTTTTATCCTCATCTTGTCACATTTCAGATTTATTCTCTCCACATCCACTTTGGGTGGTGTTTTCATGACATTCCTCGTCTTTACCCTTGTGGAAGGCTTCCTACCTGGGTCCATTCTAATCCCTGACCTCTTTCTCTAAATTTCCAATTCTTGCCCTCATCTCATGGAGCATAGCAAGGATCTGGTCAAGTTTTGAATCAGAGTGGCCAGAAGGTTGCCCTTCCTCTTGGCTACCCCCAGTGCTAGTTTCTATTTGAACCATGCTACAATCTACTTCTCCTAAAGTTTGCATATTAAGTATTCAATTAGTTTTTCATACTATTGAATCCATTAATAAACATAAATCTATTCTCATTTATGCAATCTTAAACAAGAAAGGAAAAACTTTACCAAAATTTCAAAATTGTACTATAGTATCCATGGATCGCATAATATCCATCATTTATTACAAATTTTGACATCTTACAACTACAAGTCACTTTCAAGAAGGGAGATCTTCCTAGGTTTATCGTCATCCTTGAGGTTTACCAAATTAGACTTGGGAGGTGGATGTACTTGCAGGTACTCATCAATGACCTCTTGAGTGATAATAAGAGCATTAGGACCACTTCCAAATGGTAAGTCCTTAGGCATAGAGGGTTAAACTGATTCATTCTTAGAGATAGGAACAATAGCCTTAACTGCTTTGTCCTTCTTTTCCTTCTCCTGTTTGATGTGTTTAATAGCATCAACAAAGGTTTCAATATCAGATAACCATGTGCCTTCTAGGTGACTAGTTTGGCCTAGGCTTTTCATTTTTGAGGCTCGCTCCCTCATAGCCTTTAGGTAACATCGATTTCCCATTACCTTCTTCCTTGGTGTCATTCTTGTTCTTACCATTCTAGCAAAAGAACATCCAAAAATTAGTAACTATTAATGCCCGAGGAAGATTTCATGCAGTGAGCTCATAGGTCCATGTATTGAACCTAGTAGCTTTGATAGCATATGTAACATGTCATCTCATATTACCCAGATTAACATTCCCAATTTACTATCAAGTAAATAATAATCATCATCATAATCTTTTTTTAACAGTAATCATTTGTAAAATCATTATATAAAAACCATATCTTTTCTGAATAATTTAAAACTAAAAATTTGCAATATATTCAAAGATAGCATTCTAGTGAGTTCCTTCACTTTACAATCATAATGTTTTTGCTCATTATAATAATCATAAATTTACACATAATTTGACTGTCAAGTCATATAAATAGAATATACTGCATCTGGAGTTTTGATATATGTCTTCATAAGTATTGGCTTGTCATCTGCTTGGGAAGGAGAGCATCACCCAAGTGCTTTTCCTCCAACCACAAACCAGTAGTCCCCCGCACAACTTCCTTCATGGAAGTGGCCCTACCCTTCATGAAGGAAATAGATATAAAGAACTATTAGGTTTGCCATATGAGTTTCTAGTGTTGTGTCCTACATAATCCATCATCGTCATACAACTATAGATCCCCTCTAACTATGTATGACACTACTCGATGGTTATGCCATATGGAACACAGTGGACTAACTAATGCATGTAGATATGGATGCATTACTTTGGCCAAAGATACAATATAAATAAATGTTTCAAAATGAACATAGTCGATTATTCACACACTTCTAACTTGACTTAGAAGCTATCTCATCCTACAGTGATTTTAGTTTGACATATTCTAGTCATGGGATGACTTAATTAAACCTCCCTTTTTATCCATCTACCTTGGACTTCTAACTCTGATTTCTGGAGTACATTACCAAAGGTTTCTTGTCGCATCTGTTGTTGGCAAGAGACACTATATGGATTCATGATTGTTGTCATTGATGGCAACAAAGTTCATCCCACACATTCGCAAGACATGGTGTGTCTCTACCGGAAGTTAGAGTGAAGAATGTGGTGATCCGGTAAACAAGAACAGAGCATGTGGCAAGGTCCAACAGACAGGTCCGGATCTCTTAGAGGAAGTATCTTGGTGAAGTGTGGATTTGGGAAAGTCAAGAGGACTACCTTGAGTGATAGATTCCAAGGATTTAGCCTCCGGTGATAGATGAGGAAAAAGATATGAATACTTGAGTACTGGGTTCCTGAGTGACAGTATGAACAGAGGAAGAACTGACTGGTAGAACATTAGACATTATTCCGGATGTGTTACTGATGATGGAAAAGGTTCTTAAGGCATAAGTTATGTTTGGCCTACATGATTGATGACTTCTACAAGTATATGCTTGATCCGCATTACTTGATGTGCAAGGATTCAGCCAACAAATCAGAGTTTGTGAAAAGATTGACTATTCCGGGTGCCGACTAGAAAGGTGATGAAATCACTTGTGCGGATATATATACAAGATGGATTTAGTTGTGAGAGGTGTTGTTGTTGTTGTGATGTGCGAATAAAAGCAGAAAAGCAGAGCAGAATCAGTAAGGAAGGTCTAGTATGTGAAAAAAAGTAGCTTAAAGAAGAGGAAAGATGAAGTGCAGCAGATCAGTGTATTGAGCCTAACTAGAACTGAACTCCAGCATATGTAGATGCTCCCAAATCAGTTCAAGTATTGTATAACACTCCTTTTGTAGACAGTGAGTCTCTTGTAGGCAGTGTGCCTCTTGTGAGCAGTGTGCTCGGGCAGTGAGCCCTAATTAGCAAGTGCCATTTTGTTTTTCTATTCTTCTAACAGAAAATACAATCTTGGGTTAATCACCCCATGGTTTTCTCCCTTAATAGGGTTTCCATGTCAAAAATATTGTGTCTTGTGTATTTCCATTTCATGGTTATGTTTGCTTGTTTGAATTAATATTACATTGATTATCAATAAAGTTTAGAAAGCAGAAATAATTAGGATAACTGATTCACCCCCCCTCTCAGTTATCAACATTGGTATCAGAGCTAAGTTCCTCCTAACAGAGTTTAACAGCTTGAGGAAGATCTGGGAATTCAAATGGATGCATATGGTTTAAAGGAGCAACTCAAGACTACCCTTGAAGATCTTGAGCAGTCAAACTCTGAAGTCAATGAATTAAAGGAAAGACTCAAACAGGCTAATGATTTCATGAGAGAACTAAAAGACAAATTAAGTCTCTCTATGAAAAAGAGAAAGGAGCTGCTTCAGCAATTAGCAAGACAAGGTGAAGCAAATGATGCAAATGAAGAGCTGAATGAGAAAACCAAGTTATGTAAAAAATTATCAAAAGAAATCATTATGGTAAGACATGAAATGGAATCAGGAGTTATGAAGTTTACCCAAGAAGTTGAAGAGAAAAGAAAAACTGAAGACAATCTAAGACAATCTCTCAAAGAGAAATCAGAAGATTGCCACCAGATGAATAGAATTATCAGACATCTTGAATCTGATCTTGAAGATGCTAAAGAAAATGAAGAAAAACTTGAGGATCAAATTGTCTCTCTCAAAAGGGATCTTCAAACAGCAAATGAATATAAGGAGAAATTCAAGATAAGTTCTACTCAACTTGAAGTTCTTCTTGGAAGTCAAAAGAGGGTAGATGACAAGTGTGGTTTGGGATATGAGAAAGGAGAAAGCTCTGGATCCGGTCAGAAGAATTTTGGATCAGAAAATCCAAGGAACAAGCCTAGAAGACCTCCACTAAGATAGCCCAATGCTCAAAGATATCCATCCTTCAATGGATACTGCCATAGCTGCAATCACTTTGGTCACAAAGCTAGGGTATGTGCAGGATCATCGTGGGCCAAACAATGGCAATAGGAAAAAAACACGTTTTTACTTAGCCAAATTTGCAACTTGGCAAAGTTTGACTTTGAAACGGATATCCGTTTTCAAAAAAAAATTGGGAAAAAGGCTTTTTACTACTAGTCATCAGTTTTCCACAGTCCATGATGTTGAGTTTGAAATGCTTCTAGATTTGACTGTGTATTATTATTTTCGTCAACATTTCGAATCACACACAGTGATCCATCATCAGGGGAAAGATAGCAAGCAAGAGAAGAGAGAACATGAATGACAGTATGCAAACTTAAGACCACTTAAAAGGAGTGAGAGAGATGTGAGGCAGAAACCAAGATCAATTAAGGGAGAAGGATAGCTTCCTATTAAACCTAGTGAAGTGAGGGACGAAGAGGAGTGGGGGACATCTAGGCACACTAAGACAAAACAAACAAAGAAAGACTAACTAGGATGAGAGGAAGACCCAAGTAAAGAAATTAAAAAAAGCAAACATAAGAGCAAGGCCACAAATTAGAAGGGAGCAAAAAGAGGAATAACTATAATAAAATCAACCATAAAGAACAAACCAAGGATGAAAGAGATAAGATAATTGATAATTAAATAAATAATAAAAAAGGGGGCGACAACTGAAGAGGTTAAAATGTGAGGGATAGATTGGGAAAAGCTACATATAAAGAACAAGAGAGGGCTCCAAGTTAAAAGAGAGAGAGGGGTGAACTATGAAGGCAAAGGAGGGGGGGCTAACAAAAAAGAAAGGTAAGCCAATAACTATCCAAAGGAGGAAAGAAACTAACTGGGAGAAAGCATAAGAGAGAAGAGTAAATCATAAAAGGGAAGACAAGCTACAACGACCAAATAATATATATAAATATATATTCACAACAAACTCCAAGCCACAAACGGAGCACCAGGGGGTAACAAGAAATGAAGGATATGGTTAAAAACCTAGAAATTAAAGAGGAGGGAGAAGGGGGCAACGAGATCCAGAGGTTGGAGACGGGAGGTTAAGCTAGGGGACAAGAGTATGAGAAATAAAAAGGTGAGAACGGGCCAAGGAGGGTAAAGAGGAGGGAGGACAAGGAGCAAAGGGAAAGGGGGGAGAGGAAAAGGGGATAAGATGAGGGCAAAAGAGGAGGGGCAAAGACTCAATCCCACAAAAGGGGACAAGGAGGGGACAGAGGGGGGGCGGGGGCAAGAACCGGTAAAGAGGGGAAAAAAGGACAAAGATAGGAGAAGGGAGAGGGGAGATAACAAGATCAAGTCAGGAAAGAGAGGGGAGGGGTAAGAGGGGAGGATGGGGAAGAGAAATCGACTAAGAGTGAAGGAAATCATGATGGGGTAAGAGGGGAGGCTTTTTACTCTTTTTGAAAATACACCTCTTAAATCTTGGATCTCCCATCAATATATGAACCTCCTTAAAGACCGTTTCTAGTGAATGAGGAGGGCAAATTAACATTGGTAGCTTCTTTACACATTGATCCATAAGGATTTGTTAAACACTAAGAATCATCACTAATGAATTACTCAAATAATCAATAATAAAATATTCAATTTTGTTCATCAGGTGAAATAATCACTTTTCTAGACTATGTTCCAATATTTCGAGGATAGGAATGGTGGGGCAGTAGGGGTTGTGTTTTGGGGCATTTTGGATTTCATGCCCTAAATTTCTTTGTGCAATCCTTCATATAATTTGATTCATGATACATGGTTTGAGAATGATACACATGATATACCCTTACCCTCTAGTGATAAAATTATGAATGATACTTTATGTGGTGAAGCTACACCTTCGTTAATCCTTCATGACATTGTTATTCCTTGTGATGATGATGTCCTTTATGTGATATGTTAGGACATAATGCAAAGTTAACATGGCATGAACTCTCTTGGAAGGGTAAGCATGGACTATAAGAACATTGAACTAGTTGGATCTGTTAAGCTCGCCATTTATAAAAGAACCTTTTAAAAAGTTAACCTTAATTAGGTAAGGTTATGTTTCAGTGTGGTTGTTTGTGCAACAATGTGTAAATTAATGTTACTGAAGGATAAATCTAACTATAATATACTAACATTTTAATAACCATGAGAGCTGGGACTAACAATTAGACTAAAAACTTGACAAACAATACAACTTGGACACATGTAGGACTTGGAAAATGGAAAAGAATATAATTAAATGTGGAAAACAATGAAAAAGTGGTATTAGTTGCACCTATATAGAGAAGTGGTTTAGAGGTTGGTTAGGGGAATTATTTAGGGTTTAGAGGTTTAGGGTTGCTTGGGTTTAGGGGTTTAGGGTTTACAGTTTAAAGAGAGATAGAGAGAGGGGACTGATAGAGTTCGGGAGAGATAGAGGAGAAAAAGGGCAGAGATAGGAGATATAGAGTGAGAGACATGTCCAAAGACATAGAGAGAGAGAGAGAGAGAGAGAGAGAGAGAGGTAGAGGGATGATAGAGATAGGGAGATAGAGGTTTAGGGTTGCTTGGGTTTAGGGGCATTATTTAGGGTTTAGGGTTTATGGTTTTGGGTTAGGGGTTAAGGTTTAGAGGTTTAGGGTTTAGGGTTTAGAGAGAGATAAAGGACCAATAGGGAGATATAGAGGAGTCTGAGGGGAGAGATATGGATATAAAGAGTGAGGGACATGGCAAGAGACATAGGGAGAGAGATTGAGAGGTAGAGGGACAAAGTTGATAGGGAGATAGGGGAGAGATAGGGAGATAGTGGTTTATGGTTACTTGGGTTTAGGGTTTAGGGGTTTGGGGTTTAGGGTTTCTCAGGTTTAGGGGTTAGGGGTTAGGGTTTAGGGGCATTATAATATAGGGTTTAGGATTTATTGTTTAGGGGTTAGGGGTTAGGTTTAAAGGTTTAGGGTTTATAGAGAGAGAGGAATGATAGGGAGATATAGAGGAGTCTAAGGGGAGAGATAGGGAGATAGAGAGTGAGGGACATGGCTAGAGACATAGGGAGAGAGATTGAGAGGTAGAGGGACACAGGTGGTAGGGAGATAGGGGAGAGATAGGGAGATAGTGGTTTAGGGTTACTTGGGTTTAGGGTTTAGGGGTTTGGGGTTTAAGGTTTAGGGGTTTAGGGTTTCTCAGGTTTAGGGGTCAGGGGTTAGGGTTTAGGGGCATTATTTAGGGTTTAGGATTTAAATTGTTTAGGGGTTAGGGGTTAGGTTTAGAGGTTTAGGGTTTTGGATTTAGGGTTTATAGAGAGAGGAATTATAGGGAGATAGAGAGAGGAGATGGAGGAGAGACATAAGGAGATAGAGAGTGAGGCACATGGCCAGGGACATAGGGAGAGAGATCAAGAGAGGTAGAGGGATGATAGAGATAGGGAGATAGGGGAGATATAGGGAGATATAGGTTTAGAGTTGATTGGATTTAGGGTGTACCTGGGTTTAGGGTTTCTCAGTTTTGGAGATAGCTAGATAGAAAGAGAGAGTAGATAGATAGGGAGAGATAGAGGTGACAAAGGGGAGAGATAGGGAGATAGAGAGTGAGCGATATGTCTAGAGAAATAGGGAGAAGGATTGAGAGGTAGAAGGATGATAGAGATAGGGAGATAAGGGAGAGATAGGAGATAGAGTTTAGGGTTGCTCATGTTTAGGGTTTAGGGGTTAAGGTTTAGAGGTTTAGGGTTTAGTGTTTAGAGAGAGAGGACCAATAGGGAGATATAGAGTGAGGGACATGGCTAAAGCATAGGGAGAGAGATTGAGAGGTAGAGGAATGATAGTGATGGGGAGATGGTGAGATAGGGAGATGGAGAGATAGAGGTTTAGGGTTTCTTGGGTTTAGTGTTTAGGATTTAGGGGTTTATGGTTTCTCAAGTTTAGGGTTTAGGGGTTAGGAAATAGGGGTTAGGGGTTAGGGGTTAGGTTTAATCATGCATCCCAGTCATTCCTCTATCATTCCTATATATCCTATCTCTCCCCTCTATCTTTCCCTCTCCCTTATCGACGAAGCAAATGGAAACAAGAAAACTAAGACTCCCTTTCTCAGGTTTAGGGTTTAGGGCTTAAGGGAATTATTTAGGGCTTATGGTTTAGGGGTTAGGGTTTAGTATTTGGAAGAATTATTTAGGGTTACTTGGGTTTAGGGTTTAGGGGCATTATTTAGGGTTTACGGTTGTATGTCAAAAGTAGTCTCTCTCTCTCTCTATCTGTAAACCCTAAATAATGGCCCTAATCCCTAACCCCTAACCCGCATCTACCTCTCTCCTATATCTACCTCTCTCCTGTATCTATTCAAAAGTGCCTTTAAAATACTATGAGATACCTTAGTATAAGTAAATCACATAAAAATCAAATATATATATCATCATAATCCTATATAAATTTTGATAGTATTTTATAGCTAAAATGCCTAAATATCATCATAATCCTTTATAAATTCGCTTGTATTTTATAGCTAAAATACCTAAATATCATCATAACCCTTTATAAATTTGCTTTATTTTATAGCTAAAATGCCTAAATACTTAAAATGCTAAAAATGCTAAAATAATAAAATAAAAAACAATGAATACAATAGGGAAAAAGAAAACGGATATCTGTTTTGGAAATGGATATCCATTTTGGAGAACATAAAAAGAAAAAAAAGACTTCGTTTTTGCAATCCTGCGGCTTGCAAAACGCAGTCTCATCTTCAAAGAATGGATATTAGAGCTAAGGAATGGATATCCGATCCAAAGAGGTAAGATTTCGTGCATTTTTTTTGTTTGTTTTGTATATTCAAGCAATTTTTTTGGTTTTTATGCTAAGTGGGTATGTTTTATAATTTAATTAGGTAAAATAGATGCACAAAATGAAAACCCAAACCCTCCACCACCAAACCCTCCCCCTCCAACAATAGAAGAGAATATTCAAAGAAATATTGATCATATAAGTAGGATCATAGAAATGTATGGCCGCCACCCTTGATTGTCTATAATGACATTGAATTTAGAGGGAATCATTAATCATATTCAAACCTTGTCAACCCAACACGAATCATTTAGGCAATGGCGAGAAGCCAAGAAGGTCGAATATGCTAACGGTTTGTCATATGAGGAAGTCAAAGATTTAGAGATTACAAAAACTATGTTAGCCCAACACTTTGTAAATCCTAAAACTGGATTGCATGTTGATGTCCGTAAGCCCAAATTTTCAATCAAATGGTGTATTCATGAGGGCATTAGTCAAAACTTTTGGGATCGTTGGTGGATGGTTTTTGATAAACCACCCAACAACAATTTAGATGTGCCTTTGTATTTCCTCTGTTAACTCTATGCAGAGTTCGTCATGGGTCAACATGTTAATTATTTTGATTTTAGAGAGTTTCAAGGAGTGGGTAGAGGAATGCCTCAAGATAGACCTGGGGCAATTAGACAAGTACAAGGTCCCTATATTCCCCCTCCTACTATCCCTTCTCCACCCCCAATGCAGCACCTAGACGTTGTTGCAAATGCAACACAACAGGGCCTTAGTACCATACACTCTTTGATCGAGCATTTTCTTATATAGACATCTCAGTTTGCACAAGCATATGATGAAGGTGATGATATTGGATCACCTGGTACTACTAGACCATCGTCGTCCAGACATGTATGTGTGCCCCATCATTGCATTTCTTTCAATCATTTATGCTTGGGTCCTATTATGGAGAGTAGTGAGCCACCATTGAACACATCAGAGTATGATCTCCATTCACGAGATGAGGTAATGGGGTCCAAAACTCAAGCTAAGGGTCAGGGACAAGTGTAGAAGCTACCAAATCAGTAAACAATAGAGAAGGAGAAATGCATGAGCAATCTTTTATGTAGGTAAAATTTAAAGTTAAATTTTATGATCTATTCCATTTGAATATATAAACAACTTTATTAGTACTAATGTATCTAAGTGGGATAACAGTTGATGACAGAGGAGGAGTTGACAGAAGTTCATCATGGAACTTTGTCTGCCATCCAATTTGGCTTGGACTTGCCGGTATAATTTGTTGTACACATCAACTTTTTTTTATGCATTTATTTCTTTGTGAGTAATTATATATTAATTTATATCTTGATGTTAATTTTATTTTATAGTTAATCGAAAATGTGAATGATGTGGCATCTTTGCCAATAGTCTTTTCTCGAACTCCTGATCGACCCAAGGGACTATCATTTGCAGAACGACTTTTTCAACGCCAACAAAGGGTGGAGGTAATTTGATTGAATTGTACTTTAATTGCTAATTTAGAAAACTTAAATATTTGAGTATAGTCATTTAGAGTCTTACATTCTTGTCCTTCTTAATTGATGCAGGAGGCCTCGATGGTGGTATGTGCTTGTTTTCTAGTAGATAAGTTTTTGTGTAGTGCATTTCCTATTTTAAATTTATGCATTTTTTATTTTGTTTAATAATTATATATTAATTTATTTCAATGTTACTTTGCTTTTATGTAGTCTATTGAGAATGTGAGTGATGTGCCACCTTTGCCATCATGCTTCACTAGGACACCTGATCGTCTTAAGAGAAAATTATTTGCAGAACGATTGTTCGAACAACAACATAGAGTCAAGGTAATTGAATTGAATTTTTCTAAATAATTGATAGTTTATCTAGCGGTCTTATAGTTGATTGTAGTGATTTAGATGTATGTTAATAAATGAAAGTTCGTAATTGTAGTAGATAAGAATCTATTACTTATTTTTATTTACCATTGAAGAGATTAATCAAATTTGTGTTTTGACTTGTCAATGCAGGAAACTTCACCTCCATCAATTACTAGACATTTTTGTACAAAGAGGACACTTTTTCAGGATCCATCACAGATTGAGGGTCAAGTGGATTTGTAGTATTTGATGTAGCTATTTGGCATGTAGATTGTATATTGATTTTGAGACATGGCATATGCCACATTTTGTAAAAAATATTTTGAGTTGGCATATTTGCCAAATTTTTGTATATGTCTACCATTAGGGACTAGATTTTAATGTATATACACCTTGATATACAATATAATTTAAATTCCTTATGTGCAAGTCATGATACTTCGCATGATTGCATACATTATGATGATAGTTCTTTAGTCCATTGATGATATGTTTAGCATTGAGAATGGTTTTAGATCAAGAGAATGGTTTTAGATCAATAGAATCAATAGAATCAATATGAAAAAATTCCTTATATATGCCCTAATCAAATAAGGTCATGATAAACCATTTCATCATGTATTTAGTCTTCATCTCGTCAAATTTTGTAAATATGTCAAAGTTGTCATATGAAAAATGTAAAAAAAATGCAAAAGATGGAAGATGAATAGTCAAGTACTCAAGAATCAGTTGGAGACTATTGGTTTCCCTCAAATCATGTATAAATATGTATAAACCTTCGTGGAAAAGGCATTGGAGATGTATTGAAAACATTTTGAAGATGAATTGAAGATATGTTTGAATGAAATTAATGTCAAGAAACTCTATGTCAAAGGACACTGGGGGCACATTATAGACATAAAAAACTTACATCTTGGGGGGAGGTACCAATAAGGCCAATAAGGATACTATTTCAGTTGGGTGTGTGTGTGTGTGTATGCAAATCCCATTTATGGCCGAGAAGCTCTCTATTTACTATTATTCAACTCTCGTTGATAGGAGGTTGGCTCTACAACTATTGCAATTTGTGTATGAAACCTAGATGCCTATGAGATCATATATATATATATATATATATATATATATATATATATGTATGTATGTATGTATGTATGTATGTATGTAAATCCTACAAGACAGTCATTCATGAAATTACTATGCAAAGAGGGTTTATAAGTTGCATTAGGGTTTATGACTATCCTAAAACAACATCGTGTATATGCTCATAAAAGCCATCAAACTCTGAGAATAAACTCGTCATTAGATAAAGAGTGGAAGGATAAAGTCACATTCTCAAAAACCTATTAAAATCACATGTCTCCTCTTATGAAAACTAGGGTCTTTGCCGATACATTGTTCTGTAAGAGCAAAGTCACTTAAGATCCTAAGAGCAAAAACCTTTCCAGGTGCCATATTTTTTGTTCTGCTCATCGTGGGGTCAAACGGACTGCGCCAATGTGTCGAGGTGGGCGGGTAAATGCTAAGGGAGGTCTCATTTTGTGTGCCAAGCATCCCAGTCATTCCGGGCAAGAGGCTACGGGCAAAGTCCCTTAAGATCCCTGAGACCAAAAAACTGCCAAACTTTGACCGGGCAGTTCTCAGAATTTGTGACAGTTGGGAATATTCTGTTTGGACCTACAGGTGCATGTGACATCCTTCCACAATAACCTCTCTCATTTTTGGTCAACTCCATTCCGTTTGACCGTGCCGAAATCAAACACATTGTTGTAAAATGCTTCAATTTGATGCAGTGGAAAGGTGTTAGGTGCGACATTTTTCATTCCATAGCTTGTGCAGTTGAACGGACTTCGCCAACGCGTTGGGGTGGGTAGGTAAATGCTAGTGGAGGTCTCATTTTGTGTGCCAAGTGTCCCAGTCATTCCGGGCAAGAGGCTACCAACAAAGTCCCTTAAGATCCCTGAGACCAAAAAACTGCCAAACTTTGACGGAGCAGTTCTCAAAATTTGTGATAGTTGGGATTATTCTGTTTGGACCTACAGGTGCACATGGCATCCGTCCACAATAACCTCTCTCATTTTTAGTCAACTCCATTCCGTTTGACTGTGCCAAAATCAAACACATTGTTGCAAAATGCTTCAATTTGATGCAGTGGAAAGGTGCTAGGTGCGACATTTTTCATTCCATAGCTCGTTGGGTCAAACAGATTGCGCCAACACGTCGAGGTGGGCAGGTAAATGCTAGTAGAGGTCTCATTTTGTGCGCCAAGCATCCCAGTCATTCCGGGCAAGAGGCTACCAGCAAAGTCCCTTAAGATCCCTGAGACCAAAAAACTACCAAACTTTGACAGGGTAGTTCTCAGAATTCGTGACAGTTGGGAATGTTCTGTTTGGACCTATAGTTGCATGTGGCATCCTTCCACAATAACCTCTCTCATTTTTGGTCAACTCCATTCCATTTGACCGTGCCAAAATCAAACGCATTGTTGCAAAATGCTTCAATTTGATGCAGTGGAAAGGTGCTTGGTGCGACATTTTTCATTCCATAGCTCGTGGGGTCGAACGAACTGCTTCAACATGTCGGGGTGGGTGGGTAAATGCTAGTGGAGGTCTCATTTTGTGCACCAAGCATCCTAGTCATTCCGGGCAAGATGCTACCGGTAAAGTCCCTTAAGATCCCTGAGACCAAAAACCTGCCAAACTTTGATGGGGCAGTTATCAGAATTCGTGACAGTTGGGAATGTTCTATTTGGACCTACAGGTGTACGTGGCATCCATCCACAATAACCTCTCTTATTTTTGGTCATCTCCATTCCATTTGACCGTGCCGATATCAAACGCATTGTTGCAAAATACTTCAATTTGATGCAATGGAAAGGTGCTAGGTGCGACATTTTTCATTCCATAGCTCGTGGGGTCGAACGGACTATGCCAACGCGTCGGGGTGGCCGGGTAAATGCTAGTGGAGGTCTCGTTTCATGCACTAAGCGTCCCAGTCGTTCCGAGCTGTAAGCTACCGATAAAGTCAAAAGTTGCTAGGATTAAAATTTTGCATTCCACAGGTCCTAGGGCTAAACGGTTTGCTCCAACACATCGGGGTGGGCGAGTAAATGCTAGGGGAGGTCTTGTTTTGTGTGCAAAGCATCCCAGTCCTTCCGAGTTGTAAGCTACCAGTAAAGTCAAAAGTTGCTAGGATTGAAATTTTGTATTCCACAGGTCCTGGGGCCAAATGGTTTGTGCCAACATGTCGAGGTGGGTGAGTAAATGCTAGGGGAGGTCTCGTTTTGTGTGCAAAGCATCCTAGTCCTTTCAAGCTGTAAGCTACCGGCAAAGTGACCGGTAGCTTAGAGCTCAGAAGGACTGGGATGCTTTGCACACAAAATGAGACCTCCCCTAGCATTTACTCGCCCACCCTGACATGTTGGCACAAACCGTTCGGCTCCAGGACCTGTGGAATGCAAAATTTCAATCCTAGCAACTTTTGACTTTGTTGGTAGCTTACAGCTCAGAATGACTGGGACGCTTGGCGCACGAAAGGAAACCTCCAATTGCATTTACCCATCCACCCCGACGCGTTGGCGCAGTCCGTTCAACCCCATGAGCTATGGAATGAAAAATGTCACACCTAGCACCTTTCCACTCCATCAAATTGAAGCATTTTGTAACAATGCGTTTGATTTCGGCACGGTCAAATGGAATGGAGTTGACCAAAAATGAGAGAGGTTATTGTGGATGGACGCCACATGCACCTATAGGTCCAAACAAAACATTCCCAGCTATCACAAATTCTGAGAACTGCTCCGTCAAAGTTTGGCAGTTTTTTGGTCTCAGGGATCTTAAGGGACTTTGTCGGTAGCCTCTTGCCCGAAATGATTGGGATGCTTGGTGCACAAAACGAGACCTCCACTAGCATTTACCCGCCCACCCCGACGTGTTGACATAGTCTGTTCGACCCCACGAGCTATGGAATGAAACATGTTGCACCTAGCACCTTTCCACTGCATCAAATTGAAGCATTTTGCAACAATGCGTTTAATTTCGGCACGGTCAAATGGAATGGAGTTGACCAAAAACAAGAGAGGTTATTGTGGACGGATGTCACATGCACCTGTAGGTCTAAATAGAACATTCCCAACTATCACGAATTTTGAGAACTGCCCCGTCAAAGTTTGGTAATTTTTTGGTCTCAGGGATCTTAAGGGACTTTGTCAGTAGCCTCTTGCCCGGAATGACTGGGATGCTTGGCACACAAAAAGAGACCTCCACTAGCATTTACCTATCCACCCCGACGCGTTGGCGCAGTCCGTTCGACCCCATGAGCTATGGAATGAAAAATGTCGCACCTAACACCTTTCCGCTACATCAAATTGAAGCATTTTGCAACAATGCGTTTGATTTTGCTACGGTCAAACGGAATGGAGTTGACCAAAAACGAGAGAGGTTATTGTGGACAGATGCCACATGCACCTGTAGGTCCAAACAGAACATTCCCAACTATCACGAATTCTGAGAATTACCTCATCAAAGTTTGGTAGTTTTTTGTTCTCATGAATCTTAAGGGACTTTGCCGGTAGCCTCTTGCCCGGAATGACTAGGATGCTTGGCGCACAAAATGAGACCTCCACTAGCATTTACCCGCCACCCCGACGTGTTGGCACGGTCCATTCGACCCCACGAGCTATGGAATGAAAAATGTCGCACCTAGCACCTTTCCACTGCATCAAATTGAAGTATTTTGCAACAATGCGTTTGATTTCGGCACAGTCAAATGGAATGAAGTTGACCAAAAATGAGAGAGGCTATTGTGAAAGGATGCCACATGCACCTATAGGTCCAAATAGAACATTCCCAACTATCACGAATTCCAAGAACTGCCCCGTCAATGTTTGGCAGTTTTTTGGTCTCAGGGATCTTAAGGGACTTTACCGGTAGCATATTGCCCGGAATGATTGGGATGCTTGGCGCACAAAACGAGACCTCCACTAGCATTTATCCACCCACCCTGACGTGTTGGCGCAGTCCGTTCGACCCCACGAGCTATGGAATGAAAAATGTCGCACCTAGCACCTTTCCACTGCATCAAATTGAAGCATTTTGCAACAATGCGTTTGATTTCGGCATGGTTAAATAGAATGGAGTTGACCAAAAATGAGAGAGGTTATTGTGGACGGATGCCACATACACCTGTAGGTCAAAACAGAACATTCCCAACTGTCACAAATTCTAAGAATTGCCCCATCAAAGTTTGGCAATTTTTTGGTCTCAGGGATCTTAAGGGACTTTACCGGTAGCCTCTTGCCCGCAATGACTGGGACGCTTAGCGCACAAAATAAGACCTCCACTAGCATTTACCCACCCACCCCAACGCGTTGGTGCAGTCTGTTCGACCCCACGATGAGCAGAACAAAAAATATTGTTCCAGTTGACACATTCTCAATCATTGACATGGATGATATCTTAGTACCATTCCTTTAGGCACAATATGAGCTTCCAATGGAAGGTGCAATTGTGAGGTTAGAGATGATGAAAAGTGTGCCTCATTCATAGTCATGTTTTACTTGTCTTCAATGATGATTCCTTGATTCAACTTATTCCTTTGATAATACATTTTAACCTCCTTGTGAAAGTGCACTTTCAAGGTTGCTTGAGCAAGAGCTAACGCCTCAACATCGAGGTGCACTTTTGGTGTTCTAGAAGCATGAACTAGCACCTCAAATAGTAAGGCACTCATTCTAGGTTGTTTATTCAATAATTGGCACTAGTCACATATGGTGTAGAGAGGTAGATGTGCACCTAAGTCATCGTTTGATGCCTTCAATAACTATAAACTTCTTTGATGATGCATTTTATCCTTCCAATTCACTATCTAGCCTTAGTCACACACTTTTGATTGATCAATCATAATCTAGTGCCCTAAGTACCAAGGCACACTTTTAGGTTAGTTTGATAAAGGATTAGCGCCTTCATTTCTAGGTGGAAGTTTGGAGTTGAAATACATCAAAATAACAAGTTTCTTCATCACTTCAAACATATTTAACACTTTGAAGATCTCCAATGCATGATTGAATATCAAGAAACCAATGTATCATTTCATGAAGGTCTTAAGTGTTGTAAATATGCATCTTCTTATTTAATCATGTGTTGTAAATGAAGGAATGCAATGATTGCAATATGTGCACAAAACGGAATTTTTGATAAGGATTGAAAGGAAATGTTAAGAAAATGCAATTGGCGGGTGTAAATCCAAAGTGTGGAAGCATAGACAAGGCATGTGAACAGTTTGGCATGACACCTCAAAGAGATGCTATCTCATGGAATGCAATGATTGCAAGATATGCACAAAATGGATTTTTTGAAAAGGCTTTAGAAACTTTGAAGCAAATACAATTGGAATCTTTAAAACCAAATTCCATAACCTGTGCAAGCATTCTCCCTACTTGTGCCAAATTAGGATCTTATATATACATATATGCACATAATGTCATGAAAATAATGTATAGTGTATATATCAAGCCATATAGGCATGTACAAATAAAACCATATAGGTATATACAATGATATACATCGATAACATACAAAAGTATGTTTACAAAGCCAAATACACATATGTAACAAAATGTCCCAAAATCAAATCTCCTATGGATTGCTATCAAATAATCTATGGCTCTTGTTAGGCCATGAAGATGGTGAACCAGTCAATGACTCATCTTCTATCGCTCATCGACTAGACCTCCTCGATAGAGATTTTTGAATTTCCACCTATTAATACAATCAAACAACGTGCACATTAATATAGAATTTAATATTCAAAATATATAACATGACATAAGTAATCAATCACTTACCACCAATTAGTGATCCCTTTTGATCATCTGTTGTCTCTCTTCTTCTATAGAGCTAGATGGGTAGGGGAGGTGACGTCCTGTGAGAAGCATGAACAAGCAGATTTAAAAGTAAACATGAATATCATAAATATGTACATTAAATGTTGCGCTTATTATAGGACTATTCTAGTACTATTTTAGGACTGTTGTAGGACTATTGTAGTTAAAACTATCCTAGTAGACATGTATAGGACTGTTATAGGACTGTCATCTCATGGAATACAATGATGGAAAGATTACTATCAAGATTAGTATGAAGATTAATTATGACTGTTATAGGACTTTTATAAGAATGCAAAGTAAGGAAGCATAGGCAAGGCACATGAACTGTTTGGTGGAATACCTCAAAGAAATGAGAATTTTGTCAGATGTTGTAGTTGCAATTGCCATGTGACACATGTATGTAATATGTGAAAGCATAGACAAGGCACATGAACTATTTGGCAAAAGACATCAAATACATGTCATCTCATGGAATGCCTTATGTAGAAAAAGCTACAAATGTGCAATATTAAGAAATACAAATGAGAACTAAAAATCATACCTTGAGTATAGTCAAAATAACCTACGATGCCATACAAAATAATTTACGATGCCATGCAAAATAATCTATGATGCCATGTAAAATAACTTTATTCGTAGTCCTATATAGTCAAAAGCATGCATTATAGTTGAAGTAACAAGATTTTTAATAAAACAATTCCAAAAAATAGAAAAAACAAGAACAAGTTAAGATAAAAAATGTCATACCTGTCCATCTGGAAATTTAAATGCTAGTCAAGCATACCTGAGGGGTCATCTCTTACCTTCAAAGTATCCAACATTGCTTCATGATCAGCATTACTAATTGTCCATAGTTCTTTTGATTTTGGTTTTCCATGATGCTTTAGTAACTTGACATTTGTTGCTACAACTAGGTGAGAATACATCAATATGGTTTTATGCTTCTCAAAGTCTTCAAAGGCCGGGATGCCATTCTTTTTAACCACATATATTCGTAACCAAGTCCCAGCAATAACAACTGATCCTGTAGGATATGTGAACCCATCATCATCTGTCATAGGTTGTGTTAGCTTTTGTTTTCCCTGTACACATCGCGCCAACCAATAGTTTGACCTCTCTTCATTTCCATGTGGTGCAACAACTGCATAAACATGACCCGGCTGCACAAGGTCTAAAAGATGTTCATAGTCAAATGAGCTCTCCATGTCATTGACGGAAGATGATTGACCTTCATATAAAGGGATTAAATATTGTGGAATCCATGCATCTACCCACTCACTTGACTCACAATTGTTCCAATCACATTTAATATAACTCTGATAAAAATAAGCTAATTCTCGTGTCCAAATAGTCCATGTACTTGCATTTGAGCTTTGAAATGAATGCATCTTTGATGATTCATTGATTCTCTGACATTCTAATTTCTCTATCGCTATCCCATCATCAACCAACCAAAAGAACCTATGCACTTCAGAATCAAGAGCCACTCCTCGTGACAATGCATAGTTACACCACTTAACAATGGAATCTGCATCACTGAATGTAGTACCACCTCTAATCTTTAGTTGTTCTTTAAAAAGAGCTCTCTTCACGCATGCACCTGCTCCATCATGCTCACCTTTTCTATGCCCAACTTCAAAAAAATTCCAAATATGAGGTCTACCCTTCTCTACATGCATTTTACTCAACCAATAGAAATTATGAGCATTCTTGAATTGACCAGTGCAATTATCTGACCAAATGAGATGTTGATCTATTCTAATATCTTTTTCTTGCAAGAACCCATAAAATTGTTGAAAAAAATATTGCACAAACTCTGCTGAATGAGATCAATCATCACTCATGTAAAAATGGTATTCTCTGACAATCTTCCTGTTCTCTTCTGTACTATCGGGGGCATGTCTGTATGTGATGTGAACAAAAATAGCAATCTGAATAGAATTGTAGTACTAGGATTGAACTTCATTTTGGGGTTGCAATGTATAGTTTTCTGCAAAATCAACTATAGAGACAATAGTTCCAATCAGGAAAGAGTCTTTACACATCCTGAACTATTGATCTAACCATCAAGACCTATGGCTATGTTTGACATACTTGTAGAAAAGATTTTTCTTAAAATCATCAATAAAATCAGAAATACTTACCTCTCTTACAATCAACTCACATCTAGAACCTTCACCTCCACTTTTCAAATTGTATTTCACTATCTCATATCTCTTTTTCTCAACCATTCTCTTTCCAAAATCATGCTTGTTGCCCTCATGAAAACATGATGCAAACTTTGATAACCCACCACATTGTAAACACTTTTCATTTAAACAATCATTCTTGTAGAACATGCAACCATCATCTCTAATACATAGAAATAAATCCAATAAGTCCCTAGATGACTTTGGTAGTTGAATTGCACCACACTCCTATAACATTTCATTAGTGTGCAAAGTAGAACGAATATTGCATAATAATTCATGGTACATAGAAAATTCTACATGGTATTTGCAACATGTATTACGAACTTTAAGAGGAACACAATAAAATGGCTTAAGAGATTCAAATGCTCTTTGTGAGATTGTCATACCTGGGTGAGTTTCACAATATTGTTTGTACAATGTTGTTTGGCTACATTCCAAGTAATGTTTAGGATGTGGTGTGCGGTCTTTATCACCAATTCTTAACTTTACAACATCTTTTGCATTCGGTGATACCCTAGAGTTAGTGTGCCAAAATTGTTCAATTTCTTCCTTTGTGCTATCAATTAGCTTCTTGTCAACTCATGGAAGCCTACCACTAAAAGCCCAAGTATCATTGGCAACAGGACTATCTAGCCTTGATCTTAATGCTAGTGCTTTTGACAATGTTTTATGATTCAATCTTAAGTCAACAGAAGTTTGCCTCATTAATCGAGCATTTCTTAATTGTTTGCTTACCATTGAGGTTGTTATTACTCTACGGGAAGCTCTTTTATCTTTCTCCTTGCTAGTCTTTCCAATAGAATTGAGTGCATTGAAAAGGCTTCTTACAATAATTTTATTCCGATCGGACACTTTGTTTAACCAAATCCTTAATTTCTTTAGTAAAGGTCTCATTTTGTACATCTTTAATAATTGCACAAAAAGTTGGCATTGTTTGGTTAATATTTTCTTCTCAAAGTATTCATTGAAGAGTTTTGTAGCCCAGAACCGAACCGTTTGTGATGACCTCTTGCCTTCAAGTTTTTCCATTATGTTCTCATCAATTTCAAGTAACCATTTTGGGGTTTTTGGGTGTTTTCTAATTTCATCACGGTTATTCTCTTCTTAACAAATGTCCTCTCTTCTTATGAAATTTGGAGATACATTGATTGTTCTTGTTTCATCCATGTTATCAACCTCATCAATTTTATCAACAAATGGATTATGGAGTGCAATTTCAACATCATGATGTTCATATCCACTTTCTTCAAGTGCACGTCTTCATTTTTCTTCTTCTTCTTTGTCCATGGTATTGCTATTATGAATAGGTGTTTCATAACATTTTTCAATATTTTCATTTGCAATATCATGGTGAATTTCATTCTTATCTAACATTTCATTATAATCAAAATTAACATCTTCAATTTGCATGTCATTAGATGGTAAAGAAGAAGATTCACCTTGATGAGCATCTGCCAAACCCACCCTTCCAATCCTCTTCCTTTCCCTATCTTTTTTCCAATTGCTTCAATTTCCTCCAATGTAACTTTCCTCCTCCTTTTTGCTTTACGACGACTGTTGCTCCCCATTAGGGGAACAAAAATATCACCCTTATAATTGTAACAAGAAAATTGTGTCTCCAAAAGTGCATAAAAATATTCCTTTCACTGTCATAGTCAGAAATCACGAGTATTTCGACAGCAGAGGGTCTCTGGTTGCGGAAGTCGGGCCCAACAATATTCCTTTTGTCTTTTTTCTGCTTTTACAAAATAGATATCTGTTTTGAAAACTGATATCCATTTTAGAAACGGATATCCATTTTGAAAATGGATATCCGTTTTGGAAAAGCCCAATTCTTTGCAACGGACACTTGCAACGTCCATATGGCTACTACAAAACAGATATCCATTTTATTATATACATTTGGATTCTAGATTAGGGATTCATTGTATTATTCAATAAACTTGTGAATTACCATCTAATTTCAATGTTTACACACTGATCCACCTAGGTATCAACTTAATAAAGCTCTGGATATAAGCCATTATTTGATTTTAGGCTATCATCAAATGAGGAGCTTCTAAAGGCAAAAATGTTGTCCCAAAAGAAGGCTCAATGTTATTCGTAAAGACATTAGATTGTTAAAATACAAATTCAAGGTTAGATATTCCTTGGGCTATTTTAGTATAGAGAAGCAAAATTGCAATGTATGACTATCCTAGGAATTAGAATGGTTGATCATAGGATATTCATGGAATTTTGATATTAATGGATGGATTGATGGATGTTTAGGGAGTTTAAGTTTAAATGTAATGTATGAGAATTCTTATTTATGAAGGATCTAATATGTCTTGTGTATTATTTGCAGGCCATTCAAGAAAGAAATGAAAAGATACCAAGGACTATCATAACACCTATTATAATTAGGTGCATCAAAGGATTGTCATCCAGGACCTTACCAATATGGGAAGTTATCAAAACCATGTCATGTTTAAAATTAAAGGCTTTATCACCTCTTCCCTATAGGCCTATTAGAATAATAGGTCACATTTTATTCATATACTAGGGTTGAGAATAAACACTAAGCATTTGTAGTTATGGCAAGTGTAAATGGAAATAGATCACAACTTTAGACAATCTATCCTCTCCTAGATTGCACTGACTGATTGGAAATTAAAAATTCCCTATTAATGTCCTTTATATACTGAAGGTATGGGTGAGAAAGGTAAACTTTGTATGTTGTAGACAAGTGATGCAGAGCAACACAACAAAAGCTTACAAACAGGGTGTAAAATACCCATTAACCCACCAATTGCTCAAATAGCTTTTAAAATATCCTTCCCAAGGTCCAAACGAGACTGAAATACACTCTTTCTTTACTATCAGCAAGACATTTCTAATGTCTCATCGAACTATGCTTCACATGTTCTTCCTTTCTCTATTGTCAGCCAGACTTATCATTATCGGGAACCTTCAAATTTGTTAGCCTGATGTGGGACCTCTTGCCAATGTGTAGAATCCATCGCTCAGGCTTATGCTGTCGGTGTGACTCCTCTGTTGTTCTCTAATATACACACTTACTCTGATGTGAGATTCACCACCCTTGTCTATTGGTAAGACCAATACCCTCGGTGAGACTTTTTACTTGCATTCCAACGTTATAACTCTCCCTGATGTGTTTACCATCCATTAGTCATCAGTAAGACTTCTACATCAGTCAGACATTCTCTTTGATTTCCGATATCATATCTCACACTGAAACAATAAACACCGAACTACACCATTGGCCAGACCACCTCTATCGGTGACACTTTTCTTCTCGCGTCTAAGAGTCCATCTCTTTCTGATGTTCCTTTTGTTGGTGTGACTCCCTCTCATCGATGTAGTTCTCAACCGTTCTTCCGATGTGCTGATAAATAACCCATTGGTGACACTTAATGATTGTCACCCCGATATGACTTGATCGATGAGATCAATGTTGTCGGCTCAATGGAACTTTGCCTCTCCGATAACTATTGTCAGTTTGATGTCTTTGATTTAGCCTATACATAACATGACTTGTTATAACCGGTCGACTAATGTATCTTTTCCCAATTTTTCCGATATGGCCGATCAACCTTTGTATCCTTTGACATGTACATTCACCATTTACAACCACGATAAACAATAGCAGGATATACACGAAATGTCCATGCATACATAAACGATATACCCATGGATTGTATCTTCGGTGAAACAATACCAATGGTACAAAATATGTTACTTCTCTTCATCCAAAACCAATGGTACAAAATTTTTCATAGATCAACGAAACGGATATCCGTTTTCAGAATGGATATCTGTTTTCAGAACGGATATCCATTTTCAGAACGGATATCCATTTTGAGTTGCTTTTACTGAAGCAAAACTAATATCTGTCTTGCTTTGGTACAAAGCAAGACGGATATCCGTTTTGATTGTTGACTTTTTATGGATTGTAACGTGTTTTAATGTTTCAGTCTCTTCTTCGAACTTCACCCTTCGTGCTGATGACTTTTTTTTATGCAAAATTGATAAAACGAAAAGGGTTTATAGAAAAAATTGTTAGCTTTCTAAAAATATAAGATTTATTTGGTTATCATTTCATTAAATAATTATTAATAATTTTCAATATACTGTGTCTCTGAAATCCTGATGGACACACTGATTGAAAAACATCCATAAATTTCAAACCATTTCACCTTTTTGAGATCAAAAACCTGCGTCACACTCTATGCTTTTTTGGCTATAGGTTTAAAAAAAATGAATTTTGATTTTTTTTTATCGAGTTAGGTTGGCTAGAAAATTACTTTTTATTTTTTTAAAGTCACAGTAAAAAAATCATAACTAATTCTTTTATTAGAAAAAAAATTCAAATAAATATGCATCACATCCGGACATGAGTCTACTTATTTTGAAAGTTTCAAAAAAATATATATATTTTTACTCATAGTTAGGTTGGCTGGACAGACACCCACTTTTTATTTTTTTCTGAAAAATTTTATAGCTGTTCATTGAAATATTCAATTTTCACTAAGTAAATTTAGTTTTTTTTTAAAAAAAATTAGTAGCCTATAAACTAGATTCAATTCTCTACAAATTTCATTCTTACATCTTTCTCAAATTGTATAGATAATCCATTCAAAATTTCACATGAACTTGATAAAGTCTGATTTTTTGTATTTTCATTGCCACTTAGAGGTATAGTTTGGCCCATCATGATCCTGCACATACCTGCTAATCAGTGCAGAAAGAGAATGAATCAGACTAATTCATCCTTCTCCGGACAGTGTTTTAACTGCAAAAGGTATGGTCACAAATCTTATGAATGCATAAATATGCAAATGAACAAATCATTCAATGGTAGATGCTTTGCATGCAATAGAATAGGTCATATGGCTAATCAATGCAGATCAAGAGGATATCAATCAAATATGCAAAGAAATGTTGTTTGCCAAATTTGCAATAGATCCAGTCATATTGCAAAATTTTGTAGAAGCAAGAATCAAGACAAAAGAGGTCCAGTATATCATAATCAGAATCAAGATAAGGGGAAACAAAAAGTGAATACGGATGAAGTTAAAAGTGAGATGAACAAGATTTGGGTAAAGAAAAGTACATGTAGAGGTTGGATCTGCACCAGACTCTGGTACTGATATTCCTTCCAGAAATTAAAAAGTGAGCTCTGGCTCAGGGGTAGACACAAAGAAAACCTTGTTCCCCCAGCCAGTCAATTGGTGCCAAAACTGGCACAAGAAGAGTTGCGGATTGAAGGGTTCATAAGGGAAACATCCAAGCAAACTATGGTTAAGATGTGGCAGATCCACAAGATGTTTAAAGATCAGGATTGATCTGGTTCTTCAAGTCATCCGAATAAGGCAAACTAGAATAATTTAGGTCGAGCATTTATTGCAACCTGACATTAGGGTTCGCAGAGCAATATAAGGGTTTTCTCATTAATCACTTATTATTCTGCATTCAAGAAGAAACGAAAAGTGGAGCTCTGCAACAAAATTCCTCAAGTTCATCAAAGATTGTTTGCAGAAGTCAATTCGTCCAGAAATCAATCTGGCCATCTCCGTGAAACCAAAAGGTGCAAAAGGTATTTTCCATATCTCACTGCAAATCTTTTGAAAGATGGATACTCTGAATATAGTAAAGATTTCTGATAGACCTCATCCCACATTTAAGAAACATCCATACAAATCCTTGGAGGTAGATCCCCTAGGAGCATTTTCCAGTGTTCCGCATGGCGTATTGCATATAGAAGACATTAGGGTTTACATACATGCGAATATTGAAGAGTTTAGGGAATTCAAACTAAGAGATATCTATCACAAATAGCTGTTAGATGATTCATTTGAGCTCAAACCCCAATACAAGGGCCTCAAGAATAAGCACTTTGCACAATACATACATTTCCCCTGTTTTACTGAGGATGAATGGGTCAGGTACATTTTGAGCAGAATACATGACAACTTCATGTGGTTAAATGAACCATTCAAAATCACAAAAGATGCCATTAGAGCAGTTACCGGATTACACTCATCCGATGGGATTCCTGTTCTTAAATCTGTGAAGAATCAAATTGTGAGTGAGGCTACCGGATCCAAGTTTGACAAAAGAGCAATGACAGTACATGACATCTCTAATCTGGATGTCAAGTTTGCCTCCATGATCATTGGTTATAAAATCTATCATTCTAGTAGGGAAAATTCTGTACCTGGAACTACCATCTACACTGCTTATGAAATGCTAAGAAAGGATGCAAACTATGATCTTTGTCAGCTTCTCTTGAACCAACTCTTGGAGAATCTGCAGAAAATAAAGAAAGATAAAAAGAATTCATTCAAGTATGGTGGATTAATATTGTGCTTATTTTTCTACTTTATGAATGAGCTTCCTGGATCTAGTGGCTGGGTGTGGGAGAATGATAGGCCAGTAGCTATCCAAATCAGAGATTATTTGCATGGCCTTGGTGATAACAAAGCACAAAATACAGCTCTGTGGGGATACTTCAAGAACTCTCAAAACATGATGCAAGCAAGAGAAAGGGTTCCCCAGTCTCTTGTTGAGAAATACAAAGACATAGTTTGTTTTATGGTAGAGACTGATCAATGCCTAATGGAGGCAGTAGAACCAAGAACTATATGGATCATGCCCATGGGGTATGAAGTTGATGAACAAATTGTGGAGCTGCATGTTCAACACATGCTAAGTCAGCCAAAGGATCCAAAGGCAGAAAGGTTTGGAACCTTTGAGGAGCTGAGTGTAAAGATTCATGTGGAACTCAGAGAACCAGAGATCAAGAGGAAGGTGAGAAAAGAAGTAGAAAATGTTACCAAAGGCCTTGGCATCTCAAAGGAGGCACTTGATGCCAACAGGGAAAAGAGGCAAAAGGTTGAGGAAGAGAAGAAAGAGGCAGAAAAGAAAAGTGAGGAAATTTCTCTGGTAGAAACTTCCACCCGGACCAGATCATCAAAGAGATCAGCACCTATCCCTGCTAAAAGCTCAAAATTAGAAGTCCAGGCATCCAGCAAAGGAGAGAAAAGATCAAAGACAAAAGCCACAAGGGCTTATGTAAGTCAAAGAGATGAAGAGGAAACTGAATTAGATGAGGGGATAAAGGAATTAAAGAAGCAGAAGAAGAAAGGATTCGGTAAACCTTCCACAAGTCAAGACAAGGAAGAAATGGCAGAGAAATTTGTTGAAAAGCCCACCCTATCTTTAGAAAGTGTAATCAAATCAGTCACTGTGGATGGAAACCTTCAACCAATGGCCGAATTCTATGATGATTGCAATGAGGCTGACCAAAAGATCCTGCAGGAAGCTACAGTCAAGTATTTGAACATATACAACAAGGCCTTCGTTGAAATTATATCTCTTATTCCTAAGAGCCTAGAAAAGGAGTTAGAAATGAGAAAGACCAATGCCATGGCAAAGACCTTGAGATCCAGGAACAGATAGCTATTCAGCTATATCCTTCAATCGATCCCAAGACAATGAATATGGTATTCAAGGATTGCAAGGATGAGTTCAGGAGAAAAGCAAGGATGAATCAACTTATGCTTGGTGAGACCGACAAGGTAGCCAAGGACACAGAAGAGATTCTTTGAAAAGCCTTCAAAAGATTCAATCTTCCTATCATAGAGGACTTGGGTGCTGACCCCTCGATCACAAATATTGCAGAAGAGCTCTTTGAGAAAATAATAGAAGAAGTTATGGATACCGGTGTAGAAACAGCTAAGGACTTGGAATCCTCTGCTCTGGAACAGACTAACATCTCTCCTTCAGTTTCCCCTGCTGACTCCATATCCAAAGGAGAAGAAAGAGTAAAGGAGAAAGAAGCAGAGGTGAAGGGAAAAGAAGATATCAGTGCAAAGGTTGTGGAAGGAAAGAAAGCTCCAAAAGATAGTTCAGTGACTACAGAAGAAAAGAAAAATCTATCTTTGGCAAGAGACACTGCAGAATCAGTAAAGGACTTTTTGACAAAAGCATCTATGGAGATTGATGAACCGGATCTATTAAGAGGGCCTTTGGACTTTGACTCTCTATCTCCGGTGCAAACAATGAAGATAGCTTCATTTGCAAATGCAAAGGCCAAAGAGAAGCTACTAAAATCTCACATGGAAGACTGTGAGCTTATAGAAGTAGCATCCAGAGTTTTGGAAAAGATCATGCCATCTTTCCAGAAGGATCCCACAGTCTCCTCTTCTGGTAATCTCAAAACTCTAGTCAGCAGTGTTAATACACATTTTGATTCTCTAGAGAAGTCAGCTAAAGAAAAGGTCTGGAAGGAGTTTTTGGATAAGAGATTCTCCAAAGTACAAAAGTTGATCATTAATGATAGGAGAAATATGAATATTGGGATAAAGAGCTTAGAAAATGCTCTTAAAGATGGCAGTGAAGTATACAAATTTTGTATTTCCTGGTCCAAAGCAATAGTAGAGATTGAGAAGAAAATAAAAGAGCAAGAGGATAAATTACTAAGTTTGTCTCAAAGTGTTGATCCTCTCTCTCCCTCCATAGTAAATCAAGAGTGTCAGACTATTGCAATCACAAATGCAATAAAGAATTTTGAGAAGGAAAGGAAGAACATAATTAGCCGAATGAGTGAACTTAGAAGGATTATTATCCCTAAGTTAGAGGCCATGCATGAGGCCATAAGTGATGCTCAAACTACTGCCCAAACCAGTGATTCGATAGATCTTAAGAGGGCAGAAGCTTTTGCGTTCCTGTTGAGTGGTCGCATCTCAATTTTGGATAGAATGAAGCAAAGTTGGGCTGCAGAACTCGTCCAATTGAAGACATCTTTTGTAGACATTCTTCAGTTTATGTGAGTATGTAATATGCGGCTAAGTATGGTTAAATTTTTGAAAATTTTGGTATGCGAACCCTACCCTTTGCCATTGATGTCAAAGGGGGAGTGAGGAGTAGTGAAAAATGAGGAATCCAACTAAGGGGGAGCTCCAAAAAATATATATAAAAATAGAGCATCAGCCAAGGGGGAGCATAGTGTAAACACTTAGTCATTTTTCACTAAGTGTTGCCATCAATGCCAAAGGGGGAGATTGTTGGCTAGAGACACTATATGGATTCATGATTGTTGTCATTGATGGCAACAAAGTTCATCCCACACATCCGTAGGACATGGTGTGTCTCTACCGGAAGTCAGAGTGAAGAATGTGGTGATCCGGTAAACAAGAACAGAGCATGTGGCAAGGTCCAACAGATAGGTCCAGATCCCTTAGAGGAAGTATCTTGGTGAAGTGCAGATTTGGGGAAGTCAAGAGGACTACCTTGAGTGATAGATTCCAAGGATTTAGCCTCTGGTGATAGATGAGGAAAAAGGTATGAATACTTGAGTACCGCGTTCCTGAGTGACAGAACTGATTGGCAGAACATCAGACATTATTTCAGATGTGTTAATGATGATGGAAAAGGTTCTTAAGGCATACGTTATGTTTGGCCGACATGATTGATGACTTCTACAAGTATATGTTTGATCTGCATTACTTGATGTGCAAGGATTCAGCCGACAAATCAAAGTTTGTGAAAAGATTGACTATTCCGGGTGCCGACTAGAAAGGTGATGAAATCACTTGTGCGGATATATATACAAGATGGATTTAGTTGTGAGAGGTGTTGTTGTTGTTGTGATGTGTGAATAAAAGAAAAAAAGCAGAGTAGAATCAGTAAGGAAGGTCCGGTATGTGAAAGAAAGCAGCTTAAAGAAGAGGAAAGATGAAGTGCAGCAAATCAGTGTACTGAGCCTAACTAGAACTGAACTCCAGCATATGTAGATGCTCCCAAATTAGTTCAAGTATTGTATAACACTCCTTTTGTAGACAGTGAGTCTCTTGTAGGCAGTGTGCCTCTTGTGAGCAATGTGCTCGGGCAGTGAGCCCTAATTGGCAAGTGCCATTTTGTTTTTCTATTCTTCTAATAGAGAATACAATCTTGGGTTAATCACCCCATGGTTTTCTCCCTTAACAGGGTTTCCATGTCAAAAATATTGTGTCTTGTGTATTTCCATTTCATGGTTATGTTTGCTTGTTTGAATTAATATTACATTGATTATCAATAAAGTTCAGAAAATAGAAATAATTAGGATAACTGATTTACCCCCCCTCTCAGTTATTAACATCTGTAACATGGAATCGATGACTCCCTTTCACACTATTCCTTATTTCAAAAGTTTATATGTTAGTTTTCAGTAACAAGATCAATTTTGGTCTACAACTTCATGAGATCGATTAAGATATTTAGTTTGTTTTAAGGATTTTCATTTAATCCTTGTCGACTATAAACATATCCTGTTAAAGTCGACAATATAATTGTAAGAAGAATTTCACATTTGCTAAACATGTCTAGGACACACTTAGAGATCTATCTTCTCTAATCCCGTCATTAATATATAATCTTTTATTATCACAAATAAAATAATATCATCTTCTATTATAGTAAAACTCTTAGTCTACTAGAGACTTGAAAGGTTCTAATATCTTCTCATGATTGTAAAATAAAGAGAGAGATAATACCATTTTTAGAAGAAAGTTAGCCAAGAATGATAACAAAGTAATCGAGCTATCAAGCTCTTTTATTTTCTATTAATGAATAATGTAATATTATAAATCTGTGCATCCTACCTTGTACTCAAGACTGAAACATGCACTCATAGTGCAATAATGATAGTAATATCATCCCTATTTTACTTGTTGGAATACAATGGATCACTAAGAAGGGGGGTGAATCAATGATCTAAAATAAATAAATTTGCAAATTCTTTGAATGCTTGTAAACACTATTATGTTAGAACATAAAAGCACTTATAAAAACAAAGAACCACACCATAACACAAGGATGTATGTGGAAAACCCTAAAATGGGAAAAACCACTGTGTGATGAGTTGATTGGGTTTGTTTGACCAATTCAACCTCACAAAAATATATCACCATTAGGTCTCACTGATTACACTTTTACATCTGGATTTAGGAGCACCAACTCCAAACACTTAAGAGCACCAACTCCATTCAAATCAAGAGCACCAACTCCAAACACAAAATAAGTAAACATACAAAGTACTACTCTGTTTACATTAACATCATAGGTTATAGATGAATTATATAACTCTCTTACTCAATCACCTCTACTCTCTTAGATCTGCATGCATACATTAATAGCACCTTTCTTTTACAAACTATTCAAGCAATGATTCTTCAAACAATCCATCATCCACCCAACACAAATACACTATCCTATTGACAATGGCATCATAAACTATACAAAATCACCTGCAACACACAGTTACTGAGTCCAAGACACATCCACATCAAAAAACCTTCTTCTCTGCATAATACATTATTTTCTCCATCACAAAACCTCTCTAACATTTATATAGTCACCCTACACAGACATATGTGCTTGAATCATCATATCATTGCACTCAAAAATATATAAAACCAATACAAACACACATTAAAATAGGCTTATCATCACATTATAAGCATTAAACCTTTACAATATATCCTTTGCAAAAATCATCATACTTTGCCACAATCATCATACTCAGCAACAATCATCATATTCTGCAACAATCATCATACTCTTCCACAACCATTAAATCATCATACTCTGCCTCTACATATATTATACTCATTGTTCACATCTTTCCTTTTTACAATCACCTCTTCTTTAAATGATTCTGCAAAAACTTTTTCATCAGCAAGCTTCCACACAAAAATACCCTTAATTGTTCATCATCCCCTGACTCCACACACACAGAACAACAGCTTCATTTTGGTTTGAAACTTCCAAACATATGCTACCACAAATAGTTACAAAACTGACTAAAACTGCTCCAAACAGAGAAAACATGCATTTGGCCGTCAAGGTTCATTCATAGAGGAATAACCATTATATGTTTGAATACTTACCATTGATTTTAAGTTTCACACCCTTGATAAATTAAATTGGAATCATAGATTAAGACTTTGGTGCTCGAATACAAATGCTTCATTGAACTAACTAGTCACCACTAGGGTGAGGGGTCAGTTACCTAACAACCTCAACCCCTTCAAGATGTCACTTAAGTGACTATCCACTGGCAGCAAGCAAGTCACTTTCAAATCAAAATAAAAGTGAAGCCCATCACCATTGCAACATTACTTTATAGACTTAGGATTTTAGATAGTCCAAGTTAGGGCTTTAGGACAAGCACTTAGGACTCCAAAAAATTATCAAAAACCCTAATATTGCAGACTTATACAATCCTGTAATGTGACCATTAAATTTCTAAGCCTTGATCCTCAAAAGATAAATCAAATACTGATATGAATTTTTGGTTTATTGAAATAGCATGAAGACTTTAGAATTTTAGGTCCTCAAACTTTGACAAACCCCATCAAAGATCACTTATTGAACTTGACTAGTCAAGATCAAGAGCAACTAAACTAAGACTACTGGCAACATCATTGTGATTGGAACTTGATCCAAACAGGGATCTCCATCATCCATTGAGTAAACACTACCACTTCTCAAATAGGGATTAAGGGGAACTAAACACATATACTATCACAACCACTAATCTAATCATACTATAACTACATCTAATGCTCCAAACACCAAACAATGCTCCAAATGACATACACTACTACTCCAAATGGCATACACTGAAGAATAATGAACCTGTTACCTGGAAAATTGTTTCAAAACCCTATCAATACTACTATCACAACGGATGAGCACATCTAATAATAGATATAACTCACAACAAACCCAGATCCAAACATGCAAGTACTTCACAACTTCTTTGATCATTATGACAGTCCACCTTTCATTGACATCAATGATAATAAGTTCAACATCACTTATATAATAAAAAGAAGCCTACTGCTCAATCTTTAATAATGTGTAGCCAGAAGGATTGAATCTTTATATCTCAAATCTGATTTGTTGTGACTCGAAGCCACAATTGACTGGTACTAAAAGAACAGTTAGATTGTTGCAATACATAGCAACCTGTGGGTCATACTATAAATGATACCCATCTCTATAATTGTGTCCTTAACAATATAATAGTTCTGCATACAACAATTTCTATATGGAATAGTTTAATTCTCAGAAAATGTGGCTCTCGACTAGTTATCAAGTTGTAATAGCAATCTCTCCTTACCTAGAAAGGTATGGATAACAATTAACCTTCGCTAATATTTATATATGAATGTCTTTCAATCAATGGATAAAGAAAATAAAGACATTAGTTGAAACCATGGCCTCGTACTAGTTAACTTACTGCTACAATAGTATCTATAAGACATCAGCCTTGATGGCATTTGTTTGGGTTTGTTAGCTTATTGCTACAACATAAGAAAAAGATGTCAGTTTTCAACAAAGCTTCCCGAGACATCTCAATGCTATCATTTTTATATAGAGACCAAACAATCCCTTCAAAGTGTGCACATATCAACAACAAAGGTAAAGAAAGCATGAGTTTAGTCTTACATAGTGTGGTGGTATCATACAAAACCAAATACATGTACCTGAAAATGAATGGCCACTGCCACCAATTTTTTAATTTTCTACATGGAGTTTCTATTTTCTCCCTATCATTTTCACCTCTATATTATCTTTCTAAGCTTTCTCCTCGACTCTCCTTGTTGTCTTCTTGTATGCTCGTCTCCCATCTCTCTCTCCCAAAACATTAAAAAAACCACATTCCAAATCAAGGTTGACAACCTCATAAACTTCTCGTACCCTACAAGAATATCAAACTCCACTTTGCTATAAACTCTCTCATCGAGAGCATACATAAGAAGAAGTGCTATAATCATGCAAAGGTTACGCTAAGCCAACAACATTTCTCCCACTCACTCCACACTTTCATGGAATATGGGATATGGTTTCTCTACATGCACATAGTGGTTAAAAACCGAAGGAAGCTTAACGCAACATGAGGAGGGTAATAATTATATCGTACAATATTTACTTATACATCATATATGTATTAATATGCAAATAATAAAATAACCTATGTTGTCACCATAATAGAATTACCATAAGTATGGTGTTAGCATCAATCATGTGTCAAAATGTGAATATGGGGTTGAGACTTACTCCCCCACTTTGCAATCTTACATTGTCGTTAGTATAATTAAATCGATATTCACTATATATATAGTTGAATTGAAATGGAATAAACAAGGGAAGATAACTAATACATACCTTGTCTCGTAAAGGCTCATGTAATGTAGAACTTGGAACTTAGATGGCAACCTACCACAACATCTATTTCCTTCTCCCGGGTGATACTTTCCTTCTATTCTTGGAGTTAGAAATCTCTTTCCCTGGTTACACTCACAATCATTCAAACTATGATCAGTGTATCATCAACAAATTATTATACATCATACTAAAATAATCTCAACATGTAATCTCATGTCAAATTCTAAGCATTAATCATAATCCATCTAATCAATGATTTATCCTGACATTTTCCCAAATGCCAAATCATTAATCTATGATTGCTTATCCATTTAATTACATGAAAGTAAAAGTTAAACATAGTCAAAGTTTGGTGATGTAACACTCCATAAACACTAGTTGTATCCATTTGAATTACAATTTTGCATGTTTTCTCTTCACATCTACTAACCCTTTGATTGTAGCTATCTCTTCTCATCAAAGATTCATTTTTGTAAACTACTAACAAGTGTGTTGCAAGTTTGATTATTGAAGACTTATCATTACAACCCACTTGTGTTTGTTTGACATTGTTTGGTGAATTTGGTGTGTCCTAAGGTATGTGTATTCTCTTCCCTCCCATCAAAAGATGATCTTGGGAATCAAAACACCCTTTGAACACATTAATTTTCACACCACAGACATCAATTTCTAAGGTTAATTAATCTTGCTTGATGTGCTTGTGTGGACCAAGTGAGTGTGTATGCTCTCCCTCACACCGAAAGGTAATCTTGGGGATCAAAAACATCTCTTAGCTCACTTTTGTTTGTCCCAAGAAATCCAAGTTGCGCATGTTCTTCCCTTGCACGAAAGGTGATCTTGGGAATCAAAAGAACTTGGAATTCTTTCCCTTTATGTTCCTTAGAGTCATAAAAGCAAAAACGACAGGCAACTCCATCACAAGCAATCGATAAAATCATGAGCCCCCAAAGCCAAAGCATTGGAAGGCCTCATTTGGTTCCAAATTGATAGTCATGACTTAGAAAATGGCAGTCAATGGAATGGTAATAAAATCCTTGGTTGACACTTCATATTAGAAACTCATTTGTTAAAATAAGTCAAAATGACAGACAATCACTACTAATCTCATTTTTTCAATACCTATTTGTATCCTAGATGATATCACCATTAATAACATTTTATGGATTGTGTCTAGATGTATGATCTATTTTAGCTTTTGGTATTATCCCATCTCCGGGGTCATATGCCTATCTTAGTAAGATATATCATTTCTCTTTGTCAAGCTATCTTAGTGAAGCCTCAAATCAGTTTTTTATTTTTTCCCATAATGCTCTTCATTTGTGTAATAATGTTGGCCAAGGTATTGGTAATGAAGTTGCCAAAGACATGGTGATATAGTTGAATTTTTGAGACAATATTTCTCATTGGCTCGATCAAATCAAAGAACACTTTTTCTGCCTTTTCTCCACTATTCTTTTATGAGTTGAGTAATTTCAAATTTGATTGCTATCATTTGCAATGCATTTCTATTGCATTTCAATCTGAAATGTTTGATCCATTGTTGGATTGTTGCCACCTTTACAAACATAAAAATGTACATGTTCTAATATTTTGAACTTATGACAAGTCAAAGTGGGTTGTGCTTGTTTAGTAGCTGGTTGAAATTTAATTTGAATGTACTACTTCTTGATGTTCCCCTTGACTCATTATCATTTTTGTTTATCATCTTGCTTTTTGCCTAGCAACAAACATGTGATGCATCTGTTGTGATGTCCTATGGATGGTGGCTTTTTCCAAATTATTTTCAAACTATTTTGAGTTTTAGGTGTACACCTTGTGGAGACTTATGGCATATTTCTATGCTTAATTTTTTTTCCAAGGTTATAGTGAGTTGATAAATGCAATTATTCCAAAGGTAGTGAAAATAATTTTGGAAGCAAATTTTATCTGTTCTCACTTAATGTTCAGATTTGTGTAATTTTTGATTTTGCATATTTTTAATAGCCTTGTTTGACGAGTCTTGGAAATTGGTTTCAATTTATAGGGTAAAACTTCCATCTGGAGCTAAGAAGATTGTGCCAAGTAGTTGCAGAGCCATGATTGGTCAGGTTACTAGTGGTGGAAGGACAGAAAAGCCAATGCTCAAAGCTTGCAATGCATATCACAAATATAAGGTCAAAAGAAACTGTTGGCCCAAGGTTCGTGATATGGCAATGAATCTTGTTGAGCATCCTCATGGTGGTGGTAATCATCAACACATTGCGCATGCCAGTATTGTGCATCATGATGCTCCCCCAGGGCAAAAAGTTGGTCTCATTGCTGCTAGGAGATGTGTGGACAGGTTGCAATAGTAGCTGCAAAGACAAAGAAGGCTTAGCATGTACACGTACTTAATCATAATTAAACAATTATAGAGCTCTGATTATTTAAAAATGTTGTCTTTTAGTTTCTTTTTTCTTTAGGTTGCTTTGTGTCAACAATTTATGGGGACTAGGTTGTAAACCATGTTTCTTATTATTGTTTCTTATCATTAGTGGTTTACTCTTGATTCAAATTTTTGGGAAAGACTTCAAACTAGGTTGTAATCCTTGTTTCCTTGTATTGTTTGAGCCTTATTTTAGGCTGCCATATTAATTGACTTTGTTAATTTTTATTCTTTCTTGAGTGATTGTTATTTGCTTTCATATCATAGAAATGACAAAAAGATTGATGATTTATTAGTATTATAAACTATGAACTTTCTATTTTTTAAAAAAAGTAATAGTTTGGAGGAGTCATTTGATGTTTCAAAGAATTTGACATTTGAAAACATTTGGAATGTTCTCAACTATACAAAAAAAAGAGAAGATAATGTGCCAATTTGTCATCACTTTTATTGAGTATGTTTCTTACTTTGTTGTTGTTTTTTAACTATTTGGCTTTATATGAGATGCATTGAGGCTTCCATGGTATTGTGTTAGAGATTTTATGACATGATAATGCAAGTATGTGATGAAGTAGAATTAAAGATAAAGACCTAAGAAGCCAATGACCGTATGATTTTGAATGAAAGGAAGTAGAAAGATAAAGACTTGAGAACCCAAATAATTGTTATCTTGCACAGTAAATTGATAGATTTTAGAGTTGAAATTTGAGAGGTCATATTGCTGAATTGTTAGGCTTGATAATTTTAAGGGTAAATTAATTGGATAATAGAGCTAATATTTGAGGGATAATTTTGTTGAATTGTATGTTGGGTTTTGGAGTTAAATTTGAAGGCAAACCTTGCTATCAAATGCCCTTTATTTTCTGTTTAGTTTTTTAGATGTGCTGAATGCAAGTAAACATGTGGTAATGAGTGCTTTCGAGTGTTAGGAAGCATGAGTATCATTTGCATGGTACACAGAAGCATATAATTTTATAGTGTTGATATTGATGATTAAAATTGGTTGTGCCATCTAGCTACTAATAACTACATAGGGTGTAAGGCAATCGTTATGATGCACTATGCAACTTGTGAATAACATTGGTCTAGAGGTACAGATCTTTGTAAGCAACTAAACTGTCTTCACTGCTCTACAAACTAGAGGGAGGTTGTTGAAGTGGGATCCAAAAGGGAACCTTTGAAAAAGATATGATCTAGGTCTAAAAATGGTTGCCAGAGAACATAAAAACAACCCAGATTTGCCAAAAATATCACGACCCTTATTTGAGAAAACTCAAGCTATCCTTGACAGACTTGAAGAAGAAAGACATCTTTAAAAGGAAGAATTTAACTCTTTATCCAGCCTTGTAGATTCCATATCCATCCATAGAGTTTTATGTCATCTAGTCTTCTTCCCATGAATTTTCCCATGAGAGGAAAATCATCATGCGAAAAGGACATCTTAGTTAGACGATCATCAAGGAGAGAAACATCTAAAAGGGTGACTTCCATATCATAGAAAAAAGATAGAAACCCTAGATTGATCTGCAAGCTCGTCACTTGGGCATTTTAAGCCAAGTTGAACCACCTAAGATGACCCCAATTAAGAAAAATCAAACCCCAGTTTAACAATGGAGCATATTGAATACTCTTCAGAACACACCAACACTAGTATTAATAACCAATACTTCAACACAATAATGACTATTCAAGGGACTAAACTGCGATAGGGCTGGCAGAAACTAAAATGGGTATTAAGCAATATAAGATTATTTGTTGTTTTCTTTTAAAAAAGTTTGCAAGGTTGAGGCAATTCTTCTACAATTAGGTGAAACCCTAATCCTTCACAACTGAGCTTTGAACTTTGTGCATCCCTAATAAGAGTGGCATATTGTTTGAGTATTAACAGTCAACAGATTGAATTAGATTCCAGTGTTTGTATTTACAGCATCTGGTCAGTAACAAATATAGGTACATATATGAAGTTGTATATGCCCATATTCTATGGCCAGTTTCCTAAACTCTTTAATCCTCTAGTTTTTGAAACATAAAAACAATAGCAATCCCCACCAAAACTAAGCTTCTTAACAAACTCACAAAGCATGGAATTAATGTTTACCTCATGTAAAAATTTGGCATAGTTTTTAAACAGAAGTTGATTCTCAGGATTTTCTTCTAGCATCTTCTAGTAATACACATTTGTGTTGATGGAATCTATTGAAGAATTGCTTCCTTCACCTCCAGTACGAGCAACTCTGACGTCAGCATCTCCATTGTCAATGCCTTGGGTTATGCTCTTTGTTTCACATACATGGGCAGGTCTACAACCTCTCTCAATACAAACCAAAGCCATTCCTTTTGCCCCAATTTCTAAACTGGAGTAGCCATCCATCAGATTCTCAGGCATCCTTTCACACACCAATGGACTCTCATCTTCTACATAATGCACACGATTCATTTTATGGGTTACTAGTCTTTTATATTCTCCTTCAATAAGAAAACCCACACTCTCCGATCGATCTTTCCTAGTACAAACCAAATTCTCAAGGTGGTTTTCAAGATTCAGAGAATTCTTAACGATGACGCCTAGAAAATCTTAGAAAACAGTTACCTGCCTGAGAAAATGAAAAACTTGCTATTACCCCTACACTCAATACAACCCACTCCCACCAATAATTTCCCAATTCAAAATATTTTTTTAATTACCCACTTTAATATCATATTGTCTAGGATAATTTTTATTTGTGTGACTAAATATTTAGTCATTTTTATTTGTGTGACTAATTATTTAGTTGTGTTTTTTACCCGATGATCAAATTAGTCATTTATTTAGTCATTTATAGTTGTATTGCAAAAAATTAGTAGAATTTAGTCATTTTTAGTTGTCGTGACTAAAAGTTTTAGTCACGTAGTCATTTATTTGCCAAATTCTACTAGTGGATATTCATGGTCAAAGTTGTGGTCAATGGGCATATGGGTATCCATGAATATCTTCAAGGTCTGTACATTTGCAAATATCCCAATGATATTGCATGACTGAACACAATAGTCTCTATATCCCGATAGCACCCATCAAATTTACCTTCGTGGCACGAAGAAACCATCATCCGCATGGATATCTGATATCATGATATTAACTTTTTAATATGCCACCCCTGAATATCATGATGATGTCATCGGCATAGAGAACTTCGTTAGAGAGGGGATTTGGATGACATCATTAGGATGTAAGCACTGAATGATAATATGCCGGTGGTGGAATGTCCTGATGATGTCATCATCATATGCACTTCTTTGGGGAGGGGACCGAATGACGTCATCATGACAATCACTTTAAGGATCTGGGCATAGGGAAGATCTAGACATCAGCTAAGGTCAAGACATTCGAGAAAGATCCAGACATTAGGAAATATCTAGATGTTATGAAAAATCTAGGTATCGACTAAGGTCTGAACATTCAAGAGATATTTGGAACTTAGCTAAAGTCTGTATATTAAGATAATATCTGGATATTAGCTAAGGTCTGGATAGTAAGATAATATCCGAATATTAGCTAAGGTCTAGATATTAAGATAATATCCAGATATTAGCTAAGGTTTGGATATTGACAAGGATCCAGAACCTAGCTAAGGTCCAGATATTAAGATAATATCCAGATATTAACTAAGGTAAGGATATTTGGACATTGGATATCCATATCGAAACAACCAAGTATGAAGATGGAAAACTTTGCAAAGGCAAACATTGAAGGCTAAAGGTTTCTAGGTTTTTCTAGGTTTTTTGCAAGGATTCTCCAGATGGGTTTTTATAGATTTTTGCAAGGAAGAACAATGGGATTTGAAGGATTTAGTGTCTGTGAGGCTATATTCCAAGAATTTCAAGGAGATTTTCAAAATGAACTATTTGTTAAGAAAAGTGTCTCAACCTTGCAACTTTGAAAGATTACTATTCTTCCTAGTTTTGGTCTTTTTGAATACCCTTTATCTTAGATAATGGTCTGGAACTTTCAAAGTTTCAGAAAGTTTCCAAGAGAGCTAAAAATAGTGAGACTTACTATTTTTAGTAAGTTCTTCGATTGAGCTCAGATTGACCTGAATTTTTTTCCAGAAGGTGTGGAATAGCTAAGTGAACGTCTCAGGTGAGTTTCGTCTCAAGATCATATATAGATCGCAAGATATTAAAGTTTCTATTTTTGAAACTGCTGGAAAAAGTCTTTAAACTTAATTACCAGAATCAAAACTTCTCAAAACATCCCAAAAATTGGGATAACTGGTGTTGCAGGTTATAGGGTGATAGATCTCTTCATGATCTTTCTGATGCATTAAATGGTTCGTCAATCAGACACCCAAATCAAAAGTTATGGCCTCTGAAAGTTGGACCTTCTGTTTTGGGAAATGTAAAAACGTGTTGGACACATAAAAGAATTGTAAAGGGGATACTTACATGTGTTGGTGTGTTTTTTGGCACAAAACAAGGCATCTTTGATTGGAGATAATTTGGGCACCACTTTTGGGTGGTTTTAGCTCATGGTTTTATAATTATCATTGGCGGTGTACTATATTGTATCTCCTATATATCAGGAACTTGAGATGGAGGTTGTATGTAAGAATCTTATAGATATCGAATTACCTCTCAGATCTTTGGTTGGATATACTCTTGTGAAATCTTTCTCTGCAAGTATATTGTAAGCTTCATGATTCCTGAATAATATATTGGGCGGCTTTGAAGTGTGGGGTTTTTTTACTTGAAAGGGTTTTCCCCATGTATATCTTGTGTTGTGAGTTTTGTGTTTGCATTTGGAAGTTGTTATTATCCTTCTGTTAATGTGCAAATCTTAATCTATAACTGTAAAAGGTTAAAATTTGCATAAATATTTCCTCATTAGATCATTGTAGGAAGCATTTTCTGTATACCTTGCTTCCTTTCACTATTGGACTCTGGGCAGGGGAAAATAGGTCAACATGATTTAATTCCTACATTACCATAGTTGATCTGGGAGCTAACTTGTTTGGCAGTTGCACATTTCATGTTACACGTTTCATCTAGGCTGACAGATGTGAAGTTTTGAAGACTTGCGGAGCATATAGATGAAAGATCAAGATTGTTGCAAAAAGTATGAGTGTGAGTGAGTGTATGAGTGTAAGAGTAAATGTATGTGTATGTGTAGAAAGATATATGATCCAGAAAGTTGAGAATGAATGTTGGAGGCTATAATGCATGATTCATAACAGAGGTAGTATTGTGTTGTGCAATGGAGGGGTTTGAGGAAGTTGTGTTGCTGTTGTGATAGAGCAGAGGTGTGGAAGAATCAGATTTAGTCAAGTGCTTTGGTAAAGAGTTTGGAGCCTCTTCTTGTAAGTGTTGAAACACTTTGGGGAGTTGTAGCTTCCTTTGGGTTGGAGACCATAAAACTATGATTAGGGAGTTGTAGCTCCTTTGGGCGGGAGCCCATAAACTATGTTTCAAGGAGTTGTAGATTCCTTTGGGCTCTAGCCCACAAATTTTATTGTAAAATTATTTTATTTATGAGGCTGGATTTGGATAGTATATCTAAGCAGCTTACTAACCGTGGTTTTCCCCTTCTAGGGTTTTCTAGGTAAATCTGGTGTTATGGTTGTGTACTTGTGTACTCTTTTGTTTCTCATGGTTTAAATGCTTACATTTGTTTGGATGTTTTGGAAAGAAAGAATTTGATTAAGTATTGACTCACCCTCCCTCTTAGTACTTATGTGTGTTCAACAGGAGTGTTGTTGGAGAATGAGGCCTCCTAGGCTCATTCTAAACCTTATGCTTCTCACCTTCTTTTAGATTTTTTCATGCCATCGGTTTGCATATGGTTATATTATGATTAAATCTATGATTTTATTACATGTTTTATGCAAATTGATAGGTTTATGTGAATTGAAAATCTAAAGCTCTATGTTACATGATAATTAATGAATGTGTTATTGTTAAAATATTTTCTTTTGTTTACATGTGAAGGATTGTTAATAGCTACAATATGGGCTTCTTGGGACTATATATACACATGGGAAGCCTATAAAACCTATAATGAGACTAAAATAGTAAATAATTAATGATTTTCTATCAAGATTCCAATAGTCTAGCCCCTTAAACAAAACAATTGAAATACTTACAGAATGGGTCATTCAATTACCTTTCAACTCATTATTTTAATTCAAGGACTCTTGGGTTTAATTTCCTTTCAATTAGGGGAACAATCTTGTCCTAACTTGTTGACATGCTAAAACACAAATCAATAATACTTAACTCTAAGTTCCCTAAAAACACATCTCTAGAATATACCATTTTCAAGATTAAAGGATTCCAAGGCTTGTAACCCTAAAAATTATCACCATAGCTAATGAAAATACATTTGTTAGCTTTGAAATCTTAGATCATTTTCTTTAGGCACATGAACAAAATCCTCACAGGAAAAAAATGTAATGTGCAAACAAATAGCTTCTTACCTATCCACACTTCATATCGTGTTTTATTAACTAGAGTAGAATATGGAGATCTATTAATAAAATAAAAAAGCAATACTTACAACTTTAACCTAAAAACAACAATCCAATTAAGCACTACTTAACATGCTTCTAGCTTTGTCCATGATTTTCTTGTTCTTCCTCTCCATAGTGTTGGATCAACCAAGATCAACTTGCAAGATCAAACAACACTTCTACAAAGATGAATATGCACAATGATAAAACTAGAACTATCATACAAAAGTGAATCAAAATTGTGAAGATTACAAAGTATAATAGGCTCCTTATTTATGTAAGATGACGAGGAGGAGAGAATGTAGGACTAAATGAATGACTACCTCTCCAAAGGTGTCACACATGTGGGTACACTTGGAACAAGTGTGAGGACACATGTAGAATCCACATGAGGTGAGACCAAAAAGTAAAAATCCTCTAAGTGAGCTTAAGATGAAGTGTGAATAGGACTAACTAGTTAGGAGATTAACTAGTTAAATAATGTACCACTTTTCACACTAAGACCCCCCCTTAAGTGATACTTAGGGCAAAAGCTAAATACTAAAAAATTGCAAAGATGCAAGGATGGGTCCCAACAACAAAGCATGATGAGGTACCCATGTACAATAAAGTCTCTCAAAAAAGGAGATAAAGGAGAAAACCTTGTGAGAAAAAACCCCTCCCCAAAAGAGAGAATGAGAAGGACAAATAAACCTTCTAAAGGATGTCCTTGAAAGATTAGGAATATGAAGAACTCTTGAAGCATGTAGAAGCTATAAACTTTGCCAAAGAACAACTAGTTTATGCTGGAATCAAAGTAACCTCCAATGAATGTAGATCAATATAAGAGAGGCACAAAACACTACAGAGTGATCCCAACAACACTACTTAAAACCATATATCCACAAATGGCATCAAAGCAAAAGAAACTACATAGCCAAAAATACAGATGGTACTATGATTAGAGAGACACAAAACACTACATGAGTGACCCCAATGATACTACTATATGTGCATGTGGTGCTCTACAAAGGTACCAAAGTCTCACAAATACTAATCAACTAAAAAAGGTAGAAGGTTGCCTCCATAAACATGAATGCAAGAGTGCCTATATAGTATGTGTTCCATCTCACTAAAATGTATGTGTAACCAACCTCTCCATTCACCTAGTAAATAGGAACACAAACTAGATACATAGCTTACTCCAAATTGAAACCAAGGAATCATTAGCATAACCATATGATAGCCCCCATAATGTTGACAAGGGAGAGGAATTGATAGATCAACAAAAATGTGGCACAAAGGTGCGCAAAGGGATGCAACATCACACCCAATATGATGTACAAGAATTCGACTACCAAACAAGGGTGTGCAATGGACAAAGCACACACATAGGAGGATTATGAAGTTTGTGTTTGCAAAACAAGTTATCCACAAGAACTTTGAAGGCACTTTATAGGTAGTGCAAGTACAAAAAGACACAATATGATGTGCCAAAACCCCCCCAAAGAATACAAAATTAGATCTGACACTTTATTATAACGTATTTACAAATAAATGTGTTGATATAGGGTTCTTACAATTGTTGAAAAAAGGAAATTTAGTTTATGTCATGAGGTGACCACAAGAAAACATAGCTCAAATATGCCTTACAACCTTAACAAAAAAATAAATTTTAAGCCCCCCAAAACAAATAATGCTATAAAAGATTCCCCCCCCCTCATATATATATTTGGTTTTGAGTATAACTTTACCAGTTGGAAGCGCAAATTAACTGTTTATAATATACAATGATTTTTACAAATTTTCACGAAAATAGGCATTCTAAGGCAAACAAATTACATGTACCATTAGATTTATTGGGCTTTTTTTTGATAAATTTGAAAGAAAAATGTTTGCAATTGTTTGATGTCATTGGTAAAAGTTATGCCCCATTGAGAAAAGGTCAAAAAAGAGTGCAAATTAGAAGTTAAGAGGCAAATCCTAAAAAAAAAAGGGGGGGAAGAAATTACACCATTATGTAGTTCATGGAACCAACTTTTTGTTTACTATTCAAGCTCAAAAAACATGAAGATCATATGCAAAAGTGTGGCGAAAAGAAAAAAAAATGCCCCCTTAGGAGCACCTTGGTGGTCGTAGGGTGGTGCCGCCAGGGTTGACTAAGTGGCAGTGGCTTTTGGGGTGTTGTGGTGGGCAGAGCTGTTTTTGCTTTGATTTATTAAAAACTTTGGAAAAAAATATTTTTTTTAAATTTAAAAAATAAAATAAAAAATCATTTAGGGCATGCGGTTATAAGGCTCCCGCCACCCCTTGGGGCTGGGCGGGGCCCAAGCTCTGGCCGTCTCTTTTTAAGAAAGGATGGCCATCAGTATGCATGGCAGTGTCTATGGCACCATCGGTGCATCCTGAAGGCCCCGTAGACGCAGGCGTGCAACATCAGGATGGGCATTCCATCCTGATGGCTGGATAGACCGTTCCCATCAGAATCGCATGCCATGGATGCCGCATGCCATGGATCCCACAGGTAACGGTTTTGACATGACCCAACAGACCCGGATAGCCTGCCTTACGGATAGCCTTACCCTGCCACACGTTGCAGAGACGTCACCTCAGAAGCGTGTGGCTAAATATTATTTATGGAAGTTGATTATTCTTAGTATTACATTATTTTTTCCATAAGTTATTGACTTGTTTACTTTGTTTATCAAAGTTTGTTTAATAAATATATTATTTAAATATTAGGTGAAACTTTTAACGAAGCAAAGAGTAACCTATAATTTAGGTTTAATTTTTATTTAATGTTTGAAATGTTTTTAAGATACATTAAAATATGCAATAAATTAGGTTTAATTTTTATTTAATGTTTAGAAATGTTTTTAAGATATATTAAAATATGTAATTTAGGTAAGAGGTAGGTGAAAGTGATAAGTTATTTATCACTGAAGAGCAATAAGTTTGAATTAACACACATTTTTACAACTTGATAATTCTCTTTACTTAATCTAACATTGCATCCAAATTTAGTTTAGATATAATATAGAAAAATTAGAATTTTTTTACTAATTTTTTATATATTATTGGTTAATATATTAAGTTAATAAGAAGTTTTTAATTTAGAGTAAAGATATAGTTATTTTTAATAATTTTTTTAAGTGATTCAAGTATTAGTTAATAATGTGGCTCATCTGTAGATTCACACAAAATAGGGCAACATGTTTTTTATAGTCATTTGTATTTGAACTTCCTTATCAAGCAATGATTACTCTCATGGCCATTCCTTGCATAAGGGCCAAAGATGAGGCTATAATAGCAAATCTCATCCACACTTCCACATCCATGCATGTTGAGCTCCACGTTGTCTATCTAAACATTAACCTTCTCCCATCTCTTCTCAAATAAGTGGTTGGGTTCAGTTAGTAGATTAGGAAAAACTTATTTGGCTCAAGCCCTTTCATGTGAGTGAGTAAATAAAATTGAAATCCCAAAAATAATCTAATTTCACAAAATAAAATGTGCAGAACCCTATATTTTTTATAGTATTGTTAATATTATAACTTTATCCTTTGACAAGAAGTAATTTTTACCTTTAGCTAATGAATCAAAAAATTAAATTCATAAAAACTGACGATTCTTCCCCTCATAATTATCCCCATCCATTTAGGCATGACTTACAAAATTTGTGTTCATAATTTGTTTACTTGCCACATCCTCCTCTCAAACCAAAATTCTCTCCCCATTTATAGCTTTTTGTTGCACTCTCTGACAATTTGCAGAGAAGTTTTTTTTTTAGCCAATGACAATACATGTAAATCATTTTTTAATAATTTTTTGTTAAAAATTTATCATGCTGACATAGGAAAAGTACAAATTTAAATCAAATTTACCGGACAAAAAAAATAATCCTATCTTTTGATTGGTTTTCAATCAATATATTAATAACTAGATAAGTTTGAACTCATTAATGTAAAAGTATTTGAATCTTCATCATCTATGTACACACAATTTAATACAATAGATGTAGCTTTTCCACAACATTCAACTTAACTTGTTTAACAAATCTTAAGGTTAAAAAAATGTTTTTTTAGATGTTGCAACTATGCATGTTAGGGTTAAAGTTATGGTTAGGGATAGAATTAGGGTTAAGATTACATTTAGAATTAGAGCTAGGGGTTAAAATTAGGGTTAGGGTTAGGGTTAGGGTTAGAATTACGGTTAGGGTTAGTGCCACCTTGACAATTCACCTTCCCTGTCAAGGATTTTTTTTCCTACCTTAGTCTTCATTATTGTCTTTCACATGACAATTAATTTTTTTAAATGCAAGTCAAATTTTATAAAGAAATATAAAAAAAATTACAAATGGTTTTAATGTATGCATACCAAGATATTTCAAATAATGTATGCATTCAAGTTCTTTCTATTTTTTTATAGGTGCTAGGCTTTATCCTTCAATAGAAAATTTAATTTTTTAATGTGTTAGAAAAACCTGCAATAAATATAAAATATTCTTAAAAAACTTAAAGTGTATTAAGAACTTCTTAAAAAAACCTAAAAAATTAAGATGTTTTTTAAATAATAAAAGTATATATATATATATATATATATATATATATATATATATATATATATAAGATTGATAACTTTTTAAAAAAATCTAAAAATTTGAGATTTATTTAAAATAATAAATATATAACTTAAAGATTGATAACTTTTTTAAAAAAACTAAAAATTTGGGATTTATTTAAAATAATAATATTTTCTATTTAAAAATAGAAGAAGTTTCTATTAAAAAATTAAAAATAATAATAATATATATATATATATATATATATATATATATATATATATATACAACTATACAACTGTCAAATTTAAGCCTTGGTCGACTCAAATAAGAGAAGAAAAAATAAAAGAATAATATATCAATAGATATAAATATATAGAAATATATAAGTAAATATATTTATGGTAAGTAAGCAAATAGATAAATAAATAAGAAAAGTATGGTAAGTAAATACATAAGTAAATATATGGGACTTGTAGTGTTGTTATTATAAAAAATGTAATAACATACGAAATATTTTTCATGATACTACAAAGTCTGCATATTTGTATGCCCTGATGTAGTTGAGTGTATAGGGAATTGAAATGTCTACTTAAGATATTAAAATGTAATAATATTAATACTATGATAATTTAAAATGCATTAAAATATTGTGGAGAGCCATGGCCTAGAGATTTGAAATGTTTGCTTAAGATATTAAAATGTAATAATATTAATACTATGATAATTTAAAATGCATTAAAATATTATATGTTTGAAGAATAAAATAGAAAATGTAATAACATGACGAAATATTTTTTGTGTAGAACCCTATATTTTTAATAGTATTGTTAATATTATAACTTTGTCCATTTGACAAAAAGTAATTATTATAATTTGTTTACTTGCCACATCCTCCCCTCAAACCAAAATTCCCTCACATTTATAGTTTTTTTTTGCACTCTTTGACAATCCGTAGAGAAGAGGTCATTTTTTTTAGCCAATGACAATACAGATAAATAATTTTTCAATAATTTTTTGTTAAAAATTTATCATGTTGACATAGGAAAAGTACAAATTTAAATCAAATTTGCCAATAAAAATAATCCTATCTTTTGATTGATTTGCAATCAATAGATTAATAACTAGATAAGTGCGAACTCATTGCAATAGTACCTGCCAAAGGCAGGTACTAATAAACAAAAAGCACAAATAGAAATTAGAGAGTAATTAAATAATAATGGATAATAAATAAAAAGAGAGAGTAGATAAGGATAATAAACATAAGAACTCAATATATATATATATGAATAGATATATCTATAAATTTATAAGAATAAAAATACCATAACTAACAATAATATATGGACAAAGTAGATGGCGATAGCATGTGTGGGAGAGCAAGCTAGGGCACCCAAGCCCTGGCTTGCAGGTTTGAGCTTTTTCTGTGCACAGGGGTTTTGCATGTCGGTAGGTGGTCAAGGGGACCGGGTCTACTTCTTTGTTTCTTCTTTTTTTCTGGTTTTAGCTGGCTGTGAGGCATTCTTTGGTGCAGGTGGTGGTGTGCAGGGTTCAAGGGTTTCCAACTCTGGGTTCTCTTTTATTGTGTGCTCATTGGTTCGTGTTTGCTACACGTTGGGGGAGTTTTCTTCTTTTAGGTGCTATCTCTTGTGGTGGTGTGCCTGTTTGGAGCCATTGCTTTGGATTCAGTGTGGTGTGGGGGGGCATTTTGTGCCCTCACTCATTTGGTATAAATGGCTTCGAATGTGCCTTTGGATATGGCGGGTCATGCTTCTTCCATGGCTGGGGAGGATGCCGGTATTCCCATTCAGTCTTCTTCTGGATTGGATGTGGTCTGAAATGGTTCCCTTGAATTGCCAAAGGCGAATGGATGCTTGGAGAGGGCCCATGAGCGACCGGTTTTAGTAATACAATTAGAGTCGGTAGCTGAGGATATTAATTACTACTACAATCATGTTTTGATTTGTATGTTCATGGGGATGAGGGTTTCTCCCCCATTTCTTGATACATGGATTCGCAAGACATGGAACCTAGAAGGAGATTTTGATATTTTGATGGCTGCAAATAACTTCTTTATAGTGTATTTTTCATGTGTCTCAGATCAGAATAGGGCCTTCAAAGGGGGCCCATATTTTTATAATCAAGTGGGTCTCTTCATCAAACCATGGCATGCTGGCTTTAACTCAGCAGAGGAGTTACCTTCTAGAATCCCAGTTTGGGTTTGTCTTCCTTGGCTGCCGCTTGAATGCTGGAGAAGTGATATATTGCAGTCGATTGTGCTATTGCTGGGAAAACCTATTGGTCCTTCTCAGTAAACTTTGAATAAGAGAGTTTTTTCTTATGCTAGGGTTTGTGTTGAAATTGATTTGAGCTAGCCGCTTCCAGACTCTATTGATATGACTGTTGGGTCTTGCTCCTGGAATCAACCATTAGATTATGAGACATTACCTTTCAGGTGTTAGGTATGTCATGAATATGGTCACCTTCAGCGGAGGTGTCCTCGAGCTTCTGGTGTAGCTAGTTCAAGTAATGCTCCTACTCAGCCTGATTTGAAAGTAGACAAGGGTAAAGCCCCCATGCAAGGAGGTAGGGCTGATAAAGAAGGTTTTATTCCGGTTAAGTCTCGTAATCGTGGTCGAGGCCTAAAGAGATCCCTCAAGGATAGGCAGGAGGAGGAAACTTTCAACCGATTTGAGACATTGGAGGATTTGGTCCAGGAGGAAGGTTTTCAGGCAGACTTGCAGGCAACAGTTGGATCTTTTATTGAGGTTATTCCTAGGGATCAGCCTAATGTGATTCCTAGTTTAGATCAGCTTGGTGAGCAGGGTACTCAGATGGACACTGAATTGGCTCCTCTGGCTCCTATCCAAGGTGCATTAGATTTGGTACCAGAGGCGTCTTGTGGCTCTCCTAGTGCTAGTGGTGTTCTATCTAAAGTGTGAGGTACTCCAGACTTAGGAAAAAGTAAGGCTCCTTGCCTAGCCTTAGGTTTGTAACCAAAAACCCTCAAAAAAGGGGCTCCTAAGAAACCTCTTAAGGTTGGTAGAAAAAAGGACCTGGAAAAGGTAAAGCTAGCTGGTGAGACATTGGTTGAGTCAGGTTCAGTGAGGACTATTGATGCCCACTTCTCCCAACCCCAATGATGATTATGCTCTCTTGGAATGTGAGGGGTATGAATAGCATCCCTAGACAAAAGGCTATTCAGGATTTGGTTCGTATTCATTCTCCTGATGTGGTTTTCCTTCAGGAAACTAAGTTATCAGTTGATAGTATGATGAGTGTGGCTTCAAAGATTTGGAGTCATGGTCAGTATCAATGTGTTGGTGCTCTTGGTAGCTCTGGTGGGGTTGCATGCTTATGGGACCCATGTAGAGTCAGGCCAATTTGGTGGTACTCCTGCAAAGGTTTGATTTCTTGTGTTGCTTCTCATTTTGAGTCTGGAGAGAGAATACTCTTTTCTAACATCTATGCTTCGGCTGACCTTCATGGCAAGGTAAAGTTGTGGGGTTTTGTCAGATATGTGAGGACTTTGGATGCTTATCTCCCATGGATTTTAGCTGGGGATTTTAATTTCATTATTTCTTTGGAAGAGAAGAGGGGAGGCATTGCTCGCTTGGAACCTTCTTCTGATCTCTTGCAAGTTAATGTGGCTCTCTTGAATTTGTTTGACATCAAGCCTGTTAATGGGGTCTTCACTTGGAATAATAGGATATGTGGGGAGACTGCTATTTCTGAATGTTTGGATAGATTCTTGGTGTCCAGTTTTTGGCTGGGGGACAGGTGGCTAACTACCTCTGAGATTTTGGATGGGAGGGGTTCTAATCATTGGCCAATCAAACTTATTGTTGAGCTTCCCCGACATTGTGTAAAGCAGTCTTTTAAGTTTTAGCTCATGTGGTTAAGAGATGACTCCCTCCATGATCTTCTTCCTGGTTGGTGGAATTTAGGGAAGCTATCACTTGGACTGCTATGTACTCCTTCTCCAAGAGGTTGGGTCATCCCACAATAATGGGTTACACTTTTTGGCCAAACTTTACATTGAAATCAATATTTTGAACTAAATCTTCACGTTCTAACACCTATAGCCACTAAACAATTAGGAATTTGAAGATGATACGGACTAGTGATTTGTGAGATTTTGTTTGTAGATTCTAAATATATATTTTTTTTAAAAATTGGAGTTAAATTATAATTTTTTTTGCATCTCCTTTGATAATTGGTTTTTAATAGTAAACAATATTTTTTTAAAGTGATGTGTATTCCGTAGCACATAACTTTTTTTTCTACAAAGGATAAAATTCTGATTCTTTTTAATTTAGATTGATATCACTGATATATAGTGTATGCATTTGGTTTCATAATGTTTTGTTGAATATATATTTTTTAATTAATTTTTGAAGTCAAACCAATTATAATTTAGACAGGCATATTCCGTAAAACATAACTTTTTCTGTATGTATCGAAATTCAATTTTTTTTCTTTTGTTGAAACAAGGACATCAATACCTAGTGCATAGATATTTTTTAGAATTTTTTTTAGTAATTTACTAATTTTCCATGTGTGTAGAATAGAGAACTCGATGTTCGGTGAAAACATACATTCACAAGAAATAAAAAATAAATATAATAATCAAATTAAATATATTTAAAATTATATTTTTTGTTAAGATTATAATAAGGACTACATACTTACAAAGCATAAATTTTAAATGAATTCATTTGATCCCTCAAAAGATAAATCAAAATTGGTTTTTTATCAGCATTTTGATAGGTGTAGAGGAGACTCCATTATAGGTATGGTTTAAAACTAGTGGGATTCTATCTAAGGGGGTTTGATCAAACCCTCTTCAATTAAAATCCTTTAAATGGAGTCTTTCAAGGCTTAAATCATTATATTTTCTAAAAATATGTGATTTCAGCAAAAATTGGGATGTCCCAGAAAGTGTAACCCATTATTGTGGCAGCACCCGGCTCCAATATATGAAATATAGGTTGAAACGGTGGAATAGGTAACACTTTGGTAATTTTTTCCATGCAAAACAATCGACTCAAGCTCATTTGGACTCTATCACTAGGCAGATTCGTGACCAAGGCCTCACTGAGGACCTGGGTTTGCTGGAAGTTGCTGCTGTGAAGGAAGTTGAGGAATGGGAATTACGTGAGGAAATTTTTTGGAAACAAAAGTCCCGAATCGAGTGGCTTCAGGTGGGAGATAGGAATACCTCTTTCTTCCACAATTCAGTAAAAGATAGGAGACAAGGTAATGTCATTTCTTCTCTCAGGTCTTCGAATAGGGAGATTCTCTCCTCTATTTCTATTTCTGCTGAGGCTGTTCATTTCTTTTCTATTCTACTATCTGAGGATTCCCTTCCTGCAGAGGCGGATGAAGCTAATATTTTGAATAGTATTCCGCCCTTAGTCACCAGTGAAATGAATGCTTCTTTGCTTCATCCCATTTCTTTGTCAGAGCTTGAAAATATTGTGTTCTAGATGAAAAAGGGAAGAGCTCCAGGGTCTGATGGTTTCCCGGTTGAGTTCTACTGGAAGTTCTAGGAAGTAATTAAGTTGGATTTGTTGGAGGTCATTCAGTAATCTTTCATGAATAAATAAATGCTGAAATCCATGAATGCTACCTTCCTTTCTCTCATCCCAAAGAAGGATGGGGCTAATTCTCTGGATCTTTTTAGGCCCATTACCTTATGTAATGTGGTTTATAAGATTGTTACTAAATTGATTACTAAGCGGTTGAAACCCTGGCTAAGCAGGTTAATTTCTGAAGAGCAAGGGGGTTTTGTGGTTGGTCGGTAGATTATGGATGGTGTCATCATTGTAGCTGAGATGATTCATTCTATGGATCGTTCTAAAGAGAAAGCTATGTTTATTAAGTTGGCTATGGCTAAAGCTTATGATTTGGTTAAATGAGCCTTCTTATTTAAGACTCTAGGAGTGTTTAGTTTTGCTGATGAATGGATTGAATGGGTGAAGAGCTATGTTACTTCTCCTTCCTTTTCAGTGCTAATTAATGGTGAGCCGACGGAGTTGTTTGGTGCTTCTAGGGGGCTCAGACAAGGGGACCCTTTATCCCCTTATCTTTTCATCTTATTGGCAAAGGGTTTGGGGAGGTTTATTAGATCCCAGATGGAGACTGGTTTGATTAAGGACTAGAGTTTTAGAAATAATATTCCCCCTCAGTCACATTTGCAGTTTGTTCATGACACGACTCTAATGGGTAGAGCCAAGGTTGAGGAGGCTTCCGGTTGGCACAGGATTCTGGATTGTTATTTGGCTATATCAAGTCAGAAAATTAATGAGGGGAAGTCTTTTATTTACTTCTTTCATACTCTGCAGGCTATTCAGAGGAGAATTATTGGTATCCTTCGTTTCTAGATTGGTACTCTCCCTTTTGTGTATCTTGGTATTCTGCTTGCTATTCGTTCGCTTCCCAAATTGTTCTGGCAAGAGATTATGGATAAGTTCAAAATTTTGGTTAGTCATTGGACTAACAGGTGGCTCTCTTCTGCGGGTAGGATGACTCTTCTAAAGGCAGTGGTGCAGGCTCTTCCTCTGTACAGATGTTTTGTTCTCTCTGCATCTTCTGACTTTATCAAAGACTTTGAGAGTTTGTCTTGGCAGTTCCTTTGGTCTGGTAACCTCCTTCATAGGAAGTGGAGTTTGGTTAAGTGGGAAGCTATTTGTAGGCTGAATCAAGCTGGTGGTCTGGGTTTGCGTAGAACTGATTTGAATGGACAAGCTTTAGCAGCTAAGGTGTATTGGCAGTGGTGTTCACAGCAACATCAATCTTGGGCAAAAATTCTTACCTCAAAGTACCTGGGTGTAGTTGAGAGTGTCGATGTTGCCCGCTTCAGTTTGGAGGGGAAGGGTTCTATGATTTGGAGTACCCTCAAAAGGGGTGCCAAGTTGGTCAAGCAGGGGTTGTTTTGGATTTGCAATGGGGGGTAGGATGCTCTCTTCTGGCATGATTCTTGGAATGGTTATCCTCCCATTTTGTCTACCCACCCCCACCTACAGAATTTGAGTAGGCATTTTATTGATGCTGGGTGGTGCCATGTTGCTGATTTTAAAACTCTTCATAATTTGAGATAAGTTAGTGTGTATAGATGGAAGGTTTCACAAGAGTGGCCTCCTAGTGGGGCAGCTGGGGATTATTAGGAGCTTGCTGGGATCCTATCGAGGCGTGTCTGCACTTCTCTTCTTGGGAGAGATGTGTTGGCTTGAGGTCCTGATCCAAAAGGCAAATTTACTGTTGCCTCAGGTTATCAAGTTCTTGATAAGCAAATGTTTGGGAGCTCTGAGGTCTTGCAGTGGAAACAGGTTTGGAATAAGTTTGCTTGGCCTAAGTGTAACTTCTTCTCGTGGTTAGTTGTTCAAGGGAGGTGCCTTACTTAGGAGAACCTCTGGAAATGTGGGTTTCAGGGGCCCTCTAAGTGTGTTCTATGTGGTGGGCATGAGGAGTGCATCCCCCATCTCTTCTTTTAGTGTTCCTTTGCGAAAGTTATTTGGCATTTCTGGTGGAATCTCTGGCGTATACCGTGTAGACATGCTTCTTCTTTAGAGGAATTTTGGAGGAGTTTAGAGCCTCCCCCTGTAAAGACCTCTTTTCTCCTCATTGCTTGGATCATTGGCCCCAGTTTGATAATTTGGCATATTTGGTTGCAGCGCAACCGAAGAATTTTTCTGGATAAGAAGCTACTTGTTGGTCAACTCTAGTTGAAGATTCTGGGGGGTCTACAGGAAACTTTGGCTGCTAAGTGTGATCTATCTATCCCTGTTGTTTTTGGTGATTGGGATGTGGTTAAAGCCCTAGGTCTCTCTGGGGGTGGACAAACACATTTGAGGGCAGTTCAACATAGGCGGGGGAGAGTGAGGGTCTATCATACTAGTCATTGGTGTCCTCCCGCTATGGGGGAGCTAAAAATCAATACTGATGGATCTTCTAGAGGTAATCCTAGCCATGCTGGAGTTGGTGGCATTGGCAGGGATAGTTCGGGGGTGGTAATTTTTTTCTTCTCTATATATAAAGGCCATCATACAAATAATCTCATGGAGGCTCTTGCTATTCTTCTAACTTTAGAGCTTGCTTGTGCCCTTGGCTGGAGGTGGATTATTTGTGAATTAGATTCTCAGGTGGTCATTGATATGCTGAATAAGAGACATTTTGAGGAGGTGAACTGGCAACTTGCAGTGGTGGCCAAACAAATTGTTTCTCTGAGCAATGCTTTAGATTCTATTGCTTTTTGTCATGTGCCATAGGAGTGGAATAAGGTGGCAGATGGTTTGGCGAGGTGGGCGTCTAAGCAGATGGAGACTTGGAATGTGGATGATTGGGGCAATCTTCCTGGTGATTTGACCCCTATTCTTGAAGATTGGGTTATGGAGGATATGAGGAGCTTATTGGGTGTTACTTAATTTTTGTTTTGGTTGTGCCCCTTATGGGTGTTTCTTTCTGCTTTGTAATAATTTTATGATTCAATAAAGTTTTTACCCCTTTTATTAAAAAAATAATAATATATGAAAATATATTTACTTACCATATTTAATAGATGAAAATAAAAGAATAATATAGTATTTGTTTAGTTGTAATTTTTTTTGTTGATTAAATATTGGTTGTATAGATAAATTGCATTCCAATAATTGAAAAATTAATTTTTGAAGAGTGTTGAAATGTCTTGGTAAATAAAATTGAAATCTCAAAAATAATCTAATTTGGTAAAAAAAAAATAGGACTAAAATATTTCCTTAACTATAAAACTAAATTTTACAAAGTCTATTAAATAACACAAATATTTCTTTAAAATGTAATAATACTAATACTTTTATAATTTAAAATGCATTAAAATATTGTAAATTTGAAGAATAAAATAAAAAATGTAATAACTTCTGACTAAATAAAATTGAAATCCTAATTTTTTAACTATTGAATAAAAAAATTAAAATCCCAAAAATAATCTAATTTCATAAAACTCTAACCCTAGTTGGGTGTGGAGAGATTTGAAATGTCTGCCTAAGATATTAAAATGTAATAATATTGAATACTATTACAATTTAAAATGCATTAAAATATTGTAAGTTTGAAGAATAATTTCAAAATATAATAACAATAACACATTCATATTTAGATCATTACCTTATTTTATCTTAGTCACTTTTATCTAATAATAGTAAGTACTTTTAATAGTAAGTACTTTTAAACAACATGATTTTAATTATTTTAATTAATCTAATATTGTGGTCTAAACTAAATTTATAAGAAAAAATTTATGTGAACTCGTTTTGAAATGTTTTGGGTAAATAAAATTGAAATATCAAAAATAATTTAATTTGGTAAAAATAAAATAGCACTAAAATATTTACGTAGCTATAAAACTAAACTTTACAAAGCCTATTAAATAACACAAATATTTCCTTAACTATAAAACAAAATAATCTAATTTCATGATATTTAGTAAATAAAATTGAAATACTAGATTTCTAACTCTTAAGTAAATAAAATTGAAATCCCAAAAATAATCTAATTTCATAAAATAAAATGTGTAGAACCCTATATTTTTAATAGTATTATTAATATTATAATTTGCAAAATATTAAATTCATAAAAACTGATCCTTCTCATAATTATCGCCATCCATGACTTAACTATTCGAAGACAAAATTTGTGTTCATAATATGTTTACTTGCCACATCCTCCCCTCAAACCAAATTTGTTGCACTCTCAGATAAGTATAAATTTAAATCAAATTTGTCTGACAAGAAAAATAATCTTGTCTTTTGATTGGTTTACAATCAATAGATTAATAACTAGATAAAGTGGTAACTCATTGCAATAGTTAAAACAAGAAGCAAATATAGTTATATGCCAGTCAATAAGTATATAAAAACTCTAAATATTTGTGAATAGATATATCCATAAATATATAAGAATAAAAATAACATATCTAATAATAATAAATAAAAATATATTTACATGCCATATTTAATGGATGAAAATAAAAGAATAATATATCCATAGATATAAATATATCAAAAATACAATAAAATATAAATATATAAGTAAATATATTTATGGTAAGTAAGTAAATAGATAAATAAATAAGAAAAGTATGATAAGAAAATACATAAGTAAATGTATAGGATATAAAAATAAATAAAATCAAAAAGTACAAAAAGAAAATAGTGAGTAATTTTGCCAAGAGGCAAACCTACAATTGTAGTAGGGGTGGATGGAGATGAGAGCACTCATTTTTGGTCGTAAATATAAACCCAAAAAAATCAAAATAAATTGCAAATGAAAAATTAAATGTAAATTTAAAATAAATAAAGATTGTCACTGCCAAATAAAGAAAACTCCTAAAAATAGTCCCCACATTCTTCTTGGTTTTAATTACCATGGTGTATTTTGCAAATCCACACAGCCATTACCGTTCATTTATTAAATATTGCAATTTGGCATTTCATTTATTTATTAGCATTGCATTGCAATAAAGCTATTCAGGTGTCGTTTCCAATTTCCCTCTTTGTATTTTGTCTTCTTTTGTGTTGGTTTTAGTTTAACATTAAATTTTCTAAGCTTTCGTTTTCATTCATCTGCAGAAAGGCATATAACAAATATATCTCTACAATGGGTTTGTGATTGGGTTAAAATTAGGGTTAGGGTTATGGTTATGATTATGATTAGGGTTAAAATTAGGGTTAGGGTTATGGTTATGATTAGGGTTAAAATTAGGGTTAGGGTTGAAATTACAGTTAGAATTAGAGTAAGAATTACATTTAGAATTAGGGTTATAGTTTGAAAAGGGTGACAATTACAATGAGAATTATGGTCAAAACTAGGTTTAGGGTTATAATAAGGGTTAGGTTATGGTGAGATTTAGGGTTATAATGAAAATTAGGGTCAGGGTTAGGGTTACAATGAGATTTAGGGTTAGAATTAGGATTAGTGTTAGGGTCAGCGTTAGGTTTAGAATTAGAGATACAATTATGGTTATAATTAGGGTTAGGGTTATTGTTATAATAAAGGTTAGGGTTAGTACTAGGGTTAGGGTTATTGTTAGAATTAGAGTTAGGGTTAGTATGAGGGTTAAGGTTGTTGTTAGAATTAGGCTTAGGGTTCAACATTGATATTAAAATATTCTTTAAAAATAGGTACCCTTTTTCTAAATCTAACCTAAGTAATTCTAATATAACCTTGGTTCTAACCCTAACCCAACCCCTAATTCTTAATCTAACCCTAATTATAATTCTAACCCTAACCCTAACCTTAATCCTAACACTAATGCTAACCATAATTCTAACCCTAACCGTAACCCTAAATCTGACCCTAATTCTAACCTAAACACTAACCCTAACCCTAATTTTAACCCCTAACTCTAATCCTAAATATCATATATAATATAATATAATATTTTAATTATTATATATTATAATAATTAATATTATAAACATAATATATTATTATATTATATAATTATTATATAATATATTATAATAATATATTAGATATATTATAAAAGATATATCTAATATAATATGTTTTAATATATTATAATTGGTGTTAGAATTAGGCTTGGGGCTCCGGTTGCTACTAGCATATTTATATTAAATATAATATATTTAAAGTATGCCGAGAGATATCCTTCTTGAGGCGTCTATTTTTTTAATCACTAATCCTAACATTAGGCGCCTCGAGAAGGATATCTCTTGGCATAATTTAGATATATTATATTTAATATAAATACGCTAGTTAAATAATTAAGGATAATAAATAAAAAGAGAGAGTGGATAAAGATAGTAAAAAAGTAGATAAGGATAGTAAATATAAGAACTCAATATATTTATGAATATATAAAAAAAAGCACATAACTAAAAATAATAAATAAAATATATATATATGAATAAGTATAGTGCATTATGCATATAGATATATAAATAAAAAGGATATAAATATATATATGGTTCGTTAAAAGTAGGGCTTACATTTGATAGTTGTATAACTGTATTTAGGTATTTTTGATGTAAAATACAATCAAATTTTTAAAAAGACTATATCATATGAAAGGAGATATTTTGGACAAACTGTAAAATGTATATAGGATTATGATGATATATATATTTTATTTTTATATGATTTACTTATACTAAAGCATGTCATAGTATTTGAAGGGCAACATTAAATAGATAACTGTCATAAAAAAATTGCTTGACAAGCAAAGTTGACTGTCAAATTTAAGCCCTGGTTAAAAGTTTCACCTAGTATTTAAATAATACATTTATTAAACAAACTTTCACTTAATATTTAAATAATACATTTATTAAACAAACTTTGATAAACAAAGTAAACAAGGCAATAACTTAAGGAAAAAACAGTGTAATACTAAGAATAATCAACTTCCGTAAATAATATTTAGCCACACGCTTATGAGGTGACATCTCTGCAACGTGTGGCAGGGTAAGGCTATCCGTAAGACAGGCTGTCCGGGTCTGTTGGGTCATGTCAAAACCGTTACCTGTGGGATCCATGGCATGCGGCATCCATGGCATGCGATTCTGATGGGAACCGTCTATCCAGCCATCAGGATGGAATGCCCATCCTGATGTTGCACGCCTGCGTCTACGGGGCCTTCAGGATGCACCGATGGTGCCATAGACACTGCCATGCATACTGATGGCCATACCTGTTTGAAAGACGTGTGGGGACGTTGGGCCAGAGTGCCAACCGTATTCTATGGCGTGACTTTCGATGAGCACAGAATGCCGTTTTCACCTTTCCGCTTGTACATATTTTATTTGTTTTTTAAAAGAGAGAGAAACGTTTACGTAACTGCCAATCAAATGAAGAAATGTTTACTTAACTACCTATCGAATGATCATAATATGGTTTGATATTGTTAAAAATCTTACACATATTCTAGAAAAAAATATAAAAAGTATGCATCCATTAATTTTTTTTTTGAAGTATCAAATTTCAAAGAAAATATGCAGTCATTACTTTTAAATTAAAAAGTAGTAGATTTTTATAAAGAAAAATAAGTATAATTTTGTGGATAAAATCAAACATAAATTAATATTTTATTAATATTCATATAATTAATATTTTTTATAAATTAAATTTTATTATACTACTTTATAAAATATAATGTACATTATATTTAAGATTTTATTATACTACTTATAACATTATGTTTAAGAAAAAAATATTTTATTATACTATAATTATTTAAGTTTTAAGAGATTATTAAACATTAATTAGGTTTTCAATATTCTTCCCATCAATACTTAATTTTCTAACTTTGAATTTATTTAATAACAAATTCGAAAGTATTTAATTATTAATTTTTTAATATTATTTTCTTTAGTGTTTAATTTTCATACTCCTAATTTTTTGGGATAACCAACTCAAATTTATTTAATTATTAGTTTTTGTATTATGCTACTCTTTAACATATAATCTATTTTTAATTATTAAAAATTAGGTTTTCAATATTCTTCCCATTAATGCTTAATTTTCTAACTCTGAATTTATTTAATAACAAAATCCAAAGTATTTAATTATTAATTTTTTAATATTATTTTCTTTAGTGTTTAATTTCCACACTCCTAATTGTTTTTTTTGATAATGAACTCAAAATAATTTAATTATTAGTTCTTGTATTATGCTACTCCTAAAATATATATATATTTTTAATTATTAATCATTAATTAGGTTTTCAATATTCTTCCCATCAATGCTTAATTTTCTAACTCTAAATTTATTTAATAACAAAATCTAAAGTATTTAATTATTAACTTTTAATATTATTTTTTTAGTGTTTAATTTTTATACTCATTTTTTTATAATGAACTAAAAATTATTTAGTTATTAGTTCTTGTATTATGCTACTCCTTAATATATAATTTATTTTTAATTATTAAGCATTAATTAGGTTTTCAATATTCTTCCCATCAACGTTTAATTGTCTAATTACAAATTTATTTAATAGCAAATCTAAATTATTTAATTATTAATTTTAATATTATTTTCTTTAGTGTTTAATTTTCATACTCCTAATTTTTTTAATAATGAACTCATAAGTGTTTAATTATTAGTTCTTGTGTTATATTACTCCTTAACATATAATTTATTTTTAATTATTAAACATTAATTACATTTTCAATATTCTTCCCATCATTGGCGTGTGATTAACTAGCATACCTATATTTAAAAAATATATCTAAAGTACGCGGAGATATATCCTTCTCAAGGTTCCTATTTCCACCTATGTGTAGTAAATTGATTAATAAAATAGGCACCTCCAGAAGGATATCTCTCGACGTACTTAGATATATTTTTTAAATATAGGTATGCTAGGAGCATCGAGAGTGCCAAGCCTAATTCTAGCTATATTACATAATTATATGAATTATTATAATTATATAATATAATATTATAATATAGATTAGATATATTATTATAATATATTATATATGATAATTATAATTATAATATATATAATAATTAAAATTATATATTATATTATTTAATAATTCTAATTCTAGTAATATTATATATTATTATATTTAGGATTAGAGTTATGGATTAAAATTAGGGTTAGGATTACTGTTTAGGTTAAAATTAGGGTTAGCATTAGGAATAGAATTAGGGTTAGGGTTCAAATTAGAGTTGGGATTATGGTTAGCATTAGGGTTATTGTTATTATTAGAGTTATGACCAAAATTATAGTTAAATTTATGTTAAATAGGGTTAGATTTAGAAATATAGTTAGATTGAGGGTTTTGAGGCTTATAAAATAATGCTAAGTGTAATCCTATGGTTGTGGTTAGAATTAGGGTACCTATTTTTAAGGAATATCTTAATCTTAATGTTGAACCTTAACCCTAATTCTAACAATAACTCCAACCCTAATAGTAACCCTAACCTAATTCTAGCAATAATCTAAACCCTAATACTAACCCTAATTGTAATTCTAACCCTAATTCTAATTCTAATCCTAACATGAAGATTGACCCTAATTCTAACTCTAATCATAAGCCTATATACAACCCTAGTTTTAACCCTATCTCTAATCCTAACTACAATTCCAACCCTAACCCTAATTATAACCCCTAATCATAACCATAACCCTAAGCCTGACTATAATTCAAAACCTAACCCTAACCTTAATACTAACCTTAACCCTAATTGAACTCTAACCCTAACTTTAATTTCAATCCTAACACTAACTATAACTCTAACTCTTACCCTAACTCTAATTCTAACCCCAACCCTAATTTTAATCTTAACCCTAACCCTAATTTTAATTTTAAACCTAACCCTAACCCTAACTCTAACCCTAAGCCTAACTATAACTCTAATTATTACCCTAATTGTAATAGTAACCCACCTTAATTCTAACCCTAATTCTAATAGAAACCCTAATCCTAACCCTAAGACTAACCCTAACCCTAATTCTAATCATAACCATGATTCTACCCTAACTATAACCCTAATTTTAAATCTAACATTAACCTTAATTCTAACCCTTACCTTAATCCTTATTCTAACCATGATTTTAACCCTAACTCTAACTCTAACCCTAACCCTAACCCTAACCCTAACCCTAACCCTAACCCTAACTCTAATGCTTACCCTAACTCTAATTCTTACCTAATTCTAATAGTAACCACCTTAACTCTAACAGTAATCATAATAGGTACCCTAATCCTAACCCTAACCCTAATTCTAATCATAACCATGATTCTACCCTAACTATAACCCTAATTTAAAATCTAACAATAACCTTAATTCTAACCCTAACTTTAATTCTAACCCTAACATGAATTTTAACCCTAAGCCTAATCCTAATTGAAACCTTAACCCTAACCTTAATACCAAACATAACCCTAATTGTAACCCTAACTCTAACTCCAATTCTAACATTAACCCTAATTATAGTCATAACCCTAATTCTAACCCTAACCCTAACCCCAACACTAATTATAATCTTAACCCTAACACTAATCCTATTTTTAAACCAAACCCTAACCCTAACTCTAACCCTAAGCCTAACTATAATTCAAACCCTAACATTAATATTAAACTTAACCCTAATTGAACTCTAGCCCTAACTCTAGTTTGAACCCTAACCCTAACTATAACTCTAATTCTTACTCTAATTCTTACCCTAATTCTAATAGTAACCCTAATCCTAACCCTAACCCTAATTCTAATCATAACAATGATTCTACCCTAACTATAACCCTAGTTTTAAATCTAACATTAACCCTTATCTTAATCCTAATTCTAACTATGATTTTAACCCTAACCCTAACCCAAATTCTAACCCTAACTCTAGCCCTAACCCTAACCCTAACTGTAACTCTAATGCTTACCCTAACTCTAATTCTTACCCTAATTCTAATAGTAAGCACCTTAATTCTAACACTAATCGTAATAGGAATCCTAATCCTAACACTAACCCTAACCCTAATTGTAATTCTAATCAAAACTTTGATTCTACCCCAATTATAACCCTATTTTTAAATCTAATATTAACCATGTTAGTGTAGGAATATTAACACTATTACTTATATTTAAATAAGTAATTATGTGTATATTCCCCACATGGCATAAGACACCTCAGCTGGGTGTGTGGCAGTTAGGAAGAGTCCTTCAAACTCTTTCACTCCACATAACTTGCCACATCTACTTGAGATTTTCTTAAGTTATGGGATTGACTCCCATTAACTCAAACTCTCAACACTATTTGTACACCACACTTGTTCATAATTCATTACCAATTATGTGATTATGTAATTAATCATCTTTTGTGTCATTTGTTCTTGTTTGCTCCAATTATGATTAGCATTCTATCAGTAATCTTTGTTCTATCATGGTATTAGAGCGAGACTGGAGCTCATTTGCTGGTTCATTTGGAGCTAAGGCCAATTTGGAGGTCCTGTATTGTAGGCATTTCTGATGCAAGGCGTGTCTTTCCTCTGGTAGATGCCTTGTTGTGGGCATCTCTGTGAGGGTTTCTATGCCTGTGAGGGGCATTTTCTCTGGCCTGTGAAGGGCATTTGAAAGGTCGTTACCAGGCCAAGACCTCGTCATAGGTACAAAAGAGGCCTGAGCAAAGGGTCGTTTCTACACGAAGGCGACATGAAAGCCAACACAAGTGCGGGTAGGGAATAGAAGGTGTCAAAATGCACCAAAGAGAGACCAGGCACTTCATTCAGCATTTGGAAATCTCTATGTTTTGGCGTTTGGCATTTTGCAACTTTGTTTTTATTTGGCATCTAGCTTTGGCATTGGGAAACCCCTATTTTCTTTGGTGGCTAGCAAGGGTAGAGGCGCAAAACCCTGATATGTATTTCTGATGGGCATCACATGTAGAAAGGTGCCATATCATCACCTAATTTAGGGCCTCCAATATGCTTGGTCACTGGTTTTTAATTCCTACAAGGATTGATCGCTATTGGAGGTCACTGATTGTGGGTCATTTATTTTCTGGTCTTCTCTTTTTGGCAAATCTACTTCACATTCGGGTGCCATTCCTATGTTACAGACCACCATTCATCCATTACAGGCTATCTTTTTTCTATTAGAGGATCCATTTCATTGTGCCAAGGGTTGATTAGGGCTTGGGAAAGTCATTTCACAATTTCTCAAAGACAAAAGACCAAAATTTGTGGTGTTTCTACTCTGCAGAAGGGTGTTTGAAGTTGCAAAAACTCTATTGAGGGCACACCATGGTTTGGGTGTTGATCTCCTACTTATGAAAGATCAACACTACCATGCCTCTTATTGTAGGCCTATTCGGATCCCCTGGTTGCTGCCCCTCACCTAGCCGTCCCTATTTCTTTTTGCATTTCTTCCTTATTTTAACCTTAACCCTAACCCAAATTCTAATCCTAAGTCTAGTCCTAACCCTAACCCTAACTTTAACTCTAATGCTTACCCTAACTCTAAGTCTTACCCTAATTCTAATAGTAACCACCTTAATTCTAACACTAATTGTAATAGGAACTCTAATCCTAACTGTAACTGTAACTGTAACCCTAACCCTATTTCTAATCATAACCCTAATTTTACCCCAACTATAAACCTAATTTTAAATCTAACAATAATCATAATTGTAACCCAAATCCTAATTCTAACTATGATTTTAACCCTAACCCTAATCTAAATTCTAATTCTAACTTTATCCCTAATTGAACCCTAACTGTAGTGCTAATGCTTACTCTAATTTAGTAATCCTAATTCTCACTTTAACCCTAACCTTGAAATTCCAACCCTAACCCTAATTCTAACCATAACCTAATTTCAACCCTAACCCTAACCGCATTGCTAACTGTAATCCTAACTCTAATTCTAAACATAACCCTAATCCTAATTTTAAACTTAACCCTAACCCTAACCCTAACCCTTATTCTAACCCTAAATATAGCTCTAATTGTAACCCTAACCCTAATTGTAGCCCTAACCCTAACTCTAATGCTTACCTTAATTTATTAACCTTAATTCTAATTGTAACCCTAACTTCAATTCTAACCCTAACTTGAATTTTTACCCTAAGTTTGATCCTAATTAAAACCTTAACCCTAACTTTAATACTAAACTTAACCCTAATTGTAAATCTAACCCTAACTCCAATTGTAACATTAACCCTAAAGCTTTCCTTTTTATCTTCTCTTGTCTTTGGAAACCTCCATTGTTACTGCTAAAGAGCAACATGCTTTAGACCCTAGTAAGCCTGAGATTCTACTCCACTAGGGGCTTATCATGAGACTTTACAAATTTCATCTCACCCTCTGCCCCCCTAAAGCCCTCACTCCTGTTAGGATGGAACCGCCTCAGTCGCCTAATTCTACCTAGGGGAAGGATAAACTGGTTATTATAATAGAAGTCAGTGCCCCTGTGTCTTACGCCACCTCCATAAAGACTGGTAAGAAAAAGTACTTTGCGGCCAAAAGCCCTGAACCCACTATGGAAGATCTTACCCCCAAGTCTCCTACGACGATCCCTGTTAAAAGAAAAATTATACAAGGCAACCCTTCCCAGGTGACCCCCCAAAAGAAGATGCGGGGTAGCTTTGAGGAAGAGAGTGGCACTGATAGTGAGATTAGGCTTCTAAGGCTTCTATGGTGGTGGAGGAGGTTAGTTCTAAGGAGGGAAGCAGTGATTCAGACAGTGCTGGTGATAAGGACTTTTATTATCACTAATAGCAAACCTCGGGTGCTATTGACAAGGAGGTCGATGAGGCTTGCTGCCAAGCCTGCCTCCACTCCCTAGAGGAGGGCTGTCTCGAAGGTGGAAGTTGATACTGAGGAGCTGCAGGTGGAGGAACGATCTGAAGAAACTTGAACAAGGTGGATTTTGTGGAGCCGCAGAGAGATGAAGTTTTTGAAGATTTAAAAATAAAATGGTATTTGTTGAACAACAAGGTATTGGGTTGGAGGGCAACAACAAAGTGGATACGGTGGTGGATGAAATGAAACAAATGGGGGGTGAATTTTTGGTGAACAAGGACAACAAAAATGATAAGATAGAGGCTGAAGATGAGGGTCCTAGCAATTTCCCCGAATTCAATGTTCAAGGTTCAGACTCCGTCAGTTTAGAGAAGGGGAAAAAAGGAACAGGTAATAAGAAAAAAAGGTGGAAAGAAGAGTAAAGACAAAGAAATAGAAGCCCTTTTGGCTAGACTCAATGAATTGGAGCGGAAGTTTAGCACACTGGCTAAGTTTTTAGCTAAAGTGATGCATAGATCTACCAGTACTCTGGCAGTTCTTCAAGAGGTTGAGCTTACGAGCCAAGAGAAGAAGGACAGAGAACTGAAAGAGTACCAGGATGTTTACCAACTCTTGTGGATGACTGGGATAAGACGTTTGGTTAGCCTTTAGAGGCTTGGGTCTATTCTATTGTCAGTATGTTGTCTATCTACTGTGTCTGTGGTTTCCTGTTGCTTTTATCTTTATGTTTTATATGCTAAAACTATGATGGTTTTACTTAAACTATACTAGTTTTCTGGTGTGCCTTTTTGGCTATTCTGTACTAGGATCGACACCCTTTTTTGTTGCTTATCTTATCAAAAACATTAACCCTAACCCCCACCCTAATTATAATCCTAACCCTAACCCTAATCCTAATTTTAATTTAATAACTATAAAATTCAAATTATTTAAGTTTTCTTCTAAAATAAATAAAATATAACTTTTTTTGAAAATAATAAATAAAGTTAAACAACACTATACATTTTTTAAAGATTTATATTAATTTATATTCTTCTAACTTGCACTTTTGTTTTTGTGTTTTTATTAAATAAAACTTGCCTTGCTAATTTATATTCTTCTAATTTGGAATAAATGTAACATATAACAAATAGATCATAAATTCACATTGCATAAAACAAGGGATTCCATAATTAAATAAAAAAATTCAATTTTAAAACACATCTAACAAATAAATCTTATTTAAAATCACATCACAATTATTAAGTCATAAGTTATGGAGTCATTTACCTAAAATATAGGTATATGATTTAAATAAAATCACATGATTTAGTAATTATAAAATAAAATCCTAATTTAGCTACTGCACATTATTCTAATTTTAAATCACATTAGCTAGAAAATAGGGAGTATTAAAACTTACCAAAATGACATAAAAAGTATATAAAAACTACAATTTTACACTAGCTTATTAGTATCTGCCTTGGCCAGTACTATTGCAATGAGTTCACACTTATCTAGTTATTAATCTATTGATTGTAAACCAATCAAAAGATGAGATTATTTTTCTTCTCGGCTAAATTTGATTTATATTTGTACTTTTCCTATGTCAGCATGATAAAATTTTAACAAAAAAATATTGAAAAATGATTTATCTTATTGTCATTGGCTGAAAAAAAAGACCTATTCTCTGTGGATTGTGGAGAGTACAAAAAAAAATATAAACACGGAGAGAATTTTGGTTGGAGGGGAGGATGTGGCAAATAAACAAATTATGAACACAAATTTTGTCTCCCACTAGTTAAGTCATGCCTAAATAGATGGCGATAATTATGAGAGGGCAAATTTTGTCAGGGAAGAATCATCAGTTTTTATGAATTTAATTTTTTATTTCATTAGCTAAACCTAAAAATTACTTTTTGTCAAGGACAAAGTTATAATATTAATAATACTATTAAAAATTTAGGGTTCTACACATTTTATTTTATGAAATTAGATTATTTTTGGGAATTCAATTTTATTTACTCAAAGAGTTAAAAATCTAATATTTCAATTTTATTTACTAAAAAGTTAAAAATCTACAGTATCATGAAAAATATTTCGCCATGTTATTACATTTTTTATTTTATTTTTCAAACATATAATATTTTAATGCATTTTAAATTATCATAGTATTAATATTATTACATTTTAATATCTTAAGAAGACATTTCAAATCTCTATACACTCAACTAGGGCCAGGGCTCTCCACATAAGACAAATACATAGGCTTTGTAAATTTTAGTTTTATAGTTAAGGAAATATTTGTGTTAGCTAAGTAAATATTTTAGTGCTATTTTACTTTTACCAAATTAAATTATTTTTGGGATTTCAATTTTATTTACGTAAGACATTTCAAAAGGAGTTCACATGAATTTTTCCTTATAAATTTAGTTCTAGAAATATAATAGTTACAAAATTAAAATGATAAACAATTCTTTATCTTTAGAAAAAAATATTACTAAACCACAATATTAGATTAATTAAAATAATTAAAATCATGTTCTCGAAAAGTACTTATTGTTATTACGTAAACAAAAAATTAAGTGAGTAAGATGAAATACTGTAGTGATCTAAATATGAATATGTTATTGTTATTATATTGTGTAATTATTCTTCAAACTTACAATAGTTTAATGCATTTTAAATTGTAATAGTATTCAATATTATTAGATTTTAATATCACACATTTCAAATCTCTCCACACCCAACTAGGGTTAGGGTTCTACACATTTTATTTTATGAAATTAGATTATTTTTGGGATTTCAATTTTATATACTCAAGAGTTAAAAATCTAGGATATCAATTTTATTTAGTCAAAAGTTAAAAATCTATAGTATCTTTCACCATGTTATTACATTTTTTATTTTATTCTGTTGATGTTATAGCTTCACTCGGATCCTTCTATAGGCCGACCTAATTATGCAAGTAGTATAAAATGACTTTGCATAATTTAACATGTTATTTACATTTATATTGTAATGAGGCCAACCTCTTGTGAAAGGGTGCGTCCCTCATGTATATATACAAGGTCATTACACCTCTCATTCAAACATATTCAATTACAAACAAAATTCAAAAGGTGGAGCAGATCAAGTTATTTCAAGAGTAAACCAGATTTATCAAGTGTGAATTTATTCATTGTGCTTCAAGAAGTGAAGCTATACCTGTAGGCCTTCGATGTGGCCATTGTAAAGCAGATTGCTGTTCTTATCATTCAATATATAAGAGATATATTGTTGCTGGGTTTTTTCCCCTCAAGTTGGAGGGTTTTCCTAGGGTATCTTGTTGTGTTCATTGTTCATTGTGTTACATTTTCTGATTGCTTTAATTCTGATCATAAAAATTAACATATTCTTCAAACATATAATATTTTAATGCATTTTAAATTATAAAAGTATTAGTATTATTACATTTTAAGGAAATATTTATTTTATTTGTTTTATTTAATATGCATTCATTACTTTTAAATTAAAAAGTATGAAAATTAAACACTAAAGAAAATAATATTAAAAAATTAATAATTAAATACTTTCGATTTTGTTATTAAATAAATTCAAAGTTAGAAAATTAAGTATTGATGGGAAGAATATTGAAAACCTAGTTAATGTTTAATAATATCTTAAAACTTAAATAATTATAGTATAATAAAATAATTTTTTTCTTAAACATAATGTTATAAAGTAGTATAATAAAATCTTAAATATAATGTACATTATATTTTATAAAGTAGTATAAAAAAATTAAATTTATAAAAAAAAATAATTATATGAATATTAATAAAATATTAATTTATATTTGATTTTGTCCACAAACTTATACTTATTTTTCTTTATAAAAATCTACTACTTTTTAATTTAAAAGTAATGACTGCATATTTGCATATTTTCTTTGAAATTTGATACTTCAAAAAAATTAATGGATGCATACTTTTTATATTTTTTTCTGCAATATGTGTAAGCTTTTTAACAATATCAAACTATATTATGATCATTTGATAGGTTGTTAATTAAACATTTCTTCATTTGATTGGCAGTTACGTAAACGTTTTTCTCTCTTTAAAAAACAAATAAAATATGTACAAGCGGCAAGGTGAAAACGGCTTTGTGTGCTCATCGAAAGTCACGCCATAGAATACGGTTGGCAGTCTGGCCCAACGTACCCACACGTCTTTCAAAAACCGTTACCGCAGGTATGGCCATCAGTATGCATGGCAGCGTCTATGGCACCATCGGTGCATCCTGAAGGCCCCGTAGACACTGCCGTAAATGGCGTAACGGAAGAGATCGGGGAAGAGCGAACGGGAGTAAGAATTTCTCCCGTAATCGATCATTTGGGCGCCACCGATTTGGATCCTTATGCTCTAGGCCTGTATCTGGTGCAGCAGTTGGATCGGCTCCGTTTGGCTCGCTTACACGTCACGGACTCATTTTTGTGTTTTTTTAATGAAAATCAGATCTCTTTATTTGATTTATTTTTGTTTTTGCTTGGAAAATTGGATCTCTTTAAAATATTTTTCGGGAATGGGTTTTTTAAAAGATATGTTAATGATGTTTTCAAGTTATTTTTAATTTATTAAATTTTTTTTTAGAAAATGCAATTTATCTATTTAAATAAAATAACACTTCACAAAAAAATAATGGGTAGTTAAAAGGCATATTCCAAGAATCACATGGGTTAAGCCTAGAAATATCTAGAACAAAGTATCAAAGGATATAGGGCCTATATAAAAATTTCACAAAGATCTTATTAACTGTTTTCTAATATCTAAACATGATATTAAATTTGTACTTTTCCTATGTCAACATGATAAATTTTTAACAAAAAATTATTGAAAAATAATTTGTATTGTCATTGGCTGAAAAAAAAAGACCTCTTCTCTACAACATACAATATTTTAAATGCATCTTAAATTATCATAGTATTAATATTATTACATTATAATATCTTAAGCATATATTTTAATTCTCCACATAATACAAATATGCAGGGTTTTTAATAGGTTTTGTAAAGTTTAGTTTTATAGCTAAGTAAATATTTCAGTGCTATTTTATTTTTACCAAATTAAATTATTTTTGAGATTTCAATTTTATTTACCCAAGACATTTCAAAACGAGTTCACATAAATTTTTCCTTTTTGGAAATATAATAGTTACAAATTTATTTGAAATGATAAACAGTTTTTTATCTTTAGAAAGAATTATTACTAAACCACAATATTAGATTAATTAAAATAATTACTATTATTACTTAAACAAAAAATTAAGTGACTAAGATAAAATTAATATGTACTAGGCAGACATTTCAAATCTCTCCACACCCAACTAGGGTTAGGGTTCTACACATTTTATTTTATTTTATGAAATTAGATTATTTTGGGGATTTCAATTTTATTTACTCAAGAGTAAAAAATGTAGGATTTCAATTTTATTTAGTCAAAAGTTAAAAATCTAGTATCACGGAAAAAATATTTGGTCATGTTATTACATTTTTTATTTTATTCTTTAAACTTGCAATATTTTAATGCATTTTAAATTATAAAAGTATTAGTATTATTATATAAATATTTGTGTTATTTAATAGGCTTTGTAAAGTTTAGTTTTATACTTAAGGAAATATTTTAGTCCTAGATTATTTTTGAGATTTCAATTTTATTTACCTAAGACATTTCAACACTCTTCAAAAATTAATTTTTCAATTATTGGAATGCAATTTGTCTATACAACAAATACCTAATCAACAAAAAAAATTACAACTTAACAAATACTATATACAACAAAGAGCTAATCAACAAAAAAATTACAACTAAATGAATACTATAATAACAACACTACAAGGTAGGTACTGGCCACTACGTGGCCCTTGTTAAATGATGTTTTCAAGTGGTCCTTAATTTATTAATTTATTGGTGTAATTGAATGGCTCACAAAGATCTTATTAACTACTTTTAATAGATAAACATGATACTATAAAAAAATTGACATTCAAGTTCTAAAAATCTAATTATCTTTTACATAATGTAAGTAACCTTATGTTTATAAATTTAAAAAGATATGATATCATATAGTGGAATGTTTTTATATATTTAAATATCAATATATTATATACTTTTCTTGTTTTTTTAGTCTTAAATTTTAATAAGATATTGTGTTGTATTGATAAAATTTGCAGTCATTTTATTTGGTTTTGGACTCACTTTGATGGAATGATTTAATATAATTACATATTGAGACATGGCACACTTTTTAGTAAGCTTGGATCATTTTTTAACAATACCTATTTAGTTTTATTTTACATGTGTTAGCATTTATCCCCATATTTATTTTATCACAACCCTAGTTACATACATTTCTATATATTCACCATTATTAATCATTTATTGGGACCATGCTTAGGCACATGTACACTTTGAAACCACCATGAGTTCTATAGTTCCTTAACCAAGGTCAATCTCATAGTGCTCGAGATTGATCCCCAGGGGTTTGGTATTGACCTCAAATTTAATATTTTCAAATTTAAATAGTTGACTTGTGCTCTTTTTCACTAGTAGTTGGGAGTTGACTTGGCATATGTTTTTGCAACATGTTGGTATGTCTTGGTATTCAAAGACATTCATTGTACAATTAATTCATTTATGGGAACTAGGAGAAATTGTTTTAGGAACATACTTACACACACACATGATTGTCTTATCTCAACAATGGGTTTTGATTCTTTAGTAATACATGCATACATATGATTGTCTTATTTCAAGAATGAGTTTTGATTTTTTAGTAATACCTAGTTTGGGTTTGGTTGAGAAGAAATTCATCTACAACCAACTTTGGGGAACTCTGTGTGTGTGTACAAAGAGAGAGAATTCTGTGTGTGTGTGTGTATACACACACAGAGAGAGAGAGAGAGAGAGAGAGAGAGAGAGAGAGAGAGAGAGAGAGAGAATTCCCCAAAGTTGGTTGTAGATATGTATGTATGTATGTATGCACACACACACACACACATGTCAAGTATCTCGAGGGCAATCCATTATTAATGAGCTCACTTGGATCATGTCCTTTGGGCATGTTATATGTGAATGAGGATGATAATAATATTTCTTTTTCAAAGCTGTACTAGTCATGATTGTGAACTACTATATATTTTACCTCTTACCTTGCTTTCCAAATGGCATGCCCTGTATCAAAGATATTATGATTGTTATTTTATGTCATTTGTTATAACCATAAGATCTTAAGATACCCTATGAAATGGATTTTTGGGTCTACAATCCTTGTGAATTTAATTAGTTAAAAAACCCTCAATTTAAACCATGATAGGGGTAGAACACTGGTCTATTGTTTCTAGTTTTAGCATAGTCACCTATGTTGAGGAATATGATATGGAATTTGTGCTTACTTAAGAGTATACAAAAGTTGGTGATATCCTTCTTACATTCAATACTATTGTAAATAACCATAGATTGAGGGTCAAACTTTGAGCATTCATAATTGTCATACTAGATAATAATGATGACTTGGAATTTATAGGGGAAAAATGTTTACGTTTAGGATTTTATTATAAAGATATACTTACTTTTACATACACACATGAGATGCATAGATAGATAGATAGATATTTCTTATACGCGCATGTTCAACTATCTTGTTATCTTATTGATATGAGAACTTCTTACTTAAAGACATAAGATTGTTAAAAATAAATACTTTTATTATGAATTGAGATTGGTACTATGAATTATTTAACTTTTCTTATATTAGATCTTTAGATGTTTGTTATTTGAGATAGGTTAGATAATATATAAATGTTTGGATTAAACTCTTGTTCCAAATTTTTCTGATGATAGTTAGTGGTCAAGTCAGATTTTGCATTGTTGTAGCATTTCATAAATTTGTGTTCAAATTACAAAGAAAAAGCATTCTTGCATCAAAGCATTTAAGATATAGGGTTTGATAGTAAAACCCTAGCTAGGCTTGCATTTAGTTGTTATATTGGAAATCTTATTTTTAGACCTTTGTTATAATGAAGGATTGCTAAATCTAATTTTAAGTTGCTGTAACTCATCATATTTGGCATATTTGTTTAAATTAGAAAGCAATAACATTCATGCATTCATCTTCTCTTTAAAATTGTAAAGCAATAGCACAAACAAAACTATCTAGCATCATTTGACACTTAGGCATCCTCATTTAAAGCAAAATTTTCTAAATCCCTCTTGTGTTTACTTATTAAAATCATTTGTGTGCATACTCCACATCCTACATTTGTAAGACTTTGTTGTTCTGGTTACCAAAAACACCACATTTTTGGAAAGCCCCGGTTATTTGTTGCATATGTTGTCATTGATATCAAAAGAGTGGCAATCATTGATGTCAAAGAAGTAATGATCAGAGGTGGTGTGATGTGGAAAGCATAGTCATGTGTATATGTTTTTAAAGGAGTAATGATCAGAGGAGTAGTCAAACAAGTGACGATCAAAGGTGTTGTGATGGTGATGAAAGAATGTATGAACATGTTGTTGGATTAGTATCATCTGTACATAGTTGTACCTTATCTTCTAAATTTCATGGACAGGTGAAAGTTGTCAGGTTTAAAGATATGCTAATATGAAGAGGTTGTGGCTTCTTGTTTGATGAAAAGAGTTATGATTATTGTCTATGGTGTTGTGAATGCTACATT